>CAXKWD010000007.1:54887619-55441141 GCA_964059195.1 Ectobius pallidus | reverse complement strand
AAATAAGAATAAGAAACAAATCCTAAGAAGTAAAAACCCAGTATCACGTTTAGAACCAGACACACAACAGGAAGTTAACTCTAAAAAATATATCACTTTCAATTACACAGACCAGAAAATACACAAAATAATAAAACCATTAAAATCCGATAACATACAAATCAGTTTCAGAGCCAATAAAAATACCCAAAGATTACTACGAAATAAACTTAATAATAATAATGATCCCTTTGAACAATGTGGTGTTTATAAACTGAAATGTACGGATTGCAACTTAGTGTATATCGGACAAACAGGTCGAACATTCAAGAAAAGATTTGCAGAACACGTAAGTGATTTCAAATTTAATAGAGAAAAATCCGCCTATGCTAAACATTTAAATTCAAACAACCATTCTCTTAGTACAATAAATTCGTCACTAGAAATACTACACCTACAGAACAAAAGCCATAAACTAAACACGCTAGAAATGTATGAAATTTTTAAACATAAACATAACTTGATTAACGAAAACATAGTTAACCAAAATGAACTTTTTGAAACATGCCTACGTATGACTTCACCCACACACTCTAATACTCTCACTAGTAGCTAAACTGCTTACTCATAGAGCACACCTCAACAGTTCCACAATAACGTAAGTAAAATTTCAAAACAGTTAAGAATAGATAAACACTAATTAAATTCTAGATATCAATAATTACAGCAATAACATCACCTCTGCATTATTTAACACTACACAGAATATTTTAATAACTACAGTTTTATTATTCCATCTAATAAGGCATACATGTGATCTACTTTTCTAAACTTGTTAATAAACTTTTTTAATTTTAGTGTTGGATATTACGACTGATGATGGCATAACTGATGCCGAAATGCATTTCAAGATTTTGGATTTTTAAAAGAACCAACACATCATATTGAGCTGAGAACGAAGTTAAAACTAGATACAAATACAACAGTTCAAGACAACTTAAACTTGTATTAATTTACACCTACTACTTATCAATATAAAGATATTTGGACTATCTAAAATTAAAAAATATACTGAATATGTAATCATCTTCAATTGTGAAGTAGTGATATTACAAAAACAACTCTATCACAACCTTATAGTTCATCCATTTAATAGATTTGCTTATGATTCCATCACTATAATTGAACTAAGCAATGAAATATGAAAGTATAAGAATAAACAAAAAACAGTAAAAATCTATTATCCAATAAATATTAACCTTCGTAGGTAATATATCACAATTTTTAAAGATAAGTTATTTGAAAACCAAGTATTTTACTGTACTCATATTTTGATGAGACTGTAATTAAATGTGGCTAATTGTGTAAGATTTTAATAGAAAATTTTATTATTTGACTGTAATTAAGTGTGACTAATTGTGTGAGATTTTAATATAAAATTTTTTTATTACTTGACTGCAATTAAATGTGATTAATTGTGTAAGATTTTAATATTAAATTTTATTACTTGACATATTGATATAATTATGTTCATATATTATATCAATACAATAGACTTGTATAACAATATTATTTATTATTAATGTAATGTATTAATGTAAATGTAACGTGTTTACGACTATATTGCATAACAAAATTTAGTTATAAATAAGCTACTAAGCTTTATATGCAATGATATAATGTAATTTTATCCTTATGACTATATTGTATATCAAAAACAGTTATGAAACAATAAATAACAGTAAAATATAAATCTATATACTTTCTACGTCTTCAGCTCCAATATCGTGTTAGGTTTCTTATTTTGTACTAGTGCTTAAGGCTGAAACTTAAACTTTTATATTCCTCATATTTATCAGCACTAGAGGATATGAAATTCATTAATACTCAATGGGCCAGCCAGGCCAAAATTCTTAATAGATATACCAACACTAGTAGAAAATTACACAAAACCATTGCTAATATATACTTCAACAAAACATGTAAGGAAAAAAATTTAGTTCCTAATTACATCAATATAAAAACTAATACCAAGACATGTAGTGCTATAGAATCTGTTACAACAGCACAAAGAACTTGGCTTAATAGAGAAATAAAACTATTATATGTAAAAAAGAACTTCATTAATGAACAACTATACAAACTACATCTAGAAGCTGCTCACCTCTTTAGAAATGAATGGCCAACGATTAATAATGAAATACAAATGAAACTAAAAACAGAATCTGACAAGAAATACGCCACCTTAAACAAGAAAATTGAAAAACTATTAACCAAACAGAATTACAACAAAGCCAAATTCCATAACCGAAGTACACTACACCCTAACCATAATGCAAAATTCTTTCCGAGAGTCGTCAATTTGTCATCACTGAACCTAACTCCAGAAGAAAATACAATATTAGAGTTAGGTTACAAACACAACTTGACTCCACATACCAACGAAAAAATAAAATCTATCACAATAGATACAGAAACAGCATTAGCTAAATATGACTTATCACAACAAGATAACCTAAGAAGTCAAATAGCTGATAATTTAAAAAAAGCGTACACAACTATAGATACCCATAACAATAAAAACAAAGAGTTAAAAACAATCACCAACCTGAATAAAAAAATGAAACAAAATAATATAATTAACACAAAAGCTGACAAAGGAAATTCCATCATACTTATTAATAAAGACGATTACATAACAAAAACCTTAAATTTCTTCAATGAAAATAACATAAACGAAATTAATAAAGATCCCACAGAAAAATATTACAATCAAATTAAAAAAGCCATCAAAACAAATGATCTCATTCTCAATGACAATGAACGTAAATCTTGCTTAACCATGCATCCAAAACCACCTAACCTAAAAGCCCAAATTAAATTACATAAAGAAGGTGAACCAATTAGACCAATAGTTAACTTCATTAATGCTCCTTCGTATAAAGTTTCCAAGAAACTAGCAAAACTATTACAACACAAATTAGAACTAAAAAATACCTACACACTAAAGAATTCAATTGACCTAGTAAATAAAATAAAAAACATAAAAATTAATAACGATGAAACAATTATATCTTTAGACATCAAAAATCTATATACAAATGTACCTATCCAAGAAACACTCAAAATTATACACAAACGTTTAGTTAATAACGGAGATAGCACACAGTATGCAGATCAATTAACAAATTTCCTTAATACAATTTTGAATCAAAATTATTTCGAATTTAATGGCAAACTATATGAACAACCAGATGGACTAGCTATGGGATCTCCCCTATCCAGTATTTTATCCGAAACCTTTTTACAAGAAATTGAAGAAACACTCATACATAAAATAATCCAAAATAACGTAACTTTCTATGGAAGATTTGTAGATGATCTGATTTTATGTTGCAAAACTCAAAACGTTAATCAAATTCTACAACAATTTAATAACATGCATAGTAACCTGCATTTCACCCTTGAAACAGCCAAGAATAAAGAATTACACTATCTTGATATTAGCATAAAATTCACGAACAAATGTCTAAGTTTCAGTATCTATAGAAAACCAACATTTACAGATAATATTATTAACAACAAATCTAACCACCCTTACAATCAAAAATTAGCTGCTATAAGAAATCTAATTCATAGATTACTGAATATCCCCATGAATAAAAAAGACTATAACAAAGAACTACAAACCATAATACAAATAGCAATTAATAATGGTTACAAAAAATCCACTGTATTCAATATTTTAAATAAGAATAAGAAACAAATCCTAAGAAGTAAAAACCCAGTATCACGTTTAGAACCAGACACACAACAGGAAGTTAACTCTAAAAAATATATCACTTTCAATTACACAGACCAGAAAATACACAAAATAATAAAACCATTAAAATCCGATAACATACAAATCAGTTTCAGAGCCAATAAAAATACCCAAAGATTACTACGAAATAAACTTAATAATAATAATGATCCCTTTGAACAATGTGGTGTTTATAAACTGAAATGTACGGATTGCAACTTAGTGTATATCGGACAAACAGGTCGAACATTCAAGAAAAGATTTGCAGAACACGTAAGTGATTTCAAATTTAATAGAGAAAAATCCGCCTATGCTAAACATTTAAATTCAAACAACCATTCTCTTAGTACAATAAATTCGTCACTAGAAATACTACACCTACAGAACAAAAGCCATAAACTAAACACGCTAGAAATGTATGAAATTTTTAAACATAAACATAACTTGATTAACGAAAACATAGTTAACCAAAATGAACTTTTTGAAACATGCCTACGTATGACTTCACCCACACACTCTAATACTCTCACTAGTAGCTAAACTGCTTACTCATAGAGCACACCTCAACAGTTCCACAATAACGTAAGTAAAATTTCAAAACAGTTAAGAATAGATAAACACTAATTAAATTCTAGATATCAATAATTACAGCAATAACATCACCTCTGCATTATTTAACACTACACAGAATATTTTAATAACTACAGTTTTATTATTCCATCTAATAAGGCATACATGTGATCTACTTTTCTAAACTTGTTAATAAACTTTTTTAATTTTAGTGTTGGATATTACGACTGATGATGGCATAACTGATGCCGAAATGCATTTCAAGATTTTGGATTTTTAAAAGAACCAACACATCATATTGAGCTGAGAACGAAGTTAAAACTAGATACAAATACAACAGTTCAAGACAACTTAAACTTGTATTAATTTACACCTACTACTTATCAATATAAAGATATTTGGACTATCTAAAATTAAAAAATATACTGAATATGTAATCATCTTCAATTGTGAAGTAGTGATATTACAAAAACAACTCTATCACAACCTTATAGTTCATCCATTTAATAGATTTGCTTATGATTCCATCACTATAATTGAACTAAGCAATGAAATATGAAAGTATAAGAATAAACAAAAAACAGTAAAAATCTATTATCCAATAAATATTAACCTTCGTAGGTAATATATCACAATTTTTAAAGATAAGTTATTTGAAAACCAAGTATTTTACTGTACTCATATTTTGATGAGACTGTAATTAAATGTGGCTAATTGTGTAAGATTTTAATAGAAAATTTTATTATTTGACTGTAATTAAGTGTGACTAATTGTGTGAGATTTTAATATAAAATTTTTTTATTACTTGACTGCAATTAAATGTGATTAATTGTGTAAGATTTTAATATTAAATTTTATTACTTGACATATTGATATAATTATGTTCATATATTATATCAATACAATAGACTTGTATAACAATATTATTTATTATTAATGTAATGTATTAATGTAAATGTAACGTGTTTACGACTATATTGCATAACAAAATTTAGTTATAAATAAGCTACTAAGCTTTATATGCAATGATATAATGTAATTTTATCCTTATGACTATATTGTATATCAAAAACAGTTATGAAACAATAAATAACAGTAAAATATAAATCTATATACTTTCTACGTCTTCAGCTCCAATATCGTGTTAGGTTTCTTATTTTGTACTAGTGCTTAAGGCTGAAACTTAAACTTTTATATTCCTCATATTTATCAGCACTAGAGGATATGAAATTCATTAATACTCAATGGGCCAGCCAGGCCAAAATTCTTAATAGATATACCAACACTAGTAGAAAATTACACAAAACCATTGCTAATATATACTTCAACAAAACATGTAAGGAAAAAAAATTTAGTTCCTAATTACATCAATATAAAAACTAATACCAAGACATGTAGTGCTATAGAATCTGTTACAACAGCACAAAGAACTTGGCTTAATAGAGAAATAAAACTATTATATGTAAAAAAGAACTTCATTAATGAACAACTATACAAACTACATCTAGAAGCTGCTCACCTCTTTAGAAATGAATGGCCAACGATTAATAATGAAATACAAATGAAACTAAAAACAGAATCTGACAAGAAATACGCCACCTTAAACAAGAAAATTGAAAAACTATTAACCAAACAGAATTACAACAAAGCCAAATTCCATAACCGAAGTACACTACACCCTAACCATAATGCAAAATTCTTTCCGAGAGTCGTCAATTTGTCATCACTGAACCTAACTCCAGAAGAAAATACAATATTAGAGTTAGGTTACAAACACAACTTGACTCCACATACCAACGAAAAAATAAAATCTATCACAATAGATACAGAAACAGCATTAGCTAAATATGACTTATCACAACAAGATAACCTAAGAAGTCAAATAGCTGATAATTTAAAAAAAGCGTACACAACTATAGATACCCATAACAATAAAAACAAAGAGTTAAAAACAATCACCAACCTGAATAAAAAAATGAAACAAAATAATATAATTAACACAAAAGCTGACAAAGGAAATTCCATCATACTTATTAATAAAGACGATTACATAACAAAAACCTTAAATTTCTTCAATGAAAATAACATAAACGAAATTAATAAAGATCCCACAGAAAAATATTACAATCAAATTAAAAAAGCCATCAAAACAAATGATCTCATTCTCAATGACAATGAACGTAAATCTTGCTTAACCATGCATCCAAAACCACCTAACCTAAAAGCCCAAATTAAATTACATAAAGAAGGTGAACCAATTAGACCAATAGTTAACTTCATTAATGCTCCTTCGTATAAAGTTTCCAAGAAACTAGCAAAACTATTACAACACAAATTAGAACTAAAAAATACCTACACACTAAAGAATTCAATTGACCTAGTAAATAAAATAAAAAACATAAAAATTAATAACGATGAAACAATTATATCTTTAGACATCAAAAATCTATATACAAATGTACCTATCCAAGAAACACTCAAAATTATACACAAACGTTTAGTTAATAACGGAGATAGCACACAGTATGCAGATCAATTAACAAATTTCCTTAATACAATTTTGAATCAAAATTATTTCGAATTTAATGGCAAACTATATGAACAACCAGATGGACTAGCTATGGGATCTCCCCTATCCAGTATTTTATCCGAAACCTTTTTACAAGAAATTGAAGAAACACTCATACATAAAATAATCCAAAATAACGTAACTTTCTATGGAAGATTTGTAGATGATCTGATTTTATGTTGCAAAACTCAAAACGTTAATCAAATTCTACAACAATTTAATAACATGCATAGTAACCTGCATTTCACCCTTGAAACAACCAAGAATAAAGAATTACACTATCTTGATATTAGCATAAAATTCACGAACAAATGTCTAAGTTTCAGTATCTATAGAAAACCAACATTTACAGATAATATTATTAACAACAAATCTAACCACCCTTACAATCAAAAATTAGCTGCTATAAGAAATCTAATTCATAGATTACTGAATATCCCCATGAATAAAAAAGACTATAACAAAGAACTACAAACCATAATACAAATAGCAATTAATAATGGTTACAAAAAATCCACTGTATTCAATATTTTAAATAAGAATAAGAAACAAATCCTAAGAAGTAAAAACCCAGTATCACGTTTAGAACCAGACACACAACAGGAAGTTAACTCTAAAAAATATATCACTTTCAATTACACAGACCAGAAAATACACAAAATAATAAAACCATTAAAATCCGATAACATACAAATCAGTTTCAGAGCCAATAAAAATACCCAAAGATTACTACGAAATAAACTTAATAATAATAATGATCCCTTTGAACAATGTGGTGTTTATAAACTGAAATGTACGGATTGCAACTTAGTGTATATCGGACAAACAGGTCGAACATTCAAGAAAAGATTTGCAGAACACGTAAGTGATTTCAAATTTAATAGAGAAAAATCCGCCTATGCTAAACATTTAAATTCAAACAACCATTCTCTTAGTACAATAAATTCGTCACTAGAAATACTACACCTACAGAACAAAAGCCATAAACTAAACACGCTAGAAATGTATGAAATTTTTAAACATAAACATAACTTGATTAACGAAAACATAGTTAACCAAAATGAACTTTTTGAAACATGCCTACGTATGACTTCACCCACACACTCTAATACTCTCACTAGTAGCTAAACTGCTTACTCATAGAGCACACCTCAACAGTTCCACAATAACGTAAGTAAAATTTCAAAACAGTTAAGAATAGATAAACACTAATTAAATTCTAGATATCAATAATTACAGCAATAACATCACCTCTGCATTATTTAACACTACACAGAATATTTTAATAACTACAGTTTTATTATTCCATCTAATAAGGCATACATGTGATCTACTTTTCTAAACTTGTTAATAAACTTTTTTAATTTTAGTGTTGGATATTACGACTGATGATGGCATAACTGATGCCGAAATGCATTTCAAGATTTTGGATTTTTAAAAGAACCAACACATCATATTGAGCTGAGAACGAAGTTAAAACTAGATACAAATACAACAGTTCAAGACAACTTAAACTTGTATTAATTTACACCTACTACTTATCAATATAAAGATATTTGGACTATCTAAAATTAAAAAATATACTGAATATGTAATCATCTTCAATTGTGAAGTAGTGATATTACAAAAACAACTCTATCACAACCTTATAGTTCATCCATTTAATAGATTTGCTTATGATTCCATCACTATAATTGAACTAAGCAATGAAATATGAAAGTATAAGAATAAACAAAAAACAGTAAAAATCTATTATCCAATAAATATTAACCTTCGTAGGTAATATATCACAATTTTTAAAGATAAGTTATTTGAAAACCAAGTATTTTACTGTACTCATATTTTGATGAGACTGTAATTAAATGTGGCTAATTGTGTAAGATTTTAATAGAAAATTTTATTATTTGACTGTAATTAAGTGTGACTAATTGTGTGAGATTTTAATATAAAATTTTTTTATTACTTGACTGCAATTAAATGTGATTAATTGTGTAAGATTTTAATATTAAATTTTATTACTTGACATATTGATATAATTATGTTCATATATTATATCAATACAATAGACTTGTATAACAATATTATTTATTATTAATGTAATGTATTAATGTAAATGTAACGTGTTTACGACTATATTGCATAACAAAATTTAGTTATAAATAAGCTACTAAGCTTTATATGCAATGATATAATGTAATTTTATCCTTATGACTATATTGTATATCAAAAACAGTTATGAAACAATAAATAACAGTAAAATATAAATCTATATACTTTCTACGTCTTCAGCTCCAATATCGTGTTAGGTTTCTTATTTTGTACTAGTGCTTAAGGCTGAAACTTAAACTTTTATATTCCTCATATTTATCAGCACTAGAGGATATGAAATTCATTAATACTCAATGGGCCAGCCAGGCCAAAATTCTTAATAGATATACCAACACTAGTAGAAAATTACACAAAACCATTGCTAATATATACTTCAACAAAACATGTAAGGAAAAAAATTTAGTTCCTAATTACATCAATATAAAAACTAATACCAAGACATGTAGTGCTATAGAATCTGTTACAACAGCACAAAGAACTTGGCTTAATAGAGAAATAAAACTATTATATGTAAAAAAGAACTTCATTAATGAACAACTATACAAACTACATCTAGAAGCTGCTCACCTCTTTAGAAATGAATGGCCAACGATTAATAATGAAATACAAATGAAACTAAAAACAGAATCTGACAAGAAATACGCCACCTTAAACAAGAAAATTGAAAAACTATTAACCAAACAGAATTACAACAAAGCCAAATTCCATAACCGAAGTACACTACACCCTAACCATAATGCAAAATTCTTTCCGAGAGTCGTCAATTTGTCATCACTGAACCTAACTCCAGAAGAAAATACAATATTAGAGTTAGGTTACAAACACAACTTGACTCCACATACCAACGAAAAAATAAAATCTATCACAATAGATACAGAAACAGCATTAGCTAAATATGACTTATCACAACAAGATAACCTAAGAAGTCAAATAGCTGATAATTTAAAAAAAGCGTACACAACTATAGATACCCATAACAATAAAAACAAAGAGTTAAAAACAATCACCAACCTGAATAAAAAAATGAAACAAAATAATATAATTAACACAAAAGCTGACAAAGGAAATTCCATCATACTTATTAATAAAGACGATTACATAACAAAAACCTTAAATTTCTTCAATGAAAATAACATAAACGAAATTAATAAAGATCCCACAGAAAAATATTACAATCAAATTAAAAAAGCCATCAAAACAAATGATCTCATTCTCAATGACAATGAACGTAAATCTTGCTTAACCATGCATCCAAAACCACCTAACCTAAAAGCCCAAATTAAATTACATAAAGAAGGTGAACCAATTAGACCAATAGTTAACTTCATTAATGCTCCTTCGTATAAAGTTTCCAAGAAACTAGCAAAACTATTACAACACAAATTAGAACTAAAAAATACCTACACACTAAAGAATTCAATTGACCTAGTAAATAAAATAAAAAACATAAAAATTAATAACGATGAAACAATTATATCTTTAGACATCAAAAATCTATATACAAATGTACCTATCCAAGAAACACTCAAAATTATACACAAACGTTTAGTTAATAACGGAGATAGCACACAGTATGCAGATCAATTAACAAATTTCCTTAATACAATTTTGAATCAAAATTATTTCGAATTTAATGGCAAACTATATGAACAACCAGATGGACTAGCTATGGGATCTCCCCTATCCAGTATTTTATCCGAAACCTTTTTACAAGAAATTGAAGAAACACTCATACATAAAATAATCCAAAATAACGTAACTTTCTATGGAAGATTTGTAGATGATCTGATTTTATGTTGCAAAACTCAAAACGTTAATCAAATTCTACAACAATTTAATAACATGCATAGTAACCTGCATTTCACCCTTGAAACAGCCAAGAATAAAGAATTACACTATCTTGATATTAGCATAAAATTCACGAACAAATGTCTAAGTTTCAGTATCTATAGAAAACCAACATTTACAGATAATATTATTAACAACAAATCTAACCACCCTTACAATCAAAAATTAGCTGCTATAAGAAATCTAATTCATAGATTACTGAATATCCCCATGAATAAAAAAGACTATAACAAAGAACTACAAACCATAATACAAATAGCAATTAATAATGGTTACAAAAAATCCACTGTATTCAATATTTTAAATAAGAATAAGAAACAAATCCTAAGAAGTAAAAACCCAGTATCACGTTTAGAACCAGACACACAACAGGAAGTTAACTCTAAAAAATATATCACTTTCAATTACACAGACCAGAAAATACACAAAATAATAAAACCATTAAAATCCGATAACATACAAATCAGTTTCAGAGCCAATAAAAATACCCAAAGATTACTACGAAATAAACTTAATAATAATAATGATCCCTTTGAACAATGTGGTGTTTATAAACTGAAATGTACGGATTGCAACTTAGTGTATATCGGACAAACAGGTCGAACATTCAAGAAAAGATTTGCAGAACACGTAAGTGATTTCAAATTTAATAGAGAAAAATCCGCCTATGCTAAACATTTAAATTCAAACAACCATTCTCTTAGTACAATAAATTCGTCACTAGAAATACTACACCTACAGAACAAAAGCCATAAACTAAACACGCTAGAAATGTATGAAATTTTTAAACATAAACATAACTTGATTAACGAAAACATAGTTAACCAAAATGAACTTTTTGAAACATGCCTACGTATGACTTCACCCACACACTCTAATACTCTCACTAGTAGCTAAACTGCTTACTCATAGAGCACACCTCAACAGTTCCACAATAACGTAAGTAAAATTTCAAAACAGTTAAGAATAGATAAACACTAATTAAATTCTAGATATCAATAATTACAGCAATAACATCACCTCTGCATTATTTAACACTACACAGAATATTTTAATAACTACAGTTTTATTATTCCATCTAATAAGGCATACATGTGATCTACTTTTCTAAACTTGTTAATAAACTTTTTTAATTTTAGTGTTGGATATTACGACTGATGATGGCATAACTGATGCCGAAATGCATTTCAAGATTTTGGATTTTTAAAAGAACCAACACATCATATTGAGCTGAGAACGAAGTTAAAACTAGATACAAATACAACAGTTCAAGACAACTTAAACTTGTATTAATTTACACCTACTACTTATCAATATAAAGATATTTGGACTATCTAAAATTAAAAAATATACTGAATATGTAATCATCTTCAATTGTGAAGTAGTGATATTACAAAAACAACTCTATCACAACCTTATAGTTCATCCATTTAATAGATTTGCTTATGATTCCATCACTATAATTGAACTAAGCAATGAAATATGAAAGTATAAGAATAAACAAAAAACAGTAAAAATCTATTATCCAATAAATATTAACCTTCGTAGGTAATATATCACAATTTTTAAAGATAAGTTATTTGAAAACCAAGTATTTTACTGTACTCATATTTTGATGAGACTGTAATTAAATGTGGCTAATTGTGTAAGATTTTAATAGAAAATTTTATTATTTGACTGTAATTAAGTGTGACTAATTGTGTGAGATTTTAATATAAAATTTTTTTATTACTTGACTGCAATTAAATGTGATTAATTGTGTAAGATTTTAATATTAAATTTTATTACTTGACATATTGATATAATTATGTTCATATATTATATCAATACAATAGACTTGTATAACAATATTATTTATTATTAATGTAATGTATTAATGTAAATGTAACGTGTTTACGACTATATTGCATAACAAAATTTAGTTATAAATAAGCTACTAAGCTTTATATGCAATGATATAATGTAATTTTATCCTTATGACTATATTGTATATCAAAAACAGTTATGAAACAATAAATAACAGTAAAATATAAATCTATATACTTTCTACGTCTTCAGCTCCAATATCGTGTTAGGTTTCTTATTTTGTACTAGTGCTTAAGGCTGAAACTTAAACTTTTATATTCCTCATATTTATCAGCACTAGAGGATATGAAATTCATTAATACTCAATGGGCCAGCCAGGCCAAAATTCTTAATAGATATACCAACACTAGTAGAAAATTACACAAAACCATTGCTAATATATACTTCAACAAAACATGTAAGGAAAAAAATTTAGTTCCTAATTACATCAATATAAAAACTAATACCAAGACATGTAGTGCTATAGAATCTGTTACAACAGCACAAAGAACTTGGCTTAATAGAGAAATAAAACTATTATATGTAAAAAAGAACTTCATTAATGAACAACTATACAAACTACATCTAGAAGCTGCTCACCTCTTTAGAAATGAATGGCCAACGATTAATAATGAAATACAAATGAAACTAAAAACAGAATCTGACAAGAAATACGCCACCTTAAACAAGAAAATTGAAAAACTATTAACCAAACAGAATTACAACAAAGCCAAATTCCATAACCGAAGTACACTACACCCTAACCATAATGCAAAATTCTTTCCGAGAGTCGTCAATTTGTCATCACTGAACCTAACTCCAGAAGAAAATACAATATTAGAGTTAGGTTACAAACACAACTTGACTCCACATACCAACGAAAAAATAAAATCTATCACAATAGATACAGAAACAGCATTAGCTAAATATGACTTATCACAACAAGATAACCTAAGAAGTCAAATAGCTGATAATTTAAAAAAAGCGTACACAACTATAGATACCCATAACAATAAAAACAAAGAGTTAAAAACAATCACCAACCTGAATAAAAAAATGAAACAAAATAATATAATTAACACAAAAGCTGACAAAGGAAATTCCATCATACTTATTAATAAAGACGATTACATAACAAAAACCTTAAATTTCTTCAATGAAAATAACATAAACGAAATTAATAAAGATCCCACAGAAAAATATTACAATCAAATTAAAAAAGCCATCAAAACAAATGATCTCATTCTCAATGACAATGAACGTAAATCTTGCTTAACCATGCATCCAAAACCACCTAACCTAAAAGCCCAAATTAAATTACATAAAGAAGGTGAACCAATTAGACCAATAGTTAACTTCATTAATGCTCCTTCGTATAAAGTTTCCAAGAAACTAGCAAAACTATTACAACACAAATTAGAACTAAAAAATACCTACACACTAAAGAATTCAATTGACCTAGTAAATAAAATAAAAAACATAAAAATTAATAACGATGAAACAATTATATCTTTAGACATCAAAAATCTATATACAAATGTACCTATCCAAGAAACACTCAAAATTATACACAAACGTTTAGTTAATAACGGAGATAGCACACAGTATGCAGATCAATTAACAAATTTCCTTAATACAATTTTGAATCAAAATTATTTCGAATTTAATGGCAAACTATATGAACAACCAGATGGACTAGCTATGGGATCTCCCCTATCCAGTATTTTATCCGAAACCTTTTTACAAGAAATTGAAGAAACACTCATACATAAAATAATCCAAAATAACGTAACTTTCTATGGAAGATTTGTAGATGATCTGATTTTATGTTGCAAAACTCAAAACGTTAATCAAATTCTACAACAATTTAATAACATGCATAGTAACCTGCATTTCACCCTTGAAACAGCCAAGAATAAAGAATTACACTATCTTGATATTAGCATAAAATTCACGAACAAATGTCTAAGTTTCAGTATCTATAGAAAACCAACATTTACAGATAATATTATTAACAACAAATCTAACCACCCTTACAATCAAAAATTAGCTGCTATAAGAAATCTAATTCATAGATTACTGAATATCCCCATGAATAAAAAAGACTATAACAAAGAACTACAAACCATAATACAAATAGCAATTAATAATGGTTACAAAAAATCCACTGTATTCAATATTTTAAATAAGAATAAGAAACAAATCCTAAGAAGTAAAAACCCAGTATCACGTTTAGAACCAGACACACAACAGGAAGTTAACTCTAAAAAATATATCACTTTCAATTACACAGACCAGAAAATACACAAAATAATAAAACCATTAAAATCCGATAACATACAAATCAGTTTCAGAGCCAATAAAAATACCCAAAGATTACTACGAAATAAACTTAATAATAATAATGATCCCTTTGAACAATGTGGTGTTTATAAACTGAAATGTACGGATTGCAACTTAGTGTATATCGGACAAACAGGTCGAACATTCAAGAAAAGATTTGCAGAACACGTAAGTGATTTCAAATTTAATAGAGAAAAATCCGCCTATGCTAAACATTTAAATTCAAACAACCATTCTCTTAGTACAATAAATTCGTCACTAGAAATACTACACCTACAGAACAAAAGCCATAAACTAAACACGCTAGAAATGTATGAAATTTTTAAACATAAACATAACTTGATTAACGAAAACATAGTTAACCAAAATGAACTTTTTGAAACATGCCTACGTATGACTTCACCCACACACTCTAATACTCTCACTAGTAGCTAAACTGCTTACTCATAGAGCACACCTCAACAGTTCCACAATAACGTAAGTAAAATTTCAAAACAGTTAAGAATAGATAAACACTAATTAAATTCTAGATATCAATAATTACAGCAATAACATCACCTCTGCATTATTTAACACTACACAGAATATTTTAATAACTACAGTTTTATTATTCCATCTAATAAGGCATACATGTGATCTACTTTTCTAAACTTGTTAATAAACTTTTTTAATTTTAGTGTTGGATATTACGACTGATGATGGCATAACTGATGCCGAAATGCATTTCAAGATTTTGGATTTTTAAAAGAACCAACACATCATATTGAGCTGAGAACGAAGTTAAAACTAGATACAAATACAACAGTTCAAGACAACTTAAACTTGTATTAATTTACACCTACTACTTATCAATATAAAGATATTTGGACTATCTAAAATTAAAAAATATACTGAATATGTAATCATCTTCAATTGTGAAGTAGTGATATTACAAAAACAACTCTATCACAACCTTATAGTTCATCCATTTAATAGATTTGCTTATGATTCCATCACTATAATTGAACTAAGCAATGAAATATGAAAGTATAAGAATAAACAAAAAACAGTAAAAATCTATTATCCAATAAATATTAACCTTCGTAGGTAATATATCACAATTTTTAAAGATAAGTTATTTGAAAACCAAGTATTTTACTGTACTCATATTTTGATGAGACTGTAATTAAATGTGGCTAATTGTGTAAGATTTTAATAGAAAATTTTATTATTTGACTGTAATTAAGTGTGACTAATTGTGTGAGATTTTAATATAAAATTTTTTTATTACTTGACTGCAATTAAATGTGATTAATTGTGTAAGATTTTAATATTAAATTTTATTACTTGACATATTGATATAATTATGTTCATATATTATATCAATACAATAGACTTGTATAACAATATTATTTATTTTTAATGTAATGTATTAATGTAAATGTAACGTGTTTACGACTATATTGCATAACAAAATTTAGTTATAAATAAGCTACTAAGCTTTATATGCAATGATATAATGTAATTTTATCCTTATGACTATATTGTATATCAAAAACAGTTATGAAACAATAAATAACAGTAAAATATAAATCTATATACTTTCTACGTCTTCAGCTCCAATATCGTGTTAGGTTTCTTATTTTGTACTAGTGCTTAAGGCTGAAACTTAAACTTTTATATTCCTCATATTTATCAGCACTAGAGGATATGAAATTCATTAATATTAGAAACCATCCTTACAAAAAAAGGAATATCTCAATTTTCTCACTCCCCAAACAATAAGAAAAAGTCTAGACGATTATACTCAACCAGTGATGTCCAACTTATCCTCCGATCCTGAGTTGTCTTCCATTACTTCCTGATGTCCATATCTGCTCTTATTCAGAGCGAGCAGTCACGACTCACTCTCACAGCTGATGTTCGCTGTAGCGGTGTCTCGTACTGGCCGACTTGGTGTATTCTTCTGATTAATGACTATCTCCATATAGCCGTGTCAAGGAAGTTCACAACCAGAATTTCCTTTAGATGAAAGTCTGACACACCATTATGCCAGAACGCCTCTACCGCTGTCACACATCCCAATCTCGTCTTCTCCCTTCTGCCTTTTCAACTTCTCTCTCTCGTGGTCAGGCACGTACTACTAACCGTCTTTTAGGTTCCACACGTCTCTCTCGTCGATTCACCGTCGACGCATGCGCACCTCTCCTTTTCTGTAATTCAAATAAATTCAGGGCAGTATCGATAATCATGAAAATGTTCAATATCGATTAGTTGCGGTCCCCCAACCCTTCCTTTGTTTAGGAATGGTCTCCTATCGTTGATTATGCACGTCGCTATTTGCGTCGTGACAAAATATCTCACAATATTTGTTAGTTAATTCTTCCTTTTTAATGTTATTTAGAGCCTATCTGCTGTAATTTTTCTTTCGTCTTTTTGACACTTAAACATTCTAGAAGGGCCCAGTAGACAAGGAAGTACAGTAGGGCCCCGGTTATCCGAGCCCCGACTAACCGAGTTCCGGTTTAACCGAGGCGCAGATGAGCCGATGGAACAGACTGAAAATAAAATAAGTCACGCCGAGGGCTTCAAAGCCATACAAAGTGCTATAGACTATTTGGAGCAACAGGCAGAAACAACTTCGACGGATCTTCTGCTGCTTCGTCGACTTCGAGAAACAGCTGCAAAGAAGCGGGCCAGTTCAGTAAAGCAGAAAACTCTGATGAACTTTTTCAAGAAGTAGGCTTAGTTTTAAAGTTAAATTTTTATTGATAATGTACTGTACTGTACAGTACAGTACCAGTACAAAACTGTTTTTAATACTGTACTGTTATTAAGTGTGTTATTCTTAAGTGTATATTTTCATATTTACCATTGACCTTGTTTTATATTTATAGGCTGGATTTTATTAACTAAAACTGTATTTTTAGTGGGTTTCATAATAAAGTGAACTTAATATGTTAATTCAATTTTACGTCTTTATTTATTACTGTATCAACCCCAAAAGTCTTTGTAACGCCCGTAACACAGACCAGCGGCCCAAAACGCACACGCTATCATTGATTTCAATGGCGGCACGGGACGCTCTCGTTCGCCGCTCTGTCTGCCCGTGTTATCCGAGTTTCTGGTTATCCGAGGGTCCTCTGGTCCACATTAGCTCGGATAATCGGGGCTCTACTGTACGTATAGTAGCCTCGTGTCCTCGATCAAAATATAAAATTACGAACATATTTTTCGGACTGAGAAGTTGGAACGCCATTTAAAAGCATGGTGCCAGCAGAAGACAACTGGAAAAACAAGTGACGATCGGCTAGCGCATACCGGCTAGTACATCCACGCTATCTGTCGGAGATGTTTGGCGAGCTACATCCCTATTCCCATAAACATGGGAGAGCGTAGTCCCATTTGCTAACAGCCTCAACCGGAACCACACGCAGATAGCATTTAAATTTCAGATTTGAAGAAAAGGAACTTCTAAGTAGGCCTACTGACTTAAAGTATTTTGAAATTTTATTTCAGTGGCTTCCCTTTGCGCTAGTCTACAGGAATTATTTTAAAAAATAATAATGTGATTTGTATCCAGTACAGTAATGGTAAAGTTGAAGGTCACGGTTTATACATTTCCAAAGCACTTAGAACAGATTTTGTCTATTCTCTTTATATATCAAAATCAAGCGTAATATCGCAAAATGAAGGCCTATTGTGAAGTGTTTACAACTGTTTACCAATGTACATTCACGCCTGATTGAGATTAAAGAAATATTTTTACCAAACCATTACGATATGAAATTAGTTTTGTTATGTACTTAAAAAGCATCAAGTAGTTCATAGAATAGAATAGAGTAGAATAGAATTCATTAAGTCCTTCACAAACATGTTCATGTTATAGGACGCGTCCAAATATTTACAATAATAATTACAATCAGCGACTTTACAATTACAATCAGATATCAGGGACTTAACCACACGGAAAGTAATCGAGGACCCAGGAAGCGGACACAGAATTGTAATAGCAGATATCAAGCTGCCAAAACATACTATTCAAGAAACTGCTCCCAAAGCATCTTGGAATTTCAAAAAGGCTGACTGGTCAAAATATACAGAAAACCTAGAAACTCTTCTAGACACCCATGAAGTAGACTTTGAACAGAGCCCTGACATGCTATGTAATAGCATAAACAAAATAATTCTAAACACTGCCAGCAAATGTATACCAATCGGAAGGCAGCACCGCTATAAATATTTCTGGAACCAGAAGTTAACCAACCTTAAAAACCAACGTGATGAGCTCCGCAAAAGAGCAGAAGAAACAAACGACCCCAAAGATGTTCAGCAATGGAGACATGCAGCTGCAGTTATGAAACGAGAAATAATGGAGTCAAAACACAATAGTTTTAACAACTTCATCTCCAAAATCAATCACAGAACTGACATAAAGAAGATGCACAAATTTATTGGAGGAACGCAAAACAAAAAAACTATTCCTAGCAGAGAACCAATTCAATACAAGAACAAAACCATACATTCAGATGATGAAATTGCAAACACTTTTGCAACCCACTTCTCCCTGTCTCAGAAAAAGACAGCATATATAAAAACACATGATCGAATTGCTAAAAAACAGTTAAAAGAACACACTACCCAGCCACCAAACCAAAGAGAACTCTCTTCAGACAGGATCTTCTACGAACACTTCTCTATGCAGGAACTAAATATTGCCATAAATCAAATCAAAACTAAGAAATCGCCTGGACCTGACCAGATATTTGCAGAATTCATTAAACATACAGGCCCGAAAGCAAGAACTACGCTGCTACTCATGATGAATAAAATTTGGACTACATCAGTGCCGTCACTCTGGAAGAAGGCCATCATAGTCCCAATCCTCAAAAAGAATAAATCACCTAATGACCTCTCAAACTACAGGCCAATAGCGCTAACAAGTATATTGGCAAAAACTATGGAAAGACTAGTTAATAATAGAATTAACTGGTACCTTGAAACACACAGCATAATCCACCCTGCACAAGCAGGATTCAGACAGAATCGATCTACAGATCAACAAGTTGCAATCCTCGCCCAAAACATTAAAGACAACCTGGACCAGGGGCTTATTACAACAGCAGTCTATATTGACTTCAAAAACGCATACAATTCGATATGGAAATCAAACCTCCTCCTGAAACTAATGCAATGTGGAGTTAAAGGAAACATGCTAAATTGGTATAAAAGCTTCATCGGACAAAGACATTTTCAAATCCGTTATGGCTCTGCAACTTCCAAATACAAACAACTCCAAACTGGCCTTCCTCAAGGAGCTGTCACAAGCTGCTCCCTGTTCAATGTCTATATAAATGACTTGGTAGAAACTCTACACAAACATCAACACATCAATGTTCTACTCTATGCAGATGATCTTGTACTGTGGACCTCTGCACCTAAAAAAGGAGCTAAACAACTTATTGAACACTCTCTTAATAGTGCTTTGGAGGATATAAATAAATGGTGCCATGAAAATTCTATGACAGTGAACGTACCAAAGTCAGCCTGTCAGACCTTTTCACTATGTCACAACCAACTAAAACCAGACGTATTCTTTGATGATACCAGACTTGAGAACGTCTCAACATTCAAATACCTGGGTGTAACGCTAGATGAAAAACTAACCTGGAGAGAACACATAGACAACATCTCAGGAAAAGTTCAAGGTAGACTCAGCATCTTGAAACGATTAGCAGGCTGTAAATGGGGCTGCAGAACCTCTACACTCAATACTACATACAAAATGTACCTTAAACCACTTATTAAATACAGTGCAGGTACCTTAATAACAGCAACTCAACAAAATATCCAAAGATTGGAACAGGTACAAAATCAAGCCATGAGACTTATTACTGGTGGTGTGAAAACAACACCCATCTCTTCCATGTTATTCTATACGGGAAATCTTGAAATAAAGTTGGAGATACAAGAATCAGCCTTAAAGCTCCATGAGAAACTAATCCGTGTGCCTGGCACAAACTACAACCACACCACTCAATACCCTCGAAAATTAAAGACACAGGAAGGTCTTGCTCAGAAAGTACTAAAGGAAAAACAAAAACTAGACCTAATCCTAACACCTGAGCCAATACTACGCCCAGAAAAACCTCTAGACATGTACAACATAGACCATGCCCTCGACTTAACAGAATCACTACAGAAAGGTGATGCTGGCCCGAATATTCTTAAAACCATCGCATTAGATACCATATATTCACGATACCCGGAAGAAAAATGGATGCATATCTATACCGATGGATCCAAAATAGATACAAATGGAAATACTGGAGCCGGAATACACTGCAGCCTCTTCTCACTCTATTCATCGGTTGGAGCAAACCACACAGCATTTGATGGTGAAATTAGAGCCATCCAAATCGCTTTGAGACAACTCCTATGCAGACCAACAGCTCTTTCTAACATGGTCATACTATGTGATTCACAAGCTGCAATAAGAGCAATTTCAAATCACAACACACCACCTAGCCATGATATACTGAACTGCAGAAAACTTATCAGAAACCTACTTGATCAACAGAAGAAAGTAGTCCTGCAATGGATTCCATCCCATTGCGGCATTGCCGGAAATGAAGCTGCTGACACACTAGCAAAGAAAGGGACCCAAATCCATCCCTATCCAGTTAATACTGAATACAGAAGTGCTGCGAGAGTCATTCATCAGAAAATAAAAGCTACTCACCAGAAGAACCTGGAGAACCGCATCAAGGATTATCAGTGGAAAGACACCATCAGATCTATCCCAGACTGGCCAAGAAAAGAGGCTGTAGCAAGCTTCCGCATGACAACTGGACACGACTGCCTTGCAAAACACCTACATCATGTTGGCATTTTCACCAGCCCAAATTGCATCTTATGCAACACGAACTCCATCATGGATTCACATCATCTTACCATCTGCCCTGCCCTCAAATGTACAACTTTGGTGGACCGATACTGGGAGGCAAGAGGGAAGATGACTATACTGTAAACATGTGCCTTCCTTGTTTCCAATGTTATGATTTGTATTTTATGTATTTTGTATTAGGTGTATCGCTTTGTCATTGTTACTTGTGGCTAATGATGTACATCAAATTGCCCCTGCATTAAATTAAATAAATAAATAATTACAATAATACATATTTACACATTAAAGTCAATACAAGATATAGATATACAGTTAACATTAGTTATTGAAAGATGAGTACAAATGTAACAATATTGCAATTACTCTCATGCCTTATAGCTATGGTTGTCATGAGTACCATAGTCAGTCCATGTCAGTATCTCGAGACTCTGCAGGTTACTCTCGAGACTCTCCAGGTTACCTGAAATATAAAGAGAAACAAGAGAAAGAAAAAGAAAATGAATTTTTAGAAATTTATAATTAATCTTTCCGACTATCTTTTTTTTCACCCTGAAATTTATTCTATAAGTTATTAGATCCTTTAACATTTCTTTATTATCTTATCATATAAAGAAAGAAATTCAAGCACTGAATAAAAGCAATGTGTCTGCAGGAAGGACCTTAGCCTTTTTTTAAATATTTTACTGTTTTCTATAGACTTTATAGTTGTAGGTAGTTTATTGAATAATTTTATACCGGAATTGTTCACACTTGACTTCGAAATATTTGTTCTACTGTGTTGGACATGCAGGTCATTCTGTTGTCTTGTTTGATAATTGTGGATGTTGCTGTTTGTTAACAGATTTTGCCCATATAGTTTAATATAATAAATTACTTCCAGTATATATATACAAGCTAAGGGTAAAATTCCTAGTTTTTTGAATAAATCTCTGCAGGATGTCTGTTGGTTAACTCCGCAAATTATTCTGACTGCTCTTTTTTGGATTTTGAAGGCTTTTTCAGCTTCCGGAGAAGAACCCCAGAAAATGACTCCGTACTTTATATGGCTATGGAAATAAGCAAAGTATGAGCTTCTAAGTACATGTGCACTTGTGACATTTTTTAAAGTTTTTAACATATAGCAGCCTGTACTCAATTTATTGGTTAGTGCCTCAATATGTGTTTTCCATTTTACTTCTTCACTTATATGTATGCCTAGAAATTTTGTGTCGTTTTTGTATTGGATTATTTTGTTGTCTAATTTTACTTGAGGCTTCATAACATGTTGATTTTGAATTGTATGAAAGCTCATGGCCACTGTCTTTTCTTCATTCATCAAAAGTTTATTTGCTTCAAACCAAGAATATATTTTTGTTAAACTGGAATCCAGTTTTGGAGTAAGATCTATTTCATTTGTTCCTTTTATAAGAAGATTTGTGTCATCTGCAAACAAAACAACTTCTGCTTCTTCAATGTTCAAGGGAAGATCATTTACATATAGCAAGAATAGGAGTGGTCCCAAGATCGACCCCTGTGGTACCCCTTGTGTTAATACTCGACTGGTGGATTTGCTTCTTTCAAGGGTTAGTTTATTTTTGTCTACATCAGTTATCTCAACAATTTGGGTTCTTTGGGAAAGATAAGATTTGAACCATGAGTTAGCCACCCCCCTAATACCATACATGTGTAATTTTTTAATAAGGATGTCATGATTTATAACATCATAGGCTTTAGTAAGATCAAGGAATAACCCTACCGTACTCTCTTTCTTTTCTAGTGCATTTTGAATAGTTTGTAGTAAAGAATGAATTGCTGATTCCGTGGACTTATTTTTTCTGAAACCATGTTGTTTATCTGTGAAAATTCCATTTTTATCTAAGAATGTAATGACTCTACTGTACATAAGTTTTTCAAGAATTTTTGAAAATACTGAAGGTATGGATATTGGTCTATAGTTTTGTATGTCATTTTTATCCCCTTTTTTATACAATGGTTTTACTTTTGGTGTTTTTAATTTTTCTGGGAATATCCCCCTCTGGAACGAGACATTGAAAATGTGTGTTAAAGGTGTTGATATGTGATTTATACATTCTTTCAATACAGAAATTGGTATTTCATCTACTCCGGTCGACACCTTATTCTTTAATGTGTTTATTATATTCTTCACTTCTGCTTCACTTACTGGTAGTATGAATAATGATTTGTTGCAGCTACTAATTTTTTTATTATAATTATACTTCCTAGTTGGTGGGCCATACTGTGTTTGTAATAGTGTATTTGCTATTTCTGTAAAATGTAAGTTAAATAGTTCTGCAACTTGCAGCGGATGTGTGACTCTATTACCAGTTCTTCCATGTGTTAATTCTATACGTTGGTTATTGTAATTCGATTTTCCTGTCTCCTTTTTTATTACCTGCCACATAGCCTTATTCTTGTTTGCGACACCGATATATGTCTATCATTGTCCATTCTCTTTGCCTGCCTAATAACTATCTTGTATATTCTTTTATAGTTGATTATATAATTGTGAAATTCGTCTGAAATTTGTCCTGCTTTTTTAACACTGTTTAAAAGTCATACTCTATTTGAGGATATCTTAATCCCATTAGTTATCCAAGAGTTGCTGGTACTTTTACCCAGTTTTACCTCTTTTAGAGGGAATGCTATATTAAAATAATACAGAAACGTATTCAGAAAAGTGTCAAATTTTGAATTTATTTCTTCATTAGTATATATTTCCCCCCAGGTCTCTTTACTTAATAAGTATTTAAATTCTTCTAAATTGTTTTTATTATAGTTTCTTTTTATTGTTTTTATAGGTCTATGTTTTGGAGCTTTGAAATATGTCGTCAAGTTCAATATCTGGGCTTCGTGATCTGAAAATCCTAAATCGATTACTTCAGCTGGATAAGAGTATTCAACGTTTGTTACTATTACATCAAGAAGTGATTTTGAATGTTCTGTGATTCTTGTGGCATTTTCGACCGAGTTTTTGAGGTCATAAATTCTAAGTATGTTCTGTAATTCTGTTAACTTGTTACTACCTTTTAAAAAATCTATATTCCAGTCTCCACTGAGGATAACGTACTTGTATTTTGAGGTTAGTTTTTGCATTAAGAAATCTAAATTATTAAGAAAAATCGGGAACTCACCATCTGGAGACCTATATATACATGCTATTACTGTTTTTGTAATGTTAATTCTGTTACAGAGAGCTCAAAATTTTTTTCGCTGTTTAGAAACTGTAGTCCTTTTATTTCATTTGTTTTTATGTTTTCTTTAATGAAAATGCTTGTTCCTCCATGACCATGATTTTCCCTACAGTAAGCCGATGTTAATTTAAAGCCATTTAGATTTACTTGTTTTAAGTTTTGAGTGTTCAACCAGTGTTCTGAAAGGCAAATGACGTTAACATGTTTCAAATCAGTGTGTAGCAGTACCTATAATTCAGTTGTTTTGTTGCTTAAGGACTGTATATTTGAGTGAATATTGTATAGTGTATATTGAAACGTTTCATTCATAAAAGTGTTTTAAAAACGCCAATACATCTTCATAATTCTATTAATACACATGAGTTTGTTAGGAGGAGATACGGGATAGGAGCTAAATTATACGTTCACTTTCATGGCGAACCGCGAACCCTACAGTCACGATTTTTCATCCAGTATGTATTATGTAATAGAGCTCAATGTAGAGATGGGAACCAGTTACTTTTTTTGGAACAGTTACGTTACTGTTCCAGTTACACGAAAGTAACTGTTATTTATAACCGTTACCTGTTACTTTTTTATATTACGTAGTTAATGGCCAGATCACTTCCCACTTGTAGGGGAATGCCCTTTTATCTCCCCCCCCCCCCCGGTTAGGGACGTAGCCAAGGCTGGGGCTCAAGGGAGGAACCCCCGAAATCAAATAACCGTTGTAAAATTAAGCTTTCAATTAGGAATGAGCATCGATAGTTAAAATAACGAGGTTAAAATCGGAGATAACCATCGATATGATGATAATATCGACCTGAAATCATCGATGTATTTAGACAAAAAAATCGATGTATATTTTAAAAAATGCCGTGGTATCAGAAAATTAGGCAAATTTCATAAATAAACAGATGTATTTCCATGAAAACAATCGATGCAAAAAATCAATGTTTTGGGAAATTAAGCCCCTGTAAATAAAATTATATTGTAGAACCAAGGTAGCCCATTAATCTTATTTTTGTTACAAAAACATCGATGTAGGGGAGAAACATCAATGTAGCAAAAACATCAGTTGTTTTCCATCGATGTAAAAAACATCGATTATCGACATGAAAATAAACTTTTTGGAATTTTCCTGTAGATTACAGCCTAAAAGATATGTGTACCAAATTTCTAGTTTCTAGCTCATCTGGGAGTGGGCAAACATTAATGTTAGTAAGCGAGCCCTCTTTTCGGGGTTTTTAGGGCTAAAAATAAAAAAAATACTTTTTGGAATTTTCCTGTGGTTTACAGCCTAAAAGCTATATGTGTACCAAATTTAAAGTTTCTAGCTCATCTGGAAGTGGGCAAACATTAAGGTCAGTTAGCGAGCCCTTTTTCGGGGGTTATAGGGCTAAAAATTAAAAACAAATACTTTTTTGTAATTTTCCTATGGTTTACAGCCTAAAAGTTATATGTGTACCAAATTTCAAGTTTCTAGCTCTTCTGGAAGTGGGCAAACATTAATGTCAGTGAGCGAGCCCTTTTTCTGGAGTTCTTAGAAATAAAAAAAAAATACATTTTGGAATTTTCCTGTGGTTTACAGCCTAATAGCTACATGCGAACCAAATTTCAAGTTTATAGCTCATCTCGAAGTGAAAAAACATTAATGTCAGTGAGCTAGCCCTTTTTCGGGTGGTTTTAGGGCTAAAAGTAAAAAAAATACTTTTTGGAATTTTCCTGTGGTTTACAGCCTAAAAGCTATATGTGTACCAAATTTCTAGTTTCTAGTTCTTCTGAAAGTGGGCAAACATTAATTTTAGTGAGTGAGCCCTTTTTCCGGAGTTCTTAGAGATAAAAAAAAAATTTGGAATTTTCCTGTGGTTTACAGCCTAATAGCTATATGTGTACCAAATTTAAAGTTTCTAGCTCATCTCGAAGTGAAAAAACATTAATGTCATTAAGTGATCCGTTTTTCGGGGGGTTTTAGGACTAAAAGTAAAAAAAATTACTTTTTGGAATTTTCCTGTGGTTTACAGCCTAAAAGCTATATGTGTACAAAATTTCTAGTGTCTAGCTCTTCTGGAAGTGGGCAAACATTAATTTCAGTGAGCGAGCCCTTTTTCGGAGGTTTTTAGGACTATAAATTTTAAAAATTACTTTTTGAAATGTTCCTGTGGTTTAGAGCCTAAAAGCTGTGTGTGTACCAAATTTAAAGTTTCTAGCTCATCTGGAAGTGGGGAAACATTAATATCAGTGATCGAGCCCTTTTTCGGGGGGTTTTAGGGCTAATAGTAAAAACAAAATACTTTTTGGAATTTTCCTGTGGTTTACAGCCTAAAATTTATATGTGTACCAAATTTCAAGTTTCTAGCTCATCTGGAAGTGGGGAAACATTAATGTCAGTGAGCGAGCCCTATTCGGGGGGTTTTAGGGCTAAAAGTAAAAAAAAAAATACTTTTTGGAATTTTCCTGTGGTTACAGCCTAAAAGCTATATGTGTATCAAATTTCTAGTGTCTACCTCTTCTGGAAGTGGGCAAACATTAATATCAGTGAGCGAGCCCTTTTTCGAGAGTTCTTAGAGATAAAAATAAAAAAAAATACATTTGGAATTTTCATGTGGTTTACAGCCAATAGCTATAGGTGTACCAAATTTCAAGTTTCTAGCTCATCTCGAAGTGAAAAAATATTAATATCAGTGAGCGAGCCCTTTTTCGGATTTTAATTTTAAATTATTTTTTATTATTTATATTTTTTGTTATTTTTTATTTTTATTATTTTTTATTTTTTGTTATTTTTTATTAGTTTTTATTTTTTTAAATTATTTTTGTTTTTCAAATATTGGAAAATACAGATGTAACGGAACGAGGCGAAAGTCACGGATAAAACACTTGTAACAGAAATATTAGAATTAACTGTAACAGGTGAGAGTAACAGTAACAGGTGAGAGTAACAGTAACAGGTGAGTGTAACAGTAACAGGTCAGGGTAGCTGGAACAGGAGAGAGTAACAGTAACAGGTCAGGTAGCTGGAGCAGATGAGAGTAACAGTAACAGATCGAGTAACTGGAGCAGTGAGAGTAACAGTAACAGTTCGAGTAACTGGAGCAGTGAAAGTAACAGCAACAGGTCAGAGTAGAGTAGAGTAGAGTAGAGTAGAGTGTTTATTTTGTACATGGCCATACATAATATGGATATACACGTCAAAGTAAAAAATAAAAAAACATCACAAAAAATACACTTACAAACAATCGTTCATAAATTCAGGAACTGAATAATAACATTTTTTTAGTAAAAACTTTTTCATATATATTTTAAAACAATTGTAAGACATGACTTTAACTTCATGCGGTAATTTATTTAAAAATGTTATACCTGCATGAGCTGGCGATTTTTCAAATTTCGCCAGTCGGTGACTTAAAGTTGAGGTTGAATGACAATTCCTAGTCTCATATGAATGATAATGAGATTGTTTATAAAAATTATGTTCGTGTAATTTAAACAAAGTCAGACATTTAAAAATATATATACATGTGTTATGGGCCAGAACGTTAGGTCCTAATGAACGAAACAAAAATGTATTTATTATTTTGATAATTTAAGTTACCATATGAAGAAAGGCTTTATTGAAGCAGACAGCAGGAAGTGTCAAGAGAATAAGAATGTGTATATGTCAGCATTAGCTTGAATCCACCGGCCTCTTCAAGGTTGCTGAGTTAGGCATTCTTTTTAACACACAGTGTGTGTGAATAGCGAATTTTGCATAACTTATAAATGTATTTTATTGGTCAAAATTTCGGAATAATGTCGAATATTCACGAGTATTGTCGAACTTTGTATAATACTGTTTTGCATTTAGTTTACCGAAGTATACATTAAATCACAGAATGTTTAATGAAAGATTTAATTTAATAACGACTTAAGTGCCGAAATAGACGCATAATAATCAAACTTCCCGCGACATATTGACGGTAGGTTTTCGGGGTATTAGCGTCATGTAGAAAATTTATTTAAAGGCTTGCATTGCCGCTAAAAGCTCTCTTGTTGCTCAGCTTTTCAACGGCTATGAAGTAATCCTGCAGATCAAGATGATGACGCTGGAATTTCTGTCAAGAATAAACTGTAAGTTTAAACATTTATTTCAGTAAAGGATAAAGATAATTTCAGTAGTTTATTTCAAAGGAAATAAGAAGATGTTATAACACGTTTTATTAGAAAAGTAAAGTCAAATTTTTGAAGTAAAGAGAAATATAATTTATGTAGAATCAAAGACCATTTTTAGATAATTTTTATTATATTAATTTAAAATAAATTAATATTTATATTTTTAGTATTCATGATTATTATTTAATGGTGCATGAAAGTAATTAATCACATTGCATGTTATCCTATATTATCCACAGTAGTGCCTATCCATTTCCTAAAGGCTTAAAGCCAATCCTGACATGTGTAGTGTTACCGAAACTTCGTTGGGGCACAACAAATTTGGTGTTCAGAAGCGGGATCGACGCGAGTAAAACTTTTGAAAAATGTTTCGAGTGAAAATGTTTAGGAGATAGGATACGAAGCGTGTGATGTATATTTGTGAAAATTAACGTGAAATTAAAATTTTAAAGTAAGTTTCAACATAGCTAAAGTTAAATAAATTTAAATAAAGTTGATTAAAATTTCGTACCCAGATTAAGCAGCCGTAAATCGTGCTAGGAGGAAATTTAAAGACATATAAATTAAGTGTAAGAAAATTTTAAAGATTTTAAATGAAATTGTATTCGTTTAATATTTTATATATTTCATAATTATTAAATAAGTTCAGTTTGAAACAAATAAAGTAAGGGAATTTTTTAGTAAGCCGTTAGTTTCGCACAGATAATTATTGCATGAAAGTTTTCATTTTGATCGAAGTTGATAAAGTTTTAATATCACTAATTTAAAATATTTTGGTTTGGAAATAACTGTTAATTATAGTTATAAGTGTGGTCCAGGAATAATAAATTGTGTCTGCGTATGGTCCAGTAAAGTACAGTAATAATTAGTTTATTATTATTGGAAGATTTTTGTGAATAATTAACGAATTCACCTACGTAACTGTATTTGCTAGAGTGTGTTTTTTAAAATGAAAAAAACGAATTCATGAGAAAATGATAGAACAGTCATGAAAATTAAATTTATTCGAATTCGTGTAGTGAAGATAACATTTAAGATTTATTTTAATTTAATTTAAATTTACGAAATTAAATGTAGTAGGCTTACATAATGAAAGTAGTTAACAAGTATGTCTTGAGGATTCGTCGTAATTATTTTTAAAGGGAGGTAGACGAAATATGTAATTGATTAAAATACGAATAATGTTGTAGCCATTCATGATTTTTTTTTACAATTTAAGATTTTAAGTATCATTTCAGTTATTTAAGAAATTATTAGTTTTATTAATGAGATTAATTATAAAAGTTAATGTGAAATAACGTTATTAATTTCGGGTATATTTGAAATAATTATTGTGTGCATATTAGTGCAACGGTTATAGATTTTAACAAAGAAAAATGAAATAACGCGACAAGTTTGATTGCATAATAATAATGATACTGATTAATAAATCAGTAATGAGACATTAATTTTTGCAGGGTTATATTCCAGGATTGTTGATTGTTTAGTTTAATAAAGAGATTATAAAAAAAATTAATGTTTATCGTATTTAAAGTAAACGAGAGATCTATGCTAGTTTGTAGCGTACATTTATCGTATTGGTTAGAGGGAAATTATGATCGATAGATTTGAGTTATCAAGTAAACCATTATTAATGTTTAATAATTTTTATATATAAGTATTATCAATTATTTTAACATTTATGTAAAATTATTATATTGATACTCCCGAAAGTGTGATTTTTTATTTAAATTTATGAATTGACGAGAAACAAATAGGAAAATTTTGATATATTTTTGATGCAATTGATTTTATCAGTTTGTGCAATTTACGAACCGTGGTGTAAGAGTACAGGCTACTATTTTATTAAATTACATAATTAAATTGAACGAAAACCTCAAGGCATAGTAAGGTCATTTTATTAGTTTTTCAATAAAATAACGTGTGTTAATATCAGTGATATTTAGTATCGGTATGAAATTCAGAAGAAAAGAAAATTAAAAGAAGTTAGCAGAATACTGCAAGCAAAATTTTAGATTTTATAGCGAAATAAATCGTGTGTGAAGTGATTATAATTTACAGAAAGACATAAGGAAAGGTTATTAGATAATCATTATCATTGTGTTTAATTGAAATAGTGATTCGAAGAAAATTTATATTGAAAAGCTTTTGTTATTAGTTAGGCCTAGCAAAATAAAAAGTTGTTTGTGTGTTACGAAATGAAAGGTTTTTGAAATTTAGAGAAATGTGCGAAAAGCTAATTGTTGTATATTAAATAGAAAACACGAAAGTAACAGTGACCAAGTAGGCAAGATGAACCACAAAAGAAGGGACATAAAAAATAGGTTATTGGAGATTTAATTTGTCATTTGAAACCAACTTTGAAATAGGGTTTAAGAAAAGTGGATGGGAGTTAGGATACGAGAGTTATAAGTAAAGTTGTTGGTCAAAGAAAATATTCGAGGCTGGCAAGGTCCTCGATGAAGAGATTTAATTAAACCAATCCCAGGGTATTCCACTGAAGTAATGGTTATGGCAACTTAGGAAAGAAAGATTCATGGCCTGCAGATTTAAATAGATTCAGCAGTGTTTGTTATAAATTCAGATGTAATAAAGCAATAAGATAAGGCGAAAGGTGAGCAATTGGAATTACGCTATGGTTGATTTGGGATCCGTCGAGATACCCGTAATAGAAGTGCCCCATGAAAGGAGGGTAACTTGTGTGAGATACGACAGGACAATGAAATAGGTACCAATTTCCCTGTTGAGAACTGTACTGACTGGTGTCATATGGAGAGAGTAATACAATCGTACCGGTAAAATTTCATAGCACGAACCGTCTCGTTGCGAAAGGGTTCAGATGTCGAGTTCGGCGTAATTAACCGAAAATACTCGCTCGCTCCTCGAGTACGGAAAAAGGCGATAATGAATCAAGTAGAACGCGATTAGGGGACTGCTAAAGAAATGAACCATCCTGGTTACCAGACTTGTATAACATCTCGGGTCTGAACTGGCGTGGAAGTTATGGTTGAATTATGTAAGGATATACAGTGTATGGAAAAGTTACACTGAAGACGCCAGAATAGTGGATTATTAGAGTATTAGCACAGTATACGTATTAATACAGTAAAGAAACTCAGTCCGTTTTTCTGCCATACGGACATGCGCGCGCAGATTCCATGCGATCCTACCGGCCATTGAGTAATACTACAATCACTACTGCGGGAAGAATGGAAATAAATAGGAGTCTTGAATTTTTATAGCAATGCGTGTTTGGAAAGGATCCTATTGTTCTGCTATAAATTGCAGTAACAATAAAGGAAGAAATCCTGAATTGCATTTCTTCACTTTCCCAAAAGATCCAGAAAGGTAAGAAGAAAAATACGTAATATTTATTGTATGTCTGCTGGCTTACTCTTGACACATGTTCTGGTGTGGTTATGTTTACATTTACTTTAATGTAATATTTTTATCTTTAATTATGTTGTAATTTCTAACAATAGATACTAATGAAATGAAAATGTCAGCAGTCTATATCACGGTTAAAGATAATATTTAGGATGTCGTATTGTGATCGCTTAAGATAACACAATATTTGCTGCGGTGCAGCTTATTTCCTATGTGCATTGTAATGTATATGTCAGGGCCGGTTATGTATACAAACATGTGTGCCGTGTTGGCAGTCAAGAATGGCTATGTGAGCTCTAATGCACATGGCCATTTTGCAGCATGTAGCCGATTTTTTTTCTTTGCTTGCACAAACCTGACAATCAAAGATCCACATGCCCGGTTGTAAGGATCAATGCTAAGGAATATCAGTGCACATAACTCAATTTCGTAAAAAAGTGCACATAGCCGATTTTACAGGCGGTACGATATTTATTTTCTCGAACACGATGTAGGCTAAAGATGACGAAAACATAATCTTACATCATAAATTCTCGGATACATGTGCCATTAAGGTGTTTGCGACAGTAAACTAACATGACATCATTATCCAAACCTAGGCAAGCAATAGGCTTACCTAAAATAGGCTACTGTTAAGAAGCGTATCTAGTCCAAGGTTTTTCCCACCTTTAAAATCAACGTTTAAGTTATAAATTATATTAAAGAGTGACCTTTGAATATAGGTTTGTCACACTGCTCGTCCTCAACTTAATTGTTGAGATTGTATTTTGTTTCTGTATCTTACGGCTTCGATCTACCTTCAATTGTTGTAATGATTTCAGGTGTAAAAAATGGGTCATCAATTGTCGGCGAGAAGACCTACTAACAAAAACTGTAAAATATTTAAATGTAAATTGCCGCCTATGTTTGGAACACTTCGAAAACAGCCAGTTTATGAATTCCAATAAGAACTCTTTAATTAAAACTGCTGTACCGACTGTATACTAAAAGCAGTTTTGGAGTATTAGAAATTGAGAAATATTGATAGAAACCTATATTTTTATTTGAATTTTGTATTGTATCTTATGTAATATTGTATTATTTTTGTAAAATGATGACATTTCTATTCTAATGTAATATTAGGCTACTTTTAAAAATAAAAATGAGTTATAATTGGTTTTCCAAGAATCATCTTGAAGTTATTAAAACTTGTAATAAGAATAGCCCTAGGAACTGCAGTGCAAGTTACAGGTAAGTGGCATTTAAAAATTGTGCCTGATCTTAATTAAAATATAATACATGCTTCATTGTTTCTTAAATTTAAAATTCAGTTTTGAAAGAAGATTTTTTTCTCTTATTATAACATATTTTGTTATGTGTTTATGTATTTTCCCAAGTTATTTTATATGGTGAGAATGCAGTTTTACTCAACCGCCGCATGGAGCGCTAGTGTCGCCCAGCTAACAAGTTGTCATAGGACTTTTAACACACAGTTTCCTTACTGTATTAATACTTATACTGTGGTATTAGTTTCACTACACCGCCCCACTATGAGACCTATTTCCCCTATAGAAGCACAATCGGGTGAAGATAGAGATTAAAGAATAATTTTGTGCGATTGTGAGTTTAGTGCTACGGAAGAAATTAAGTATTCGCGAATCAGAGGTTGGTGTAGCCCTTATCGTGAAAGAAAACAGGACGTGTGTGTAAGTTTGTGTGTCCTTATGAAAAAAAAGTTGAAAGCCTGTTCTCGCAGTGACACTCTATTGTTGATATCTAGTGCACATTTAACAGTATAAAGTATTTTGTTGATATTTTCCGTGTGAAAAAGTAAGAAAAAGGCTAGACAGTAAAATATTATATTTTGTGAATTTTTGTTGTATTTTGTTAGGATTTTAATTTTGAAATTAAATAGCGTTGATTGATTCAGCGACCATATGGTATAATGCCATTCCGAACCTAGACAGAGCTGCAGATCTATCTTTCTTTGGCGGCATTAACCATGTGATTTCACTGTAATAATCATTTTATTAGAGAAAAATAATGTAAGCTATATTTGTTCAGAGTAGTTTAATTAATGGAGATAAGAGTTAAATTTATTTTAGGAACAGCTGATTAAAATTAACGATGTGCAGATGGAGAAGTGAATATTGAAAAAAAAATATTAAAAAAAAAAAAGTTAAGAATTTATCAATTTTAAATAAATAAACATTGTTAAGTCTTGAAAGATTGTAAGTTAGAATATTTAAACAGAACAAACGCGCGTGGAAGTCAAAATTTATTTTATCAATTATTTTTATAAAGAGCAATTACGGAAATTTAGTTAATTTTAACAAGAGTTATTAAAGCATTTATGTGATTTTTTCGATAACATTTACAATTTGATATTTTTAGAAATTTTTTTGTATAACGCAGTTATAATTATTTTAGACCGAATAGTTAAGATTATTTTAGAAAATCTGTAGTTAACTTTATTGCACGTGATGTAATATCAGTTATTTTACAAAATAAGTTAGAAATTTTATTTTAATTTTAATTGAAGATTTTTGAATTACGCAGAATTTAGAAGTTTTAAACCAGTTTCGTACAAAACGTTTTAATAGAGAGAAGTACTCAAAATATATTAAAGCGTAAAACTTATGTGCATTCAGAATAGATCATGTACTTTAAATGTAACATGATGAGAGAGTTGTCACGGGGAAGCTTCCGTAATTTTATACAACTATGTCAGGTTGTACAGTGATAGTGGCAGAGTAGAGCCACAGATGAATAAGCTTAATATGTAAAATATTAGAAAGAGATCCTATAGGGAAGGACATCCAGTCAAGGTGATCTAATCGAAGGGTATTAGATGTTGATTATGATAATGATGATTAATAAGAGTAGTACTGCTCGAGTGGCTAGCCCAGGATTCAAAAAGAAGGAATCATAAAGTACAGTTCTCCTATCTCGTTGAGTATCCAGGGAAGGAGTAAAGCCCCTGCGATGATTAGTCCCTAATGACGATTAGGGAGGATAAAATACTCACCTGTAGATAGAGTTAGTGCCATACGACAAGAAGCGAATGAATTAAAAGGAATTGCCATAGACCAATGAAAGTAAACCAAGACAAAATTACATAACTTATTGGAAAGTCAGATAATTGAATCTTAACCATGCGAGTTTAACGGTAAACCGAAATACGAACTTATTTAAGTTAGTTTATGTGTTTAGTTGCAGGGATAAAATTCATAGTAGCAGCACTGAACCTGTTAACTGAATTTTCGTCTCAGGACGGCCTCAATCTAAACAAGAATTAGTATTTTGGGAGAAAGCTAGAAAGCGAAACACTTATATTAGGATATAAATGGACAGAATTTACGGATTTTGGTATGGAAACATGAAGTTTAGTATTAAATGTTTAGGAAACAGTAATTGATTTTAAAAGTGATAAAATGATTGATAAAATGATTGATAATTGATTTTAAAAGTGATAAAAAGTGACAATTTGAATAACGTAATGAGTACATTGTTTTAACGAGAACAGAATTTTTAAAATGAATTAATGCATTAGAATTAGCACTCAGAAAATAAAATTGATTTTTTTTACAGAAATGTAGTGAATTTTATTACATTCAGATTAATTTAGTAGAACAAGATGAGTTTAAATTATTTGTTGCAATATAAACAAATTTCGTTTGGTTTATAGATATTGACAGTTGTGAAAGAAAATATAAACAATTTATGTAATTTAAAAGGATTTAACAAATGCAATACAATTAAATTTGGTAGAATGTATAAATGGTAAAGTAATTCGGAAACAATAAGGTCGGAAGGATTTAAATTTGAAAAGTAATTGGAAAAACAAATTGTGTGTTTTAAATATTGGAGTTATTTACATAATAATACGTGAAGTGAGTATAAGTATACAAAATGCACGTAACATTAAATTTTCGTTTTGAGTATTTTCACTGTTTTGAACATTTGCTGCAGCTCAGCACGTGGTATTTTCATATTTTAGTTTACAGTGTTTTCAGATACACTTATTTTTCATTTATTATTGATTATTTAAAGATAAGTAGTAAACAGTTTATTCGTTTAAATCAGTAATTAAAATTTTAAAATTATTTAAAATTCAAATAGAGTAATTTTGTGAAATGAAATATTTATTAACAGTTATAGGCAAATATAGTAGGCATTTATAATTGCAAGAAAAATACTGTAATAAGAAAAGAAAAGGGAATACAATATTTTTATTATTTGTACGGAGTGTATGTTTTAGTGAAAAGAAGAAGGAAAAGAAGAAAACATTACTGTTGATTGTTGACATGATGCGATATTTTAAATTGATTTAAGTGAAATCGTTACTAAATAGAAACTCGTCCATGGTTAGATCGATTGTGAGAATGTGATAGAGTAATTTTATATCACGTCATTATGACGGATATACGCGTTCCTAGACAAAAGAAACATCCTTAGGTGATATCCAGATCCCTATGTCCCGTAGATTGTTTTTGTATTTTAGCGTTGCAGTTTACAGCACCCAGCAGTTTCGTTAAATGGACCAGAGACCCTGCTTTTAAAGGATTTTTTGATGTGATCAATATTGAGTTTCAACAAGTTCCGTATGAGAGGATGAAAACCGGTTGGGTATACAATACCCAATGGTAAAATGAGAAATTTTTTTTTGTCAAAGTAAATTTTGTTAAGAATTTGAGAAAATTTTAAATACATTAATTTGTAATTTTAAAATTATTTTATTGCAGATTATTTAAGATTATTTACGGATGACTTCATCATCCATGGTTTTTTGAAGAATAAAAGTAGTTTACATAAGAAAAGAATTAAAATATTATTTTGATAATTTATAAAGTAATAGTTTAAAATCATTGTTAATAATTTGATAAAATTTAAAATTAATTGAAATTTAATCAATTTTGAATTTGATTGCACCGCAATATTATTTTTAAGTCAATTAATTTTTTTGAGAGTAAAGTAAATTAGGCTTACAAGAGAAAAGAATTAAAAAAAAAAGAATTTTTTTTGGTGTCAGAAAATTTTTTTGTTTTGTAATATTGGTCATTATTGTGTTAATTAGGTTATCCATTGGGAGTGACCCTGAGGATCAAAATATGTACCTCCAGTACACATGCTTCCTTAGGACAGAATGAAACTCCGGCTAGGGTGAAGGACCCTACCTATAATGACCACCGAGACCTTCGACCGACTAAAGTCGTAAAGGAATCAACAGAGTTTTTTTTTAAGTCGTTAAAGGAAGACATAATAAAGCATAAACAAAGACATTATTATAGGAATTTTTTGGGGAAAATTAGGAAAGTTAATTAGCATTTTAAAAGTATTTTGAAATAATTAATTTAGATTTTATTAAAAACAGCTGAATGGAAAGTTGAGCAACTTATTAATTAATGGAAAATTTAAATTTTGGAAAGCATTTATATAATTTATGATAAGTTATATTTAAAGTTTTGTGTGGGAAAAGTTATGCTGACGAGATTAACAAATTTAATTTTATGTTATAGTTTGGTTTGGCAAGTAATATCATATTTTAATTTAAATAATTTGATAGCTGTATATCTTATGGTAACTTGTGATCAATGATTATTATTAATTAGTATTGAAATATTAATAGAAGGATCATTTCATTCTGGCTCAAAATGCACCAGTCTCCTAGGAGTGAAGGAAATCACCTTACCCTGAGGGTAGTAGGCAATAGGTCAGTGTCGAGAATGGACTCTCTTTAGACATGTGTATGAATTAAGGGGGCTCCAAGCGAATAGATAAGTCTTTCGCAAGCCACCCTGTACATTTTGGCCTACCCAGCAGGAGGGATGAAAACAAATTGAAAAGCGCGTACTATATTGATAGTAATCGCCTTTTTTGAGAGATAAGGGCTGTGTTATGGGCCAGAACGTTATGTCCTAATGAACGAAACAAAAATGTATTTATTATTTTGATAATTTAAGTTACCATATGAAGAAAGGCTTTATTGAAGCAGACAGCAGGAAGTGTCAAGAGAATAAGAATGTGTATATGTCAGCATTAGCTTGAATCCACAGGCCTCTTCAAGGTTGCTGAGTTAGGCATTCTTTTTAACACACAGTGTGTGTGAATAGCGAATTTTGCATAACTTATAAATGTATTTTATTGGTCAAAATTTCGGAATAATGTCGAATATTCACGAGTATTGTCGAACTTTGTATAATACTGTTTTGCATTTAGTTTACCGAAGTATACATTAAATCACAGAATGTTTAATGAAAGATTTAATTTAATAACGACTTAAGTACCGAAATAGACGCATAATAATCAAACTTCCCGCGACATATTGACGGTAGGTTTTCGGGGTATTAGCGTCATGTAGAAAATTTATTTAAAGGCTTGCATTGCCGCTAAAAGCTCTCTTGTTGCTCAGCTTTTCAACGGCTATGAAGTAATCCTGCAGATCAAGATGATGACGCTGGAATTTCTGTCAAGAATAAACTGTAAGTTTAAACATTTATTTCAGTAAAGGATAAAGATAATTTCAGTAGTTTATTTCAAAGGAAATAAGAAGATGTTATAACACGTTTTATTAGAAAAGTAAAGTCAAATTTTTGAAGTAAAGAGAAATATAATTTATGTAGAATCAAAGACCATTTTTAGATAATTTTTATTATATTAATTTAAAATAAATTAATATTTATATTTTTAGTATTCATGATTATTATTTAATGGTGCATGAAAGTAATTAATCATATTGCATGTTATCCTATATTATCCACAGCAGTGCCTATCCATTTCCTAAAGGCTTAAAGCCAATCCTGACATGTGTAGTGTTACCGAAACTTCGTTGGGGCACAACACATGGAAATTATAAAATTTTGTACTTAATAAAATAATCTTTACAAGACACTCTACTATTAAGATTAAAAATTGTTCTCAAAACTCTCTTCTGTGCAATAAAAATCCTATTGAAATTAGCATTATTGCCCCATAAGAACACACCATAATTTAAATAAGAAAAAACTAATGCATAGTACACATCTATCAGGGGTTTACTATGAAATATGTCTCTCAATCTCAGAATAGCAAAATTAGCATTATTGATTTTATTAATGACAAAATTAGAGTGATCATTAAAATTTAATAAATTATCAATATTTATGCCTAGAAATTTTGAATTCTTTTGATCATTAATAATTGAGGAATTGAAGATGAAGCTAAAATCAGTGTTGTTACTTTGTTAAAAAACTTCAGGCAGACAGTTTTATCAGTATTTAATAATAATTTGTTTCTTTGACACCAATAATTGAGTTGTGAAGCAGCCAACTGAGTCATAATAGTAAGATTTTGTAAATCAGGATCATTGATAATGATAGATGTGTCATCAGCATATATTAAAACCTTACCAACTGTAATAAAATTTGGTAAGTCATTAATATATAAAATAAAGATCAGAGGGCCCAGGACAGAACCCTGAGGTACACCTCGGGTAATACTAAACATATCTGATATTACATCCTTAATTTTAACACAAATCTTGCGATTGGTTAAGTAAGATTCAATAAAATTTAAAAATTCACCTCTAAAGCCAAGAGCTTCAAGTTTGTTAATTACAAATTTTATATCCAGGCAATCAAAAGCTTTGGATAAATCGAATAAAAGACCAATAGTTTGGTTTCCATCATCTAGATGCCTATAAACTGAATTAAAGAAGTCAAAAAGTGCAGACTCCGTGGATCTTCCAGATACAAATCCATGTTGAGCTGAGTTTAGTAGATTATGTTTCGAAATAAATTTTACCATTCTGTTGTAAATAAGACGCTCAATAACTTTTGAAATAGTATTTAAAATTGAGATAGGCCTATAATTAGTTACTGACTTAGCATCACCTTTTTTGTAAACTGGTATAATGAGGGCAATTTTTAATATACTTGGGAAGATTCCCTTTAAAACACACTGGTTAATCAAATAAGACAGTGGTTCAGCTATGATGTCAACAATACTTTTTAATATTTTGATAGAAATTCCATCCAAACCAGTGCTGTTAGATATCTTCATACTATTAATAGTATTAATGACTTCGTTAGTTTCAACAGTATCATAACAAAAGCTATAAGAATTATATGGTGCAGTTGTGCAAGAAGATAAATTGTTACCAAAGTGGGACTGAACAGCAAGATCAACATGCGTAGAGAAATAATTACCAAAAGTATTGGCAATATCAATGTTATCAGTAAGATTTATACCGTTGTTGCATAAGACAATATTGCTTGGAGGTTTACTTCTGTCTAGTTGCTTATTTACAATATTCCAGATTTGTTTTGGTTTATTTTTAGATTTAGCTATGACATCATTAAAATACTCGCGTTTTGAGTCATGTATAAACTTCCTGTATGATCTCTTTTTATTTTTATAGTATTGCTGAAGAGTTATATAATTGTTAAATTGAATTGATAACTTATATAAGTCACGAAGTTCATGACCCATTTTTATAACTTCAGGAGTAATCCATTTCTTATCTTTAGTATTGTTGTAATCAAATCTTGGTATCAGGGGCAGGTGGAGCAGGTGAAAATAATGTAACTGGTGTAGTTCTCGATATGTTACTCTGTTCCAGACCAGTTACATTCGCTCGACACCCACAAATTTCTCAACACAACTAATAATAATAATAATAATAATAATAATAATAATAATAATAATAATAATAATAAAGAAATAAAAATAAAAATAATAAAAAAATAAAAATAAAAAAATAATACAAAAAATAAAAAAATATATAGAAATAATCAAAAAATAAAATAACAATAAAAACAAAAAATAAAAGTATTAAAAAAAACCTGAGAAAAAGGAGAGCTGCTGAGAAATTTGGAGAAACCATACAGAATTCTTATATATTTATATATCTTTACACGCTAGCGGCCGTAATTTTGAAGATATTTGAAACAAATTGTATTAAGTTATTTCTAGGCCCAATAGTTAATGAGCAATATTGGCCCAAGGGGGGGGGTCGCGGGAGGGGGTTGAAATTTAAAAAAAATTATATCTCGGCCCCTGTGAAGTATAGAGAAACTTTGTTGGAATAAATTAGAGTACTCCCTATGGAGTTCACAGTGACACTAACGATTCGGGGGATTTGGGGGTACGGGTAGGGGTGGGGGGATGGAAATTCGAAACTACGTCTTGTATGGAATCGTTGAAAAGCTCTTGATGAGTACTCTGCAAATCAATAACTAGTTTCTCGATAGCTCTCATATAAGGCGAAATTTGAATGTTTGAAAAAGTGGTCTTTCCTCTTTTTTTGCAGTTATTATTGCGGGTTTATCATGCCAAGGCTAAAGAAGAAGAGAACTGCGCAGTGACAATAAATTAAACCAAAAGCACTTCGAAATCAACCTCAGCCTGTAGGCCTGCCTAAAGGGATTTTATTTCACTTCACACAAATGCAATTCTCCGCATTTCATGCAGATCTCTAAACTTAAGTAGATGAATGTTCGCTTTTTATCGTAATGATTACTCGATGGCGTAGTGGGTAAGATGAAGGGCTAATATGCTAGCGGTCCCGTGTTCGAATCTCCTTAGGTCGAACATTTAAAGGATAGGAATACATAGGTAGGGTAAAGGAGAAAAGGGATTGAATAGTAAAGTAAAGTGATCCCTATACAGGCCATGGAGGCCCAGAGGGTTTCAGGAGGTTGAGGCTCCCAGATTTTGGACACTCGGCACATGAAGGTGGTGGCTGACAGCACCGGCGACCTTTACCGCTAGGATTGCTCATTTCTGTTAGAGACTGAGTCGACCCCAGGGCCATAGTGCCACCAGAATGATCATTTCGGCAAGTTAACACTTTGCGACCCGAGCGGCTCCCCTTTCCATCGGCCCGGTCGCCTTCTCCGCCAGGCAGGCTTCCCCTCCGCCTACCGCGCATCGTCCCGCGCGCATCTACCCCGCTGCCGGCCGCTACTAAGCGCCGGTAATGCAGCTTCCTGTGTTAAGCCGCAGCTTACTCTAATGATTGCCTTGCACCATACATAATATTTCACAATGTTTAAAAACGATTATAAAAACAAAATAAAATTTCACGAATTATATTAAAACAATACCCTTGTACCAAACATCATATTTCACGATCTTTAAACACCGATTTGAAAGAAAAAAAATTCACAATATATAAAAAATCGAAATTTACATAATATTTTCCAATTTTAAAAAACGCCGTGTTAATTGATGCAGAAAAATTCCCTTGCACCAACACTACTCTTTTCATAACAAACAAACCATCTCAAAATTAGAAAACCCGATTCTTGTGTTAACACTCGCTAGCGCCAACTAAATTAGATAACTAAAATATACCGGTTCCTTCACTGCTCAACTGTCCTTCGTAGTGTAACGGATAAGTCTCTTGGCTACGATGCTAATGGCCGAGTGCACCAATCTCGGTATTCAGAATACCGCGGTAAAGTTGCTTAGCTTACCCTGGTAAAGTCTATTTTCGTTGCATCGTGCTCGGTTTCGACTTTTACCGCGGTAAGATGCAAACCGGCCGTGAAGGAGCTGTAAAGTGAGAAAACCGCTGTTTTCTTTCCAAGATGGAGATCAGCGTAATGTATCATATTTATGATATCTAGGCCAAAAGCTAATTGAATATAAAGAATAATGAGAGACAGGTGGGATCTATTTGAAGAATGAACGATGGTGCATATCTTTGCAAATACTGTGCTGTAACATCGATTGAAATTAACTTCCTTTCTTACCTCAACTAAACCAGGTCCATCGAGTAGGCTAGTGGGCGTAACCACGATTAGTACGATTAGTACAGTATTTATGGTGTTTGAATTCAAACTTTCAATTCAGACGACATATATAGGCAATATAATAATCCATTTTATCCTTATGAACATTTATTACTGAACAATAAAGCGAGAAATAAATGAAAAATGGAAAACCTGTGGGCCTAGGCCAACTTTGCAATGAATGGCTACATGCATCACGATATAGCCTATGTACCGGTATATATCGTGCATGTAATCAATTTATCATACTTGCACACACACACGAACATAATTATAACAGCCCTTTCATGGCTATGTAGATGATTTTGCACCTAAAATTTCCACTGGTCGAACGGGAATAAAAGTGAGGCTATGTCGAACTCAGAAAAGAGATTTCATGGTGTTGCTTTGCCTTAGATATCACAGGTGAGATAATTATTCTTTAAAACATCAATGTTATTTGATTGAAATGTACAGTCATGTGGGGTCTATTTGAGGAATGAACGATCTTTGCAAATACTGTGCTGTAACATCGATTGAAATTACCCTTTCTCACCTCAACCAAACCAGGGGCGGTATTCTGTAACTTTCGTCACCAACGCATTGGTGTTGTTGAGAGCTCAACAACCGACAGCAAGATACCAACGGCCAGAGCGTGAGCGATTCTGTAACTCCCTGTTGGTATCTGGAGAACCGTTGTTGAGGCCCACCAATAACTTTGTGAATTTTCGTGAATGTTGGCAATGAAAGTAGCTATGAGAAATCTGTCTTAACAAACTGCAATGAATATCATTGGCTGATGGAGTGCGGGAATGTGATTTCATAATTTCCAAACTGGGCGGGAGTTTAATTTCATGTATATATTTTGAAAGTGGGCGTTTATATTACACGTACTGTCATGTTGCAAGACGCTTATAGGGGGAAAAGGCGGATTTATAATAATAGGAGAAATTCGCAAAATGCCAATGGTTTTTAGTAATGTTTACTGTCATATATATATATATATATATATATATATATATATATATATATATATATATATAATAAGGAGGGTATCTCGGGGAATCCAATTAGCAAATTCCGCAATAGTTTGCCAATGTCTGATTTAAATTATGATTATAAAAAAATATGCAATCTCGAAGTAGTTATATATTTCCATTGCAACTCACCTTGTTTGTGTGAAAGTATTCATTTTAACGATTAACAGAAAGTAAGATGTAGCCCTTTTCAGAATACTCATTTTAACAAAATGTTGCTGGATTCATACTCAGTGAAAGGAATGAACTTTCCAATCTCTGTTCAAATAAAAGTTAGTCTCTCAGTATAATATAATTATTGTGTATGACATTCTTGTAATGTAAATTGGTTGTATAAATAAACAGAATGTCCTTAACACATCACATCCCCGAAGGATACACAACCCAAATAAAATATATTTATTGTACTCTCATAACTTTCTTTACTTTAAGCATGCACAATACATTTTTCTCACTTCACATTCTGATAAAGACTACACTTTAGAGATTTTCTTCGAAAAAATATTTCAAATAAAACTTTTAGCACGTATTCAGAGTGGGTGGCTTATAACTACCCTAAAGAGAATTTCTTCGAAAAAAGTTCCAAATAAAGTTTTAAGTCCAAGTAACTTATAAGCAACCCATGTGCAAAATTTAAACAAATCGATAAAATCGCGAAAAACTAACATTTTTTCATGTAAAGTCCCTTTAAAAATAAGAGAAACTTGTCGCCAATCCTTGTGTCACATCTTCAGAAGGTACCCAACCCAAATACAAAAAAAAATTCTTACGATTTTCCATTCTGGAGCTAGGCTGTTGACACACTACCACACAGACATGTTTCCGAAAATAGTATTTGGGGATTCAGAATACCTCAAAATGTGTATTTGGGCTAAAAACTCAACTTCAAAGTTGGGGTCGAAAACAATACTTCCTTTATCTGTATTACCTATGGTACAGGCAGAGAAAGTAAAAAAAAAATTCAGTAGGAGTTTTTACTTAATTTATAGAACACAAGCCAATTATAAAATTATTTTTATATAGATAAAGCAAATAGTAAAGTTTAAGCAAATAAGAGTATCTTATCTTGCCTACTGCTTTTATGACATTTATAAAACCCTTGAAATAAATTAATTGCGTTTTAGGTTAACTTAAAATGAATTCATTAGTATTTAATTTACACAGTACTTTGAAACATTACAGTTGGCCTCATAGTTGTTCATAATTATATATTAATTTAAATAACACCATAATATCACTGAAAAAGTGTCTTAAGGGGCTCATACACCAAGAGACCATGCCCAAGCAGGCATTGCAGTAACTGTTCGATATCTTCAACACTATTTGCAATAATAAAATGAAATTTTGGACATTAGAAGTATACATTTGGCGGTTGAAATGAGCACAAAAATTATTACAGTGTCACAAATATGAAGGTTGATATTAGAAAATTATTTTATTTTTCAGCATGCGATTAAGCCTAAGTAACATGATTTCATGCAAAAGTCAATCTGATTGGTGTAATATTTTTTTTATTCACAGCTGACACTATAATCTCGAGGATAAACCATCAATTTATACTGTGGTATGCCTGATACAATTTTCAGGCATTTTAAAATTCCAATATAAAATTATTACGAATTTTTTCACATCATGTTCACAAGTGAAATAATCTTGTGTTGCAAATACATCAGATTATTTAGGTTTATCCTCTAGAACACACAAAAAACTATGGGTGTGCAAAGTTTCATGCAATTTGGACCATTACTTTAAGAGATATTGTGCCTTTTGTGTTGAAAATATCAAGTTATGGGAAAATGGCTCTGAAAATTCAACATGCATTTCAACTTACATAGTATAAGCCACACCCACTTGACGGAAAATCACGAGATACAATATAGCTCATATTATTATAAAAGGAATTAGAGGGAATAAAATAGATGGTTTAAATTAGACAAAAAATTGGTAAAGCCAATATTGTAGCTAGATTTAAATAATATTTTCAATTACAATAGGCTACATTGGCAGGGAGGCATATTTTTTGTGCAGTTAAAAACAGATGCTTCTCTAAGTGTGAAAAGGTTTATAAACTAGTAAACGCTATATAGGCTACCAGTATATTTAAAAGTAAGGACAATGTACATCATATTTTGCTGAGTGATGTAGTACACACACACTTACAAAGTAAACTTTGGTACAAAAAAACTATTATATGTATCATGAGTTCATGGCACTTTGCTCAGTTCTAATAAGCACAGTCTTCGTCATTATTTCCTGAAAATTACAAAAAGCCAACAACATCTCACTACTTGAAGCATTGCTTGAGTGGGATGAACCTTTTTCTCAATTGCAAATGACCTACTTGTGCACTGTTCTTTCGAATGAACTGAACAAAATTTTACACTACATTAAAAAATTTAGGCCTACATAGAGGTGACACCCATAAGTGTTCGTTAAGCTTATTATTGGTTCATATTATGTTGTCCACTCTTTAATGCAGATCACATGGATTACAATTCCAAATCTGAAACAAGATAAAGTAAAATAATTAATATTATGTGCAATTATGCAAACATAACCTCAAACATGCTTGTTGCAAAATAAAATTATGTATTTAGTTTTTATATTGATAAAAACATATTAACAAATACTAAGAATCTATTCATTAATGGATATATACTGTACCTTCTCTGTTATTACGAAAATATAGCTATTGACACCATCACGAAGTCGCCCAATTAGGATATAAGCGGCCATTGTATCACAAATATGTCGATATTTCTGCAAATTTTGCGATATTTTGGTACTTTCGAGTTGTTGTTGAGCTCACCGAGGGGTTTGGAGCCGTCGGTGTGTCACCAATATTTCCAGCAATATATTGGTGTGATTTCAAGATCGATACTTGACACCAATAGTTACAGAATAACTTTTTCTAGTTACATTGGTGTAATCGTAGTTGAGAGCGTTGGTGGAGTTACAGAATACGGCCCCAGTAGGCGAAATAGAGTCATTTCACGATTGGTACGGTATCTATGGTGCTTGTATGCAAAGTATGAATTCAGACGACATATATACGCAATATAATATTCCCTTTTATCCTTATAAACATCTTTTTATTGAATAATAAGGGAACAAATACATTGAATTCGGGACCCCAATAGCCTGCCAGAGCCACCGTGACTGGCAGACGTGCAGAGAGAGAGCGAACCTAGCGGCCATGGAAGAAACTAACACAAACCAACACAAAATTTCTCCATGGGAGAAATTCATAGCAGAGTAACCGCGATATTTCCAAGCATTAGCAAACCGCGATATTTTAGCAATGGTGCACAGAGATTTTGAGAATACCCCGGTATTACGTTTACCGCGGTAACGAAACGACTGAGAAAACCGGAGAATGGTGCACTCGGGCATAAGGGTCATGCGTTCGATCCCCGTTCGATCCAAAATTTACTCTTAGGAATAGGTCTCGAATAGGTAGGTGAGAAGAGAGGAAAGAGACGGGAAAGGAAGAGAAGAAGAGAATAAAGGAATAATAAATTATTTTTCTCTTTCACCATTTCCTTACTAGATGTCGCCACCGTCGCTACTTTCCTAGTAGTTCTAACGCCGCCGCTAGGTTTCTCGTAGTGGTGGGGGGCTCGGTCGGGTCGTAATGTGTTATTTTCCCATTATTTCAATTGAAAAATCTCAACGACCTCATCGGGAATTGAACCCGCGACCTTCCGGTTTGTAGCGCAGTGCTTTGACCAATACGCTACGGCGTACCCCGGATTGAATAGTAGAAAGGGGAAAAGAAGTGGAGAAAAGGGGGGTCAGAATTTTCAACACTGCTAGTAGTTCCACCATTCACATGTAGATGTCACGAGTGGGAGGAGCTAAAGGGACGACCTGTTTTTCCCTCGTTTTTTAATAAAAATCCCGGGGGAGGACCCCCGACCCCCATTTTTGCGATATTCCATACCCCACACCCCAAATAATAGCAAACTTTCGTCTGTGCGGTCCCTCCTTTCAGTATTTTTCTGGTTCCGCCTTTGGTTGAGACGAAAATAAGATATCCTAGGAGGAGCTTTGGTAACCGTTACTTTTGTTTTTTTATAACAGGTAGTTACCGTTACATACATGTAACAGTTACAAAGTAACAGTTACAAGAAATATTCCCCCTCTCAATAAGAATACCGCCCACTCTACTCTATTCCCTTTGTTCAAAATGTCCACTAGCACAGAGATGCCATCTGCTGAGTAGGAATGGGCAGCAGTCTCAGAAGCTACTTAATGAACCTATATAGCTGCAGAAATAAATTTGTTTTTCAAAGTCCTGATGACACAGTAACGTATTTTTGTGCTTGATAATGCAGGAATTAGGTCGGGAAATAACATAATTTACACTAACGCTAAACTAACTTAATTAAATGACGATAACGCTAATTTTTTAAGTAAAACTTCTTTAGCCGCGGTAGGGGTAAATCGAGAGCTTGTGTAACGCTCAAAATCGTCACAAAATTAGTGAGGTGTGACGGAACGGACTGCACAGAAAACAATCAACTCAATGATTAGGCTTATCCAAAACTGAAAAAGTCCAAAAATTTAAAAATTTAAAATTTAAAATGTTAAAAAATCCAAAATTAAAATACACAGAAAATAAAAAATCAAAGATCCAACATTTAAATAATCTAAAATTTCAAAATCAAAAAATTCAAAGAACCAAAATTTATTCGTCCAAAATTTAAAAAATAAAAAATCCAAAATTAAAAATCTTAATATCCAAAATTTAAAACATAAATATCCAAAATTATAAAATTCTAAAGTATAAAAATAAAAAAAACCAAAATTAAAGATCAAAAATTAAAAAATACAAAACTAAAAAAATTCAATGATATAAAAAGAAAAAAATTTAAAAATACAAAACTAAAGAAATAAAAGATCAGAAATTTAAAAAATCCAAAACCTAAAAGTCCAAAAACCCAATATTAAAACGTCCAACAATCCAAAATTTGAAAAATCCAATAATCCAAAATTGAAAAAAAAAAAAAAAAAAAAAAAAAAAAGTTTCACTTCTGCCGCATGGCGTTCCTCACACACTTTTTTTTTTAACAACTATCAAAACTAATTGTTTCACTTTAATACATTTTCGTGAAAATCAGCTTTAAATTTTAATTCATACGATTTGCAAGATACTTTGTACAATATATACTTTTTTTTTAATTTGAAATTTTTACATGTAAAACAATTCGGATGGTAATCCAATGAACATCTGAATGAATCAGTCTTGTACACACTCTAATTAACGATTTTACTTATTTCACTCTCAAAATAATTATTACAACCATAGACGGCATATATCATGCCACCTACATAACCGGACATTTTCTTTAGGCCTATGTTGTATTTATTATTTTACTCAGGGGTGCCCACCCCCCAAAACTTCATTGCTCACCCCCCAAACTTCATTGCTCACCCCCAACCCAATTGCCTGTCGACAAGGGCGCCCATATGATATTTTCTAGGGGGGGGGCAATTTTTTTAATTAATTTATTTTTTGTCGCTTTAACTTCTTGGGCCACTTTGTATTTTATATTAATAATATAATAAGTAGCCAGAAAATAATTGCGGGGAGGGTCGGAAGTGCTGGGGGGTTTGGAATACCCCCAAAAAAAGGGGTCGGGGGTCCATCCCAGAAAATTTTTAAATATTGAACTAATGAAAATCACATTTTAGGCTATTTTAGCACTCAAAAACTAGTTAAGAAATTTGTTTACCATACTCTAAGACATGCCAATGTAAACAAGAAAATGTTACCTAAGTCGGATGTCCACCCCGGGAAATTTTTAAATATTGAACTAATGAAAATCGCTATTTTAGCACTGAAAACTAGTTATGAAATTTGTTTACCATACTCTAAGACATTTCAATGTACATAAGAAATCACTACCTAGGTGGGGGGCCCTAGCCCCGGAAATTTTTTAGATATTGAATTAATGAAAATCACATTTTACGCTATTTTAGCACTAAAAAACTAGTTAGGAAATTTGTTTGCCATACTCTAAGACATGCCAATGTAAACAAGAAAATGTTACCTAAGTCGGGTGTCCACCCCCGGGAAATTTTTAAATGTTGAACTAATGAAAATCATATTTTACGCTATTTTAGCACTGAAAAATTAGTTAGCAAATTTGTTTACTATACTCTAAGACATGGCAACTTAAACATGAAATTGTTACCTAAATTATAATACTTATTACTATTTATAAGAAAAGTTAAGTAGCACATGGAACAGTGGACATAATAGGCTTACTCATTATGCTATGAAAAGAAAATAACTGCTATATCATATTTGACAAACCAACAAATCTTGTTTAATTAAATAAATATATTTTTTAAATACGAATATAGAATTTTAGGTTTTGACTCTTGGGGGTCTGAACCACCCTTTCCTAATCCACTGTGGATTCTGCTTCCATGTTGTCGGTTTGGTAAAACTTCTGCAATTCAAATAATTGTCTTAAAAGAAAAACACCTGACTATAATAATTAATAATATACATTTTTTTCCTTGCGCCCCTCCCCCGGGTATGGGCGCCCATGGCTGTCGAAATTCTTCATCTTTATCTTTATAAAGAATTAAAAGAGACCTTTTGAAGTTATAGAACTTGACCGTTTTTATTTTTAACATATAAAATTTTGCAACAATTTTCAACCCCCGGCCAGAAAATTCATAACACGATAATATTCCCCCCCCCCAGAAATTTCAATGACGCAGTCTGCGTCTTAACCCCCTTCCCCCCCCCCCCGTGGGCACCCTGTTTTACTAGAATTTAATCTATATATATAAAAATGAATGTATGTGTGTGTGTGTGTCCTTTATGCATTACTACACCATTCATCCGATCGCCATGAAACTTTGGGAAGTTGTTGGGTACATTCCCGGGAAGGTTTCTGTCACACTACATTTTTAATTTTAGACTTCGTTCGCGAGTTATGAGTGAAAAACGGCAAGAAAACGTGCATTTTTTACGCTTTCGAAGCATCGATTTTCAGTTATTCATTTCAGTTGTCAAATCAATTGCAGAAGGCTTTGTCTATTTTTGTCATAGCCTACTTTGGAAACAATAGCATCGCGATCGCTTTGGAAGGCAATGGATATCTCATGTTATTATAAACGCCAGAGAAGTTAATGATAAGGTGATGATAAGGTAATATTAAATATTTATTTAACGTGGAATATGCTTCTTATGAAAGATGGTTTACAGAAAATTCCGGGGTCCAGGCTACAACATTTCTATATGTAATCATAAGTAAAATCTCTTATGTAGGGTCGTTAAATCTGCCTGAAATGTAACGGAATTATAAGTCTGAACAAATGAATATAGAAACTATGGCCTCAGTAGGCTTATCCCATTCTTCATCTATATAAATAAAAACTAATATATGTCTGTCTGTCATACATTACACACATTTTTTTCATCGTGAGTTTAATCGATTTCAATTCTCATAATCTTCTGAGATTGCAGCAACGCTCGACGGGTAATCTATATAGATCTTCTACATAGCCTACATAAAAATGAATGTATGTGTGTCTGTCCTTTATGCATTACTACGCCATTCATCCGATCACCATGAAACTTGGGGAAGTTGTTGAATACATTCCCGCAAAGGCATGCTACATTTTTAATTTTAGCTTTCGTTCGCGAGTTATGAGTGAAAACGGGATTGAGACGTACATTTCTTGCGCTTTCGAAACATCAGTGATCAGTTGTCAAATCAATTGCAGATGACTTTGCCTAATAATAATAATTTATTTAGCCTTAGACATTACAAATGTATGGCACATAATATAAAGTAATTGAAGAGTAAGATTACAAACAATACAAGTACATCAAGTTTGACTTTGACCTAGCTTCTATTTAACACTTCGAAATATTCTTCTACTCTGTATGCACTTATTTCTATTAGTATTCTTTTGACTTCTCGCTTGAAATGAAGTATTTTGAGTTTTCTCACGTGTACAGGCAGTGTGTTGTAGAATTTTTTGCCCATTTCATTGAAGCTGTTGAGGGTGGTGCTATAATTGCATTGGCTAATTCTGAGGTCTTGCTTGCATCTTGTTGTGTAGCCATGAACTGAGCTGTTTGTAGGGAAGTCGGTTATATTGTTTCTTACGTATAGCAAGCACTTCATTATGTATTGGGAAACTACGGTTAGTATGCATAATTTTCTAAATAGAGGCTTGCAGTGTGTCCTGCTGTTTACATTGCAAATTACTCGAATGGCCCTTTTTTGTAAGATCAGCAACTTTGTGACATTGCAGTCATTCCCCCAGACTGTGATGCCATATGTTAAATGGCTGTGTACATGAGCAAAGTACACTGTTTTTAGTGTATCTTCATTAACATTATGCTTTAATCTCCTTAACATTTTTGCATACATGGTCTATATGAATATTCCACTTAATGTTTGATGAGATATGGACTCCTAGGAACTTCACTGTCTTTTTGTCTTTGCTGCTTAAGTTTATTTGTAGGTTATCAACCTTTTCTTTGTTTAGACATAGTAGGTTAGCAGCACACCAATCTTGCACAATAGAGTCAGTTGTTTGCATTTCATCGCTAGATGCTGTCTCGTTGTCTGTGACTATACTCACAGCTACATCGTCTGCGAACAAGTAAGAGTGGCCATGAACGCTATTGATAGAATGGGGCAAGTCATTTATATATAAAATGAAAAGTATGGGACCTAGTATTGAGCCCTGGGGCACTCCTGTTTCTACTGGAAGATACTGAGAGAGTTCGCCATTGTACCATACTGCCTGGTACCTGCTGTTTAAGTATGACTGGAGGAGTTTTAAGCAGTGCTCACTGAAGCCATATTGTTTTAGCTTTTCCAGGAGAATTTTGTGTGAGATTGTGTCGAAGGCTTTGGACATGTCGTAGAATCTACTTAGTATACATTTTCTGTCATCGATTCCAGTGATGTATTCAGTAACTAGATTTTCAATTGCAGTGCATGTTCCACGACCAGTCCTAAATCCATATTGACTTTCAGATAGCAGATGGTTTTTTTCAAGAAAGTTCACTATTTGTTTATACAGTAACAATTCGAACACTTTAGAAATTATGGGTATGATACTTATTGGACGATAGTTACCATAATCCATGAGACTGCCCTTTTTGTGCACTGGGATTACCTTCACAAATTTCAGGCTGAGAGGGAAGTAACCTTCTTCGATACAGCTGTTGAAAAGATATGCTAGTACTTCAGCTAAGTGGCTTGCACCAAGCTTCAGAATATGGGAATTTAAGAAGTATACATCCATGCTAGAACTGTTGCTTAAGGACAGAATTGTTGTAAATACCTGTTCGACGCTCACTTGGCATAAAGCAAATTTGTTATTTGGGTTGATGTTTTCTGTGGTTTTGTTCAAGTACTGGATTACATCTAAATTTGACTTAGGAATATTGTTTTCTGCTTTTGTGATGGTTTCTATGAAGCTTGTGTTGAAGGCATCGGACTTTAAGGTGTTCTCTCTATGATTTGGCTTCGCGTTGTCGTCAAGTGTTTCTTTGATGATGGACCACATCATTTTGGTTTTGTTGTTTGCTGAGTTTATTTTGTTAGAGTTGTAATTAAGTTTTGCTTTCTTGACTTCATTCTTGTATTTGTTCTGTAGTTCTTTGTATTTTATCCTGTAGGCGTTCTCTCCAGTTGTTCTGAGCTTTCTGTAGAAGTGAAGGCAGGTTTCTTTTAGTTTTTTTAGGTTTTCAGTGTACCACCGTTGTTTTGTTGCATGTTGTCTGTGTGTCTTTGTATCTACATATCTAATAGGGAATGCAGTATCTACAATTTTTGTAAATTGGTTTAAGAAATATTCGAACTTGTCATCAAGTGTTGTCAGACTGTACATGAGTATCCAGTTTATTGTACTAAGCAAAAAACAGAAGTAGGGTGCAAAATCACTATTTACTGGTCTAGCAATCTTCTTGTTATTATTGTTGGTTGAATGGTCTTGTTTGTTGAGCTGAAGGTTTGCTTCCATTACAACTGCATGATGGTCTGATGTAATCATTGGCTCTACAAAGGCTGATATTCTATCTGGGTGGAGAGAGGTTGCAATGTTGTCGATGCATGACCCACCAGTTCCACTGCCTGGTCTAGTAATTTCGTTCACTGTGCATCTAAGGTTGTAGCTTGATAAAACGTTTGTGAATTGAAGATTCTGGGGGCTGTTTACACGTGTATCTACATTAAAGTCACCAGCTAATATTATAGAGGCACTACTGATTTTGGACTGTAGACACTGTAATAGGTTGTCTAGAGTAACCATGAAGTCGTTATAGTTATAGTTGGGTGGTCTGTATAGGCAGATACAAACTACATTGAAATCCCTGATGTAAACTGCAGATATTTCACATGCATTGGATTTAGAATAGTCTATTGCATACTTTAATTCTTCTCCCGCAATATCTTTTCTTAAGTATATGGCAGATCCTCCCTTTTCTCTTGAGTTTCTGCAGAAGGCACTAGCTAGGTAATAGTTTGATATCGATAGGGCTAATAAGTCCTCTTTGCACAACCAATGTTCACAAAGACTACTTTCGTCATACCTTGGAAATAAAAGCATCGCGATCATTCGAATTTTGTAAGCCCACCATGGCCGAATCATTTGTTTATAATGTCAAGGCACGCAGACAGATGAAATTTTCACCCTAGACGGAAGAAGAATAGCGAATATAGCCCTGGGACAAACATTATGCAGGGTTTTTTTAGGCCAGGGAACTCGAATCTGAGGTTATTTTTCCCATGCTGCGCTTTCTAATCGTGGAATTAACTTCAAAGCCGGATTTACAGTTGTTTCATTAATTAGGCCTATCAATCGTTTAGTTTAGACCTATGAATGTTTCGTGTGCAAAGTGTTAGTAAATATAATAGTTTAATTATTTTGCTCTTAATTTATAATCTTCCTATTAATTATTGTGGGCGAAGCCGCGGGGATCTGCTATAAGCTATAATAAGCTGTAGCTTATCTAGCGTTTTCTGAGGAAATAGTTTGTGTGTGATAAGTCGTTCTTCCCCATTTCAAATTCTAAATACCTATATAAGTTAAAGACCTTAAAGACCTCGAGTTTGATATTCGAAAGTCCTTCATAAGTTATTTTCGCATTTACAAAATACAAAACCCGAGCGACGCCGGGCCTTTTAAGCTAGTATATTATATTTTCGTACACAAAACACAACAGACAAACGTTAACTATGTAATTCCAACATGGCGCCGAATGAGCAGGATGTGGTGTGCTTGAGCTCCAACAAAAATCGTATAATTAAATGTGAAAGATGTGCCAAGTGTAAAAAAATTGTTAGAAATGGAATTATATGTGATTACTGTGACAGATGGTATCATTTTGATAAATGTTGTGAAATTTCTGTAAACAAGATACCAAAGGAAGACTGGCTGTGTGAATCATGTGTAGACTTGAATTACGAGCAAACGGAGGAAGTAAGCATACATGAGCAGATTGTAAGTAATAACAACAATAATGAAATAGTCAATCAGCTATTTGATGAAATACTATCCAGGAAGTAATAAAAGTCCTACAACAGGAATTGAATTCTATTAGGCAAGTTCCAACTGAAAGTTCTAACCTCACTTCCATGAGTCCTACGAACACTAGCCTAAGTGGGCCCTGGCCTATGCTGAATGAACAAAGAGCAGCCCACAATGTAGACAATTCGCAGACGACAAGACTGAAGTATGATGTTTGGAGAACAGTTCCAATGAAAAAAGGCAACAACAGGAAATCGCCTGACATCAGGCCTAGGCCTGATTTCAAGAGTATGAATAAATTTGACCTACTACAAACTGATGACGTGTGTGATGAAGATCAAGTAAATAACCTAATCCCTATTAGACCTTATAAATCCAAATCAACTGGAAAGAGGAAAATCAAAATATTTGGAGATAGCCATGGACGCAGTTTATCGTATATTGTTAATGCTTCCTGCTTGAAAACTGAATTCTTCACTAATGCAACAGTGAAACCTAGTGCTAAATTCGAACAGGTGACTTTGGGAATAGAAAAAGACTGTGCTAGTTTGACTAAAAAAGACTTTGTTATTTTAGTTGGTGGAGCTAATGATGTATTTAGAAATGAGACTGATGAAGCAATTAGGACGCTCAAGAAAACGCTAAGTAAACTAACCTATACTAATGTGGTAGTAGTTGGAATACCACAACGTCATGATTTAAATGACTGGTCTATCGTAAATAAAGAAATAGATGTAGCTAACAAAAGGTACAGTAGTATTTGTAAACACTTTAAAAATGTTACCTTTCTAAATGTATCTAACTCTGGTAGAAATCTGTTTACCAACCACGGATTACATTTTAACTTAGCAGGTAAGAAACAATTAGCACATGTAATAAGGAAAATAGTACAGGATAAAGCAACCACAACAAAGTCGAAAGGACATCCTATTGCTTTAGATGGAAGTGGAAATGTTTTTTTAGAATAAGTAACTCTTAGACCACTAGGCCTAATTTTCTCAATAAAAATAAAAACAGGTCTATTCATGCGCTAGATCAAAAAGAGAACCATAACCAAGAAGGATTGTCACAACAAACAAAAAATGTGAATGATGTTTTAAATTTTAATCTACTGTTTTGGAATGTACAGGGCCTTTGTAATAAGATAGATTATCTAAACTTATTATGCTCGACCTATAATGTTCATGTTATAACTATCGCTGAACATTGGCTCAAAGATGTAGATGTCCCTTTTCTGGCTGTACCTGATTACGCAATTGCTTCATTCTATGCCAGACCTAATAAATTACATGGGGGTGCAGCGATTTTTATTAAAAATGAAATTGATTATAAAGAAAAAGAGTATGTTAGAGAACTATCTATTGAAATGGTGTGTGAGGTAGCTGCAGTAGAGTTAATCAAGGAGAAAATAATTGTGCTATCCATCTATAGACCCTACAATGATGACCCTGTCTTTTTTAACAATTTTTTGAATTGTCTCTATAATATTATTTGTTTAATATTTAAACCTAATTTTAATATAATTATATCTGCTGATTTTAATGTTCAACTAAATTATGCAAATAATTTTGAGAGAGACTTAATTAACCTATTTGATTGTTTTGGACTTAAGATTACTACCTTAGAAATTACTAGGCCAGGCCTAACAAATGTTGGTACATGCATTGACAATATAGTAACGGACATACACAAAACTAAATGGTCATCAAAAGTGATACACACTTTATTATCAGATCATAATAGTATTCTATTAAGTTTCAATGTCAATTCAGGTAAAAATCATGATTATAATATCAGTGCACCAAAACAGTTACTAAGATTAGTCAATGATGATAATGTTAAATTGTTTATCAGTATGTTAAGAGAAATGAATTGGTTAGGGGTATATAGTCCAAAAAATATAGATGATAAATTTAAAGCTTTTCATGACTTGTTTATGTGGGCGGTCAATGGTGCCTTTCCACTAATTACTTCAAGAAATAAAAAAACTAAATCTGATAATAAATGGTACAATAATGAACTACATAAACTTAAAGAACAATGTGACAAGATATACGACTTAAGTAAGATTTTCAATAACAATCAGTTAAGGGATAGATACAAAGTTTTGAAAAAAAATTACAAGCAAGCAATCAAAAATGCAAAAATACAGTATTTTAATGGATTAGTTAAAAACTCAAAAAATAAAAGTAAAACGATATGGCAGATCACCAATAAACTTATAAATAATAACTGTAAAGCACAAGACTTGCCTAGTGAAATAACACCTGATAAGTTTAACAATTTTTTCATAGACCATGTAAATAAAGTCAGTAGTAGTATTCCTATCAGCAATCATGATTGCACTTTCTATATTAATAATTATCCTAGAACAGAAACAAGTTTTGTATTTCAAAAAGTCAGTGTGGAAAACATGTTTACTAAAATTAATCAATTAAATAATAGTAAATGCTTAGACATATATGGCATCAGCTCCTACATTATGAAGATCTCTGCTTTTTATATTAGTGAAGTATTAACTTATATTTTTAACGAATGCTTAATAAATGGCTGTGTTTTTCCTAATAAGCTAAAAAATATCAAAGTTGTCCCAGTGTACAAAAAAGGTGATAGAAAGTTAGAAAACAATTATAGACCGATATCTATAGTACCTGTTATCTCTAAAGTATTTGAAACGTTACTACATGGCCAAATATCAAACTATTTTGAGAAATCAAACATATTTACAGATAAACAATATGGCTATAGACCTCATAGGAGTACTACTAATGCAGTTATCAAGCTTGTTGATCATGTAGTCAATGACTTAGAAAAAGGTTCACTTGTAAGCTTCAGGTCTTTTGATATGTCAAAAGCCTTCGACACTGTCAATCACAGTACTTTAAGTAAAAAACTTTTTTATTATGGATTTGATAAAAATTCAATTAAACTTTTAATTTCCTATTTGTCAAAGAGAATACAATTTGTTTTTAAGAACGGAACTTATTCTAATGGCAGGTTAGTTGAGTATGGTGTTCCTCAAGGGTCTATTCTTGGACCCATACTCTTTAACATATATATCAATGACTTACCTGTAAATATTGATAGCGCAGGAACAAATGGATTGCTGTTTGCAGACGATTTAGGTCTTAAAGTAAGCTGTAAAACTAAAGAAGGAATACTAGACAAGTTAGATTCTAGTTTAATTTTATTACAAGACTGGTGTGCTGCTAATAATTTGTCCCTCAATACAAATAAAATTTGCGATATATCTTTTAGTTATAGTAGAAGTAACTCAAATCAAATAAACCATAATAATACTCTAAAATTTCTAGGAATTTGTTTGGATTCAAATTTATCATGGAATTTCCATATTGATTTTATTATTAACAAAATGGCAAAGGGACTTTATGTGTTAAGAAGACTAAGTGGTACAGTTGACAAAAATATACTGCTCACTGTTTATTTTTCTCAAATACAAAGTGTATTGTCTTATGGTATTACCCTTTGGGGTTCAAGTAGCTATTGTAAAAAAAATATTTATTTTACAAAAAAGGGCAATTAGAATTCTCTGCAAAGCCCCACATCGACTCACTTGTAAACCATTATTTACTGATTTAGGTGTATTAACTTTATATTCCCTTTATGTATTACATTTACTCTGTTTTGTCCATAGTCATTTTGAACATTTTCAAACCAATGCAGATATTCACTTACATGACACTAGAAATAAAAACTCTATAAGGATACAACAATACCAATTTAGTAGTTCACAAAAAAACTGGTTTTATGTATCAACTAAGTTGTACAATACAGTACCTACCAAAATCAAATCTTTGTCAAACGCCAATTTTAAATGTAAAATCAAGCGTATATTGATTAAAGAATGTTTGTATAACGTTAATGATTTTTTTAGCATTAACTGGGAATTTTATTTGTAATTCATGTGACTTAAGAATAGAATATAGGCTATATTATGTTGAATACTTGCAATGTTATAAAAGATATTAGTAGGCTATAACCATGACGACTGTCTATGCATGTATTTATATGTTTATGACAATAAAGATTCTTATTCTTATTCTTATTCTTATCAGCTGACGAGTAACTGCCCATTCCTGCTCACTGGCGGCGCTAGTAGTAGCGTGTCCCGGAAAAAGACAGGGAGTGGACGGTAGTACTTATGGGAACCTTTCTGTCAGCGACTCCCGATAGGTGGCAGCAGGGTCAAAAGAGGTCCAAGCATGTCGTCTGCTGTCCATTGAACATAATGGACCAGACTATTTAAACATCAATCAGAATGCCAGAAAACATGTTGTGGCGATCATCTGTGTAAAACAGAGGTGTACACATATGCTTTACGAAATATATGGTTATAAAATATAAGGAAGATTAAACGGATGCTAATAGTCAATAGTCTATGATTTCCTTCAAATCTCCTCGCTCAACACTTTCAAATCCTCAGAATTGACTCACTATCTTAATCATTTTTACAAAGAATAAAACTTAACAAGAAGTATAATAGTATTCTCATTATCTACAACAGAAGGCCATGTTTCAAATATCTTCATCAAATGGACAAGATTCACTTATGTTCTGTTGCTTTAAACAGAAAGTTCGCCCAGCAGGAAACTCAACCATTTATTCTCTTTCAAACTATGATACAAAATTACTTCTATGGACAGTATTTGATAAATACAACTTACTTAATTTATCAACTTCACAACAAAAATTCACATATTTCTGTTTCACATTTTTTATAATCTCTATATATAAAAGCCAAAACCCACTGACTCACTGACTGATCACAGTTTCTCAAAAACCATAAAGCCTAGGAACGTGAAACTTGGTACACATATTGCTACTAGGCTCTAGATGCGCACTAAGAAAGGATTTCAAAATCTTTGGCCTCTAAGGGCCTATAAAGGCCAAAATAGGGTTGTAAAGGTATGAAATTCACCAAAAGGAATTCATACTGCATGCATACAATCCCCATGACAACATTATTTTTTTAAACTACACAGGTGGCTTTGCATGACACTGGGATTTCATGTAGACCTAATGGATACAAAATTATGAGAAAGGCTACCAATAGAATTCCTATAAATGATTATCAACTATTTTTTTGACATGAAGTAAATTTAGAATGTCCTGGGTTCTATTCTTAAGAGTTCAACTATTTTCTTATAGTTAGCCTAGGACTGCAATGCAAAAGATAGTAAGTAAAGTGTTCCCTATTACAAGCCATGGGGGCCCAGAGGGTTCCAAGAAGTTGAGGCTCCCAGATTTTTAGACAATCGGCACGTGAAGGTGGTAAGGTTGTCAGCCTTACGCACCGGCCACCTTTACCCCGAGGTAGTTCATACAATATCAATAGATATAATTTCCTGATTAATTTCTATTTACCATATTATCTATCTATCTTTTACCTTAGTTTTTACCCAAACTTTTGGGGTCATTTAAGCGACCCATGTTGCCCGGGCCTTACAGGGCCGCGACCTGTCGGGAGAGGGATTATCTATGGCTCACATACATACTTTCTTGACCAGTCAAGGACATGGAGGGCCTCCCGGATGAGTGATCAGCCAAATGCCGGGGCCACCTCTGAGACAACACAAACATATAGGACGAGATACATCATTCACACACTCACTCTGAACAAGGCGAGGATGGGATGAGGATGATAATGGCTGCCAGATGATATCCGGAGACCACTAGGGCCTAAAGTTCCCAGACATTTGTCTCACAGGTGAGGAAAAATCCCGGGAAAAGCTCTACCTAGGTAACTTGTCCCGACCAGTATTCGAATCGGAGCCCGCTGTGTGAGACGAGCGAACGCATCCCCTACGCCCAACTATTTACTGTATGTTTGCCAAAATTGAAACAGAAAGGTTAAATTTTTTAAGACATAATCAGAGTAAACTACGGGTGAAGGAGTAAGTTATGTGGAATATAAATACGTCCACCGTGTTGGCTGGACGGCTGATGATTTATAGAAGTACATCGAATCGACTTTAAATTGTGTTCACTTAACCTATATATATATATATATATATATATATATATATATATATATATAAATCTAACAATGCGAAGCATTGATGGGTCAGCTAGTTTGTATAATAAAATTATTAATATTTTGATTAAATTCGTAAGTTTTTTCATTGCAAACATTAAAACAAATCGTAAAATTGAAACAATTTCAAAACTGAATTATTCTTACAGACATTGGTTGTTCTTGTAAATTGAAGATTAAAAAAAATGTATATATTTTAAAGAAGACGTCAAAGCATATTTTTCCTTTCTATACTAGCAATTGGCACTGGCTATTTTTTCCCTCTAAATACAAAAAATAAAAAATAAAAAGATAAATAAATCAACTACACTGTTATTATATACAACTCACTTTTATAATGCACATTAATGATATTAAAACACTATATTAGAACTGGAATTACCGATGCACGTAGATATTTTAACTCGAATCGAAGAGAACATAGTATTTTGAATTATTAGCATATGAGAACCCAATACAATGAATAACAATTCCCTGCGAGCCATAATTCTGAAACTTATGCAATATAATTCTAAAACAAAAAGTATGAACCTATATTATGGATGGGCGTTGACGTTAAAAATATTACGCATTTAGGCCTATAGTAATAATCACAAGAAAATCATTTCCTTATTACCTTATTTTGACATTCCAGCTTCTTTCAAATTACGTTGACTTCATGAAAAGAACATTCTATTACTAATATGATACACTATTCAAATACTTTTATTTTTATTTGTTTTCCACACAAAAACTTAATGACAGCTATAATTCTGGAGCATGTCTTATTCGTAAGCCTTTAAAGGATATTATTTAGAAGCAAGCAAACGTAACCTAAATTTATTTATAAAATATTAATGATAATAGGAATAAAATATTTACACATTTGTATCCAAGTTCTTTACTTTCTATAACTACTGTGTTATATTAATCAAATATTAGCATCTGTTTACCACACAGTAAATCCATAACCGAAAGCTGAAATATATACAGAATATTGTGAAAGTAAACAACCATGAACCTAAATTACTTTTTAAAAATGACTTACAGTTACAGTATAAAGAATTCTTTTAAACATATTTACGACTATGGTTATAAATCTAAAGAAGATGGGATGTTTTCTTTCTGAAGTACTGTACAACAAGTTTTAAATGTTTCATAAAATTTGAAATATTTCTTCACCATTTAACGAATACAAATGTCATCGCGATACACAGGAATAATTTTAATATTTTGAATTATTTGTCACTAAGCTACACATGTCTCTGCCACTGCAAAATAATTATTGTTCCTTTTTTTGCTGACACACCCCACGGGTTCTTTTCGACTTAATAATTACAACCAATTATTACTTCAGACAGACATTAATTATTTAATTCTTTTAGCAAATCAATACTTTTTCTGGCGATCTCACACTCTCCTAGGCAGAATATAGGTATCTGATTTCTGGAATATAACTTAAACGTTATTAATCGCCAGTTTTTATAGGAAAGTCAACATTATTCACATCTATTGATACGCATAAGTATATGGCAGAACGAGATGGCAGGACCTCCTCAGACCCTGCTGCGCTCTGGTGGACAAATTTTTAACTGCACGCAAAAGGTTCCCATTGAGAGTATTTGTCTCTAGCTCAATGCTTGATCCGATAATCGGTCGTAGGGTCGTAGACATAAAATCGAATCTGAGGAAAGGAAAGTGCTAATTAGCTGTAACTAGTAAGTTATTCCTGCAAGGGAGAGTGAATTTCTAATATTTTGCGCTTTTCTTACTATATAAATCTGTTATTCTGGTTATTTGGTCATTTTCAGTACTATAGCGGTTAGTAATTTTATGGCAAAACATAACAGTTGATTTTACAATATCGAAAAATTGGACGTCGGTATTCTTACAATAATTGTGTTTTTAATAATAAGAGTGTTAATTTCTTCTCTATACTGTAATAATGCTTTATCTGCAGAACCCACCATGGCTAATTGGAACTTTAGGTTGCCCTTGCACCAAGCATAATATTTCACAATTATATATAGGCCTATATATATATATATATATATATATATATATATATATATATATATATATATATATATATATATATATATATATATACACATATATATATATATATATATAAAACAAAAAAACCCGTGTAACATGTATGCCAACAGAACTTCTCACAATTATAAAAACAAAATATTTCATAATAAAAAAAGACCCTTGCACCATACCTAAGTGGGGGACTCGAAGGGGATCTAAAGTTCCATTTCCCCCTTATCATATCAGAAAGATTTGCAAAGAATACAGAAAATTATTATTACAAAAAAAAGCTGCAGTTCCTTTCTGAACATTTATAGTTTTTGGTCAATTACATTGATTTTATTGTTTTTAATGGCATAATTTACATTGTGAGTAGGCTATATATTTTCCACTCTCTGCTTTACTAACTTTGAATTGGACTTGATTAATTTAACCTACTACCAGCTCAGAGTATTCATATGAGTCATTGGAATTTTTCTTGTAGCAAATACTAATTATAAGTTCTTCAGGCTGTCGGCTAGGGTGGCCAGACGTCCGGCTTTTGGCCAGACGTCCGGCTTTTGGCCGGACTGTAAGGCTTTTTGCTAAGCAGTCCTCCATCCGGCGCAGCTTTATGCCGGACGTTGATTTGTCCCCCTTTTCGAGACTCTGATGGGTCGGTAAAGCATATTAATAAAATTTGTTCTCGGAAGAGAGTAATTCCATGTGTAAGGAATTCCTGACCAACAAAAACCTCCTGCGGATGGCAAAGAAAGGACAGAAATATAAATAGAGATGAAAATCCCTTTTTGCAGTGTATAATCATTTATTTTATATAAATGCAGGGGGATGGTCCAGCTCTCTACTTTTAGTGCAGTTATTAAGTAAAATTAGTCAGGGTTATACCATGTAATATCTGCCCGCAGTTTTATACTGTGCAAGATTACCGAAGAAGTGTGTCCTCCTTTCTGACATCTTAGAAATGGCCACCCTACTGTCGGCCGAGTCAAGTTTTATAAGGTTCCGAGCTTTCAGACTCATGAAGAACTTATCATTCTGGAAAGTCAGGGAATTTTGTAAAGTAAAGGGAAAAGTCAGGGAAATTTGTAATCAAATATGGAATAAGTTAGTCAGGGAAAATAATTAGCCAATGATTATACAAGATTACATCTCATATCGTTTACACATACATAGGCCTACCCCTCCAAAGCAAGATAAACCCTGGTTTCTAAAAGTTCCTGCTTCTCGTTCCGAAATATCCATCTTATAGCCTATAAAGTGAAATTCAAAACGGCTATCACACCATACTATCTACATAGGATCAAAAGGAAGGATTCTCCACAATGCCACTGTGGTCAGCTTGGCACCATTGAACACATACTTTTTTCCTGTCCAGAAGCTAATACTAGAACTCATGACTTTTATAACGAATTACGTACAGCATATGGGTACAGCCCTTGGAACTTAACAGCATTTACTGAGGATCAACCACACAAAGCAGCAAGCGCATTATCAAGATTCCTACATAAGTGCAAAATGAAACTGTAAAAGTTAGATAATACATACAAAGTACATAACTTTTATTTAATAACATCAACCACATGTATGGACGTCAAAATCCCCGGGTATGACGTCCATAAATAAAAGTGAAGTGAAGTAATTAGCCTCAGTGAACAAAAAAGACTGTTTAAGCAATTTTCGGGTTTGATCGGCAACTCTGCTTCCTTTCTGGTGTTGGAGGAGGCTGGATTTTTTTTTTTTTTTTTAAACAAAGAATCTTGAAAACATTGATTCTTGTAGTCAGAGGAATGTTCCTTTCTGGTCAGGGAAATTTATTTTGAAATTTCTGTGTAGAGCCCACAAAGTATTCTTGTTCAAAATTCCATACCTGTAAGAGACAAGACTTACAATACGGTACCGTTATGGTAAACAAACTTAACCCCTTTGGGCTGCACCACTACAACCTCTGAGAAAAGACGTTGTGGTTTCTCTGACTGTAAGAAGAAGCAAGGGTCTTTATTACAGAGATTTCATCCTTTCTATCCCAAATGAGGTTGATCCTGGAACTTCACTATATGTCCCATAGGGGACCTACTGCCTCTTTCTATTCCAAATGCGGATGATCCTGGAACTTCACTATATGTCCCATAGGGGACCTCCTGCCTCCTACTGATCTGGAGGTAAAATCTCGTAAAATTATGTCCACACTACACTAAAATTCAGCCCAGCAAGTTACTACAAGCCTTATGGGGCAGCAATCAACTCACACCACTGAACCAGGGTGATGTTGCCAAACTAACAGTAATTTTGAGTAGGGGGATGGGGGAAGGACACGGGTTAGCAGAACCTGCTCTATCCCTATGTAATACCTATTCTAAAAATATTTTTCTTTTACTCTATGCAACTGCTTTGAAAAAGTTAGTGTCAGCAAGTATAAATAAAACAAGCAATTTAAGTAGATGATAAACTCACCATTAATCGGGAAGAGGAACTACTCCTAATTCTTCATATTCGTTCCCACTTTCGTCGCTGCTATTTTCTTCAGATTCTTCAACATTATCGTGTTTCAAATCCATGAGGCCGTCCGTTTCCCACATGCGTAGTTCAAATTATTTTACGTGTCGCACATAATTAGACGACTGTTGTTGTGTCACTTCACTAATACTAGATTTCAAGAGTTCCCGAACCGTATTTATATTGAATGTAGTGTTCTCTTGTGACACTTTCCTCTTAATTTGACTCCACACCTCTTCAGTGGGATTTAATTAACAATGATAAGGTGGGAGTCGCAAAACCTCATGTCCCTGTTGTCGAGCCGTTTCGTCGACAATACATTTAGGTTCATATCGAGTTCGAACAGATTTCAATATCTCCACAAGCTCCGTCTTACGCATTTCATCATCGATAGAGATACCTTTGGAGATTAGCCACGATTTAATAACACCCTTCGTGTTGCTCTTTGTAGGGATTTTTTCATTCTTCCTGGAATGAATAGAAGCATTGTCTAGCACTATGACGCTATTCGCTGATATATTGGGAAGCAATTTCTCTGAAAAATACTTTTCATACATTGGTCCAGTCATTTCATCATGATAGTCGCCATCTTTCTTTCCATGATAAACTAACTTAGCTTCAGGAATGAAACCATTTTCATTCCCTACATGGACTAATATTATACGCCCACATTTTATTCCCTGTAGTTAGAATTTACTTCCAGGCTTCTGATGCAGATTGAATCCTTCTGTCCACCCAAGATTTAGAGGTGCGGCAGCATGCATTTTAACAGGTTTCATCTGTATAAACAATGTTTCTATTGTTTGCCCTGTGACGTCTCATAGCCCTCAAGTATCTATATCTCCAAGCAATAATGCCATTTCTGTTGATTAACGTAGAGTTCTTCCTTCTTTTCATGAACTGAAAGCCTACATTCAGCATTATCCTCTTTAATGTGGGAATAGATATAGTAGGCATATCAGGGGCTGATTTCACAGTTTTCAGCGTCGTTAGAGTGTTTATCTTATAAAACATGTGAACATGAAGCCCTATTGCAGACAGTGTGAGAATCGTATTTTTGCATTCTTGTGTTTTGTATTCCAGGAGTTCCCTTCATTTTAAGTTCTTTCCTTATTGTCATCACTAGTTTGTAGGGAATTTTAGTGGCTGTTGCGGTCACACTGAATGAAAATACACTTCGAAAGTAATAATAGACATTCAAAACAATCATTCTTTCATCAGAATGCAAAATCCTTTTTCAGTTACTCATTTTTTGTAGCATTCCGGGGACGTTTCCATTGTTTTAGCTCAACAATAACTGAAATATTTACACTAATTTATTCCTACTAGATTTAAACTAAAGATAATAGGCCTATAACAAACAAAAACACAAAAACTAAAAACGATGAATAAATTTAAAAGAAATGTAACTATTGTAGAATAACATAAAACTTAGGAATACAGTTCTAAATCATACGACACAAGAGAGGCGACACTTTCACACAGGGTAGGATAGAAAAGCACGAGCTCGGTGACAAGTGGTGACTGGTTTTCACAGCTGGTTTTCCTTTAAGAGGGGGTGAGATTAGACATCTATGCACCTGCTGTGTTGAAAATTTCAGGTTTATGTAAGGATTTCCCCTTAAAGCTACTGTTAAAAGGCAAGTAACTTGCTGGGCTGAATTTTACTGTAGTGCACTTTTGTCTTCTATCAATTCAACTTCCACTTCAACTTCTCTTGTTAAGGATATACCTTTATTTATTGTATCAAAAGTCATGCTCATAGCCATATTCACACTACTTAGCCACTTGTCAGGTAGTGCCATAGACTTGTATGGCAGTCTGCCAGAAATCGAGGTAGAAGCAAGGTACGAGGGTCGTCCAGAAAGTAAAGAACGATTTGGCATAACTAAATTGCCTAGTAACAAAATATATCAACATAAGATACAGAACCTTACTCTATTTCTTACCATAATCACTATTACTATCAAGGCATTTATTGAGTCCGCCGCTGTGGGTGAGTCGGTAGCACGCCTGCCTTCCACTCCGGCGGCCCGGGTTCGATTCCCGGCCGGGTCGGGGATTTTTCAGTAGTGAAAGATCCCCTCCCCGGGTTCAGGACTGGGTAGGTTAAGTCTTAGGTTAAGATAATGCACATTGTGCGCGATTCCTTAATTATTATTGTAACGTAATAGGCCTACTAGTTTTTCAATGCCGATGTTATACTCTTCTACTGCTAAAGACCTGAGCCTCGAGTTTCTGGTAAGAAGGCAAGGAATAAATGCAGAGGCATTTTGTGCAATTCTTCAATGAATGCAACGTGCTATCCAAACAAGGATTAGAAAGTTGTCTAAAAAGGTGATTTTGATTCACAACAAAGCTCGGTCTCATTAGGCTGCTCAGATACAGGCACAACTTCAATGTTGATTCTCACATCCAGCGATTTTCACTTCTTTCCGAAACTGAAGGACTTTTTGGGTGGAAAAGAGTTCCCAACTGACAAAGACCTCAAAGTGGCAGTAGAAGAGTATAATAACAGCATTGAAAAACTATTACCATGTTACAATAAATGCCTTGTCAAGAATGGCGATTACGTTGAGAAATAGAGTAAGGTACTATATCTTTGTAAGTAAAATTTTGTGGTAATATCTTTCATTATATTTAGTTATGCCAAATATTCTGGACGACCCTTGTTTGATCACTCAATCAGTTGAAAAAACGTTTCTGTATTTTTTAAATCTATTTTTAATTGTAATCTACCACATAGGAGAATAATAACTTTTATGGTAACTGCTGAATTTTAAAAGCTCCTCAACACGTGGCGCAGTGGCCACAGTCTGCCTGAGACTCACTGCACATCAGATGTACAGTTGGGAAAAGATCATGTGAACCTGCCATCTTCTTTAATAATAATAATAATAATAATTTTATAAAACACTGTAGGCTTTCACGGCCGGAGTCAATATTAAGCACTTCTTTCGGGCTTGTAGGCCGTGGTCTATTTGACATTTCTGTGCCAAACGTTTCGTCCGCGACTGCGGCGGACATCCTCAGTGGCGGTGGAGTCTCGGGCGAAGCGTTCTGGTCGGCGGCTGGCTGTTGACTGAGTTGTCACCATGCTCTGCGGCAGTATTTATAGTCCTTGGAGTGGGGCAGGGATTTCGTGCGCTAACTTCCGATTGGTCGGCGATGAGTGAGTTAGTGTGTGAATTGGTTGGACCGGGGCAGGCATCTCTGTTTCCAAATGGTTTTTTCTTGGTATTAGCTAATACTGGAAACCAAATTGAATGAAGTTTAACACCTTCCTCTTTTCTGTTAAAGTTGTTGGGATGCTTATGGATCTCTATTGCCTCTCGTTGTAACCTGGTATGATAATGATTAATGGTGGACAGTATTTCAGTTTCTTGAAACAAGATGTCGTGTTCTCCGTCGGCAAAAGCATGCTCAGCCACTGCAGATTTCTCTGTATGACCCAAGCGGCAGTTCCGTTTGTGTTCGGCAATGCGGGTCTTAACACTGCGCTGAGTCGTGCCAATATAAACTGAACCACAAGAACAGCGGATTCTGTAGACACCTGCCGTCATTAATGGCTCTCTGCGATCCTTTGCTGACCGGAAAAGATTTCGTAACTGAGTGGTGGGTGTAAATATGGTCTTGATATTATGTTGCTTCAAAATCTTGGCAATCCGGTCCGTAGTATTTCTCAAATATGGCAATGTAATCTGTTTTGTTTTTACACCGTCACAAATGCTGCGTGTACTATTATTCGGGCGTAGTGCTCTCTTTACTTCACGAGACGAGTATCCATTGGCCTGTAGAGCATTATCTATGTGGCGGAGTTCCGCGTGTATATTATTGTCTTCACATATGCGGTTGGCACGGTCGACGAGTGTTTTCATCATTGCTCTCTTTTGGCTAGGATGGTGATTTGACATTTTGTTTAAATATCGGTCTGTGTGGGTGACTTTGCGAAAAACTCTATGACCCAGGGACCCGTCTTCTTTCTTGTTTACTAGTACATCTAAAAATGCCAGTTGTCCATTCTGTTCTTTTTCCATGGTGAACTGTATTCGATTGTGGATATTATTCAGATGTTGACGAAATCCTTCTAGCTTTTCCTCCCCCTGGCTCCAAATGACGAAGGTATCGTCGACGTAACGAAACCAGCATCTGGGTTTGTGTGGTGCAGTACTTAGTGCTGAGGTCTCGAAACTCTCCATGTACAGGTTAGCCACAATCGGGCTTAGAGGGTTCCCCATAGCTACTCCATCCTTCTGTTCATAAAATTCACGAGATGCCTGCCCCGGTCCAACCAATTCACACACTAACTCACTCATCGCCGACCAATCGGAAGTTAGCGCACGAAATCCCTGCCCCACTCCAAGGACTATAAATACTGCCGCAGAGCATGGTGACAACTCAGTCAACAGCCAGCCGCCGACCAGAACGCTTCGCCCGAGACTCCACCGCCACTGAGGATGTCCGCCGCAGTCGCGGACGAAACGTTTGGCACAGAAATGTCAAATAGACCACGGCCTACAAGCCCGAAAGAAGTGCTTAATAATAATAATTTTATTTTCTTGTCATTAAACCATTTAGGTAATAGACAAAGTCAGGAGTACAAAGATTACACACATAAATTACAACACGAATTATATACGTAATTCACAACTAATTTTACAATATAAGTGAAATTACTACATTAAGTTTCTTGTACATTTACTAATTATTACTAACTATAAATTCTTAAAGGAAAGGTAAACTAAAAAAATACCATTTTCTTATTTTAATCTCATCGCAAGGAGCTTTGAATTACGAAACGAATGGTGATCTTGTGAACTTCAGGCGCCTAATATTACGCTTTGTACAGGTGAAGTAAAACGCTCCTGTGACGTCACGCCTGACTAACTCGCTGGCAGGATGACGGCTGCTGTAATGCTCGCGCGTGTGTTTCTAATACACCACAAAGTCTCATTTGTGTTTGTTGTTGATAGAGATGTCTGCAGTGTTACCTTATAAGGACAAATCTCGGTATTCACAAATTAATATCACACGAAAAGAAAATGACAAGGAATTATTGAAAGAATTGCAAGGAAGAAAAGAAAATACGGAATGGTGTAAATGTGGGCTGTGTATACATATGAAAACGGGCCACGAGAGTGTGTGTTGTTGAGACTGTGAAGTAATTTGTGAACAGAAGGGGGTTGTAGACTGTATAACACAATATGCCTCATTCGATAGTGTTATTATAAATAAAGATACACTAGTTGCCAGTCGTTATCAGTTAATACTTAGAGCTAATACAGTTAAAAAACAAAATATTTTTCAAGATACGAACAGAGTCACTTTCAGATTCAGAATCTTCTTTTGCGGTAGTAGAAATGTCTGAAATGCTAAAAGAGCTATCTAAATCACAATTTCCAGAAGAAGCATTCATTGAATCTGTGGAAACATTGGCATAAGTTTCATTTCCTAGTTCACACTGAACGCCTACGCTGTTAGAAACTGAATTTTCGTCATAAAGACTAGATTCCACATTCATGATTTGTCCATTCCCGGTTACTAATGGATTACTGTTCGAATCTTGCAACAACTCTCTCATTTCCTTCTTCCTCAAGTACGACGATTTTCTTTTCTTCATTGGCGGTGTTTCAGATTTCCCACGCAAAAGAAGTGATGGCACAGCACTTCTTTTTCTAAACAGATTGCGGGGTTTCTCCAGTTAACTGTTTTCATAACTGTACCGAAAGCTCGGTATCATTTTCTTCAAAATGTTGTGAACAAACCGTACTGTATTTACTAGGAACAAATTTTTCTCTTTTTATTTCTATCTGCCATTGCTTATAACGTTCGGGTGACTTATCTCTGTTGGGAAATCGATGGAAAGATATTTTAAGTGTGTTATCACTCTTCGACGATGAGTATGTACATCCCACAACACAACAATAAACCATTGTTTGAACAGATACTCACTAAAAAACTGAAACAGTGGACAGAATGCTGTGAACTATCTTTCACCGGGCGAGACTGAGTCAAGCACTCGTCAAGCGTGACGTCACGCGCCCACCGCGTTACAATAAACATATTCGTTTTGTGATTGAATGTGAAGGTGTAAAACATTTCTAACAGTGAATATCATTCCTTAAAAACATTTTCTTTCAATCTGTACGAAGAAAATGACACTGAATTTTTAGTTTACTTTTCCTTTTAAGTCATATTAAAGACGCGGTAACTCAAATACGCTTTACCGGATTTTTATGAAACTTGGTATACACATTTATAATGTCCATGGGAAGACATCTATTCATAATGGATAAAATCGGTTGACCTGTTTCGGAGTAATGCTCAATTTAGTGCCTATTTTATGGTGATATACGTATTTGAAAGAATGTATTTAAAAAAAATGAAAATCAGTTATCTTGACAACATAGCCTATTGTTTTACTGTGATCTTATAAGGCCTTGGAAATTAAAATACAGGTAGCTATGGCAAAAAACATATTGATTTACATGCGCTTATCCAACTAGACCGTTAAAATGACCCAGGTGGCCGAGATGGTAGATCTTTCTTCTTCCGTAAGCCCTGCTTAATGAATAAATCTGGAGCTTAACTTGGAAATCAATTTTTAAAAAAACATATTCTGCATATCATAATTGCAGTCATAACTGATTAAACAAAATCATACTGGCACTTTGTTACATCAGTTTACATGATTTTATTTTCTTACTTTGTCTGGTATTATAATTATGTATATGGGTGATTCTTCAAATACGGGAAAATTTGGAGTGTGTAAAATCCAAATTTTTTACTTTGTTTAAAAAATCTCAAAAAAATCACAAAAATACTTCAGGGGTTACTTGATTATAATATGACACCAGCAGAGCTTAAATGTTTATATTTTTATTTATTTTTATTTCCTTATTTTTTTAAAGCCATGTGGATGACATCCGTGTACATGTGGATGGCAGAAGGCCACATTAATGACTAACTTTGGCAACAATCTGCTTTTCTTTATGTGATTTCATATTTTTCTCAGCATACTTCAGTTGATTTTGCACCAAATTTGCAAATTTGTGTGTGTACTCCGGAATTAATGTAATTTTAACGAGACTGTGTTTTTATGGTTTTGGGGGAGGGGGGAATCAAGCAGAAATTCATTTAATCAGTTTTAAGATCTTAAGTACAGCTCACAGACACCGCAAACACAATAGTATCCTACATTTATCATCTACATGACTTGAGAGTCATCCACATACCCCTTCATGAGACATGTGGATGACACAAAAATCAGGCATGTGGATGACAAAAAAGGAGTTTAAGTGGTCTCAGCAAGCCATTTCTAAACCTCTTTAGGCTCAACTTCAGTCAGGTACTTTGAATTGGAAGGTTTATCATAGTGCATAATCAAAATTAATTAATATTCACTTTCTGCCTACTTTCTAGAAGCCATGTTAATGACGGGGAATAAAAACGTTTTCCTTGAAAATGATACAAAGTCCTTTGTTAATCCCAAACTGTTTGTAAGCAAGCTAAATTCAACCTTACAATTCAACCACAAGCTGCCCTGTTGGCTTTCTAACACTGTTGCCAGTTTTACAAATTTCTCATTTCTGCAGAAAAAATTCCATTCTTATCAGCCATGTGGATGACCAAAAACCCTTGGGACATTCTTTATGTTCATTAGGTGGGGTGACAATTTTATTTCATTTTATTTTTTAGGGGTTAATATTCTTCACCCATTCATACTCATTGACAGGAAAAAAGTTGAAAAGGAAATAACATTTTGTTTTGTGGAAAAATGCATTAGAATATACAAAACCGAGGTTTGGGACAGGGCATGTGGATGACATTTCATTGAATTAAATTCGATTTTGGAATATCAGAATTTAAAGTTAGTGACATTTCAAACTGATAGTTGAAGTATGGAAGTAGTAGAAACAAACTTTTATTTTAATTTTTTTTTAAGTTGAATTTGAAGGGAAATATCACTCCGGATCGCAAATTTTCCCGTATTTGAAGAATCACCCATATCTTTTTTTAAGTTATGGCATGACAGATTGTTTTTTGTATAAAGCAGTACATTATAAATATAAAGGTTAACTATGGTAAGACAACGTAATTTAGTAAACAAAGGTCTACAATGTTCTAGTTTGTGTGAGTTTGTTATTACCCTAACTACCTTCTTTTGCAGTATCAGAATGCGTTGAATATGGACACTATTTCCCCAAAGTAATATGCCATATGAGATTATACTTTGGAAGAACGCAAAGTATGCAGATCTTATATAGTTATCTGGCACAAACACTTTCAGTTTTCTTATAAGATATATAACCCTAGACAATTTAGTAGTAATATAATTGACATGTGGTTCCCAGTTCAGCTTCATATCTAGATATAGCCTATACCTAAAAACTTAACGCTTTCTGTACTATTTTCTACTGGTAAATCTCTAAGACTAAAAAATATTTCTTGAGTTTTACTGGTATTTAATAAAAATCCATTGGCCCTAAACCAAATTGAAGCTTGTGCCATAGTATTTTGAGTTAAGTTCTGAAGCTCATTAAAATCAGAACTAAAATTTAAAAAAGTTGTGTCGTCTGCATATAATATTGTTTGAGTGTTCATGAAATGTGGCAAGTCATTAATCATTAAAGTAAACAACAGGGGTCCGAGCACTGAGCCCTGTGGTACACCAAACTTGAGACCTATCGTTACCTATACACACTATCTGCTGTCGACTCACTAGAAATGATCTCAGCAGTGATAGACCTTTATCTGAGACTCCATAGTAAACTAGCTTATCTAAGAGGACCTCGTGGTCTACACAATCGAAGGCTTTGCTCAAGTCGCAGAATGTAGCATTAATAAAGCCCTTGTTTTCAAAAGTGAGTAAAACCATGGCATCAATAGTAGATTTCCCCTTAATAAAACCAAATTGTTCCTTACAAATTATGTCACTCTGGCTTAAGTAACTGCAAAACTGTGTGTAGATTATGATTTCAATTATATTTGAGAAAACTGGAGTAAGAGAAATTGGTCTATAACTAGAAGGGCATGATTTATCTCCTTTTTTATATATCGGAACCACTCTCGACAGTTTTAATACATTTGGGAATATACCGGTATTAAGACATCTATTTATCAAATAAACCATTGGGTCTATAATACAGTCAATTATTTTTTTAATGATATTACTAGATAAACTATAAATATCTACACTATCTGAAGATTTCATTTTTTTAACGATGTCTAGGACTACATTAGTGGTTTTTTCATTAAAACCAAAACTAGTGGGATGCAATTTTTCATTTTGAGTTTTTAATAAATTTAATGGAGTAACTGAAGGCTTATTCATGCTATCACAGATTTCTTGAACTGATAGTGCACAGAATTTATTGAAGTCATTTGGGTTAAGTGCTACTTCTTCTTTCTTGCCATTTTTAGCTACGGAATTTATTACTTTCCATGCTTTTTTACACTTATTCTTAGCTTTATAAATACTTTTTAAGTTACTAAGTCTTTTGGCTTCGTTAATGGCAATTTTATAATCTCTTCTATACTTAATATAATCATTTTTGTGTCTCCTGTATAGATCTAAATATAATAGAACTTTTTTCTTCATATTGGACAGCTCAGGGGTATACCATTCACCTTGTTTTGCCCTCTTATTTCTATTACCTCACAGGTATGATCTGAGTAAACATTCCAGCGTTAACAGAGAAGTGTATGAATGCAACAGCAAAATCAAGAGTGCATGCAAACATTTCAGGAATGTACAGCTGTTAGATGTAAATAGTTTTGAAAGAGAATGCTATACTACTCATGGTCTGCATTTAAATAATTATGGCAAAGCAAAAATTGTTGAGGTAATCACCAAGACCATAAATACCAAGGTCAGTAATAGATCTAAGCCTAACATAATCACACTACCAACCCACAACCAGGGAAACTAATATGTGAACCTGTAGAAAAGGGAAATGTTAAACAGGACACACATAATGACCAACATAGCTCTAATCAAAGTCTCAGGATTTTACATCAAAATATCCAGAGCATATCCAATAAAACAGAATCTCTGGAAGTATTTCTCATTGAAATAAATCCCCAGGTAGTTGTCTTAACAGAGCATGGGCTAAAACGAGAACAAATCCAAGCACATAGAATAAAAAACTATACCCTAGTAGCAGAATTCAGTAGAAGTGAACATAAGGGAGGCGGAGTAGCCATATTTGTTCAGAGTAGATTAGGCCTAGATTTACAAAATATCCAAGAAATTAACAGTTATTCCCTAGAAATGACAATAGAAATCACCGCCATAAAAATTTGTATACAAAATCAACATATCGTTGTGATAGGGATATATCGATCACCAAATGCACCAGTCTTGGAATTTATCACCCAACTTGAGAAGCTTCTCAATGACCATATAAAGAATGACAAAAAGTTAATCATACTAGGAGACCTCAATATAAATTCCAATCCCCCAAACAAAGACTATAAAAACTTGATAGATGTAATTAATATGTATACAGTAAAACCTCGTTAACACGAATTCCAAGGGACCGAAAAATGAAGGGTTCGTGTTAAAAAAAATTCGTTCTAACTGGGGACTAATTTTTTTTTTTTAATGAACCAATTACGGTATATGCTATCGTAGAAAATACTGTTACATGCAAAAGTAGGCTATGTAATTAGGCCTACCTTTTAAAAAAGATCATTTCCTGTTGAAAAATTCAAGTAAGTTGCGCTGTCACTGATGGGAATGAAAGTGCATGGAAACTTTACGGCCAATTGTATTCACAGCTTCAGTAAACCCAGCAGATGATTCGGATGTTGCAGCAAAACGTTCTAAAGTGGCTATGGTGGCAAACACTTCCTGGCAAGTGGGTTACACAGGGGGGGTTAAGACGCAGACTGCGTCATTGAAATTTCTGGGGGGGGGGGGGCAAAATATTATCATTTTATGAATTTTCTGGGGGGGGGGGTTGAAAATTGTTGTAAAATTAGCGTTTTATGTGTTAATAATAAAAACGGTCAAGTTTTATAACTTCAAAAGTTTCTTCTAACAGTGGATTAGGAAAGGGGGGTCCAGGGGGTTTGGACCCCCCAAAAGTCAAAACCTAAAATTCTTTATATAAATTTATAAAATATTTATTTAATTAAACAAGATTTGTTGGTGTGTCAAATATGATATAGCAGTTATTTTCTTTTCATAACATAATGAGTAGGTCTATTATATCCACTGTTCCATGTGTTATTCAACTTTTCTTATAAATAGTAATACGTATTATAACTTAAGTAACAATTTCTTGTTTAAGTTGCCATGTCTTAGAGTATAGTAAACAAATTTGCTAACTAGTCTTTCAGTGCTAAAATAGCATCAAATGTGATTTTCATTAGTTCAACATTTAAAAAATTTCCGGGAGTGGAGCCCCCACTTAGGTGATGATTTCTTATTTACATTGGCATGTCTTAGAGTATGGTAAACAAATTTCCTAACTAGTTTTTTAGTGCTAAAATAGACTAAAATGTGATTCTCGTTAGTTCAATATTTAAAAATTTCCCGGGGTGGACACCTGACTTAGGTAACAATTTCTTGTTTACATTGGCATGTCTTAGAGTATAATAAACAAATTTACTAACTAGTTTTTGAGTGCTAAAATAGCGTAAAATGTGATTTTCATTAGTTCAATATTTAAAAAATTTTCGGGGGTGGCCTCCTAGTTAGGTAATGATTTCTAATTTACATTGGCATGTCTTAGAGTATGGTAAACAAATTTCCTAACTAGTTTTTCTGTGCTAAAATAGCGTAAAATGTGATTTTCGTTAGTTCAATATCTAAAAATTTTCTGAGGATGGACCTCCGACCCCCTTTTTTTTGGGAGGGGGGTATTCCAAACCCCCCCCCCCGGCACTTTCGACCCTCCCCGCAATTATTTTATGGCTACGTCATTGTTGCACTTATTATATTATTAATATAATGTTACAAAGTGGCCCAAGAAGTTAAAGCAACAAAAAATAAATTAATTAAGAAAATACCCCCCTTAGAAAATATCATATGGGCGCCCTTGTCGACAGCCAATCAGGTTGGGTGGATGAGCAATGAAGTTTGGGGGGGCGAGCAATGAAGTTGGGGGGGTGAGTCATTATTTTGGGGGGGTGGGCACCCCTGGGTTACAAGTTTTAATGCAACGTATGATGAAATCGTACTGGTTATGTTTGGATGAATAGAAAAATAAAATAAGAAACGTAATAACCAGATTGTTGGCGGCACGATGCTTTATTTATTTATTTAGCAATCCTGTAGACCAGCCGTACTGGCATAGGATAACAATAACAACTCCCGATTGTCGAGCGATTGCACCAGCCAGCGTTGATGTTAATCCAATTACTCGTAGCCATTCACATAAGTAACCGGGAATTTAATAAAGGTTTACGTTTAATTTCATTTCTTGCATACCTAGCGAAGGAAAAACAGGAAATAACAATTTGAAAAGCTTTGGAAGTTTGTGTTAAATGACATTTCAAGATTCAAGGGGCAGAAAAACAGTTCGCAGTTCGTGGTAACCGAAATTCGTGTTAACCGACAAAACTTTCATAAGAAACAATACATCTTTGCCGGGACCAAATCTTTGTTCTTGTTAACAGAGTGTTCGTCGTAAGCGAGTTCTTGTTAACGAGGTTTTACTGTAACATAATAGACACAGTACACTCACCGACCAGAATCACCAAAAATACAGCCACTACAATAGACCACATACTAACTAATATTAAAATAGAAAATGTCCTTGTAAATATAGTAAACAGTAACCTTTCTGATCATTTCGCACAATATATAGATATTCTTCACACATCAAAACTAGAAAACAATGAAATCAAAGAAATTCGGCTTATCTCCCCCCAAAATACAGAAAAACTTATAGAGTATCTGTGTAAAGAGAAGTGGGATAATGTATATAATGCTACTTGTGTAAATGATAAATGGAATAACTTCTACCAAAAGTGGAACTATTATTTCAACAAAGCCTTTCCACTAGTGAAAAGAAAAAGTAACAACAAGCCTAAAAAATTAAAACTTTCCAAAGAAATTATCAAAATTCGTGAAAAAATGAAAGACATGTACACATTTTATCATAGTACAGGGTCACTGTACTACAGAGAGAAATACAACTGTATAAAAAAAGAATATCAACAAGCAATAATGAACGTGAAATCAACATACTACAGCGAACAAATAGCTAAATCTGATAACATCTCTAAAACATTATGGAATATAATAAATAAATACAGAAAGAAAGTATATTTGCATGAAAACATTGTACTTGACATAGGTGACAGGACTGAAAAAACCCCAGATACCATATGTAACACATTCAATGAATACTTTATAAACGTAGCTAAATCACTTAATAATAAAGATGTAACACCCATAACAAACAATATTATCCCAACTGACAAAACAATATTTTTGCACCCTACCACTGTGACAGAAATAAAAAATGTCATCAATAGTCTTAAAAACTCAAATTCTAGTGGATGGGATGAGATATCACCTAAGCTAATAAAACAGTGTCAACCACATATTGTAGATCTTTTAGTACATTTAATAAACTTTTCAATTGCCAAAGGTAAATTTTCTGACTGTCTGAAAGTAAATATAGTACGACCCATTCACAAAAGCAGTAATAAGAGAGACGTAAGTAATTACAGGCCTATCACACTAACATCAACGCTAGGTAAAATATTTGAAAAAATTATAAAAAACAGACTAGACATATTCTTAGCAAAACACAACGTAATAAAAGAATATCAACATGGTTTCAGAAAGAAATACTCAACAATATCTGCAGTGACTGAATTTATACATGAAGTTATGACTAAATTGGATAGGAATGAAAAAGTAGTAAGTTTATTTTTGGATCTTTCGAAGGCATTCGACTGTGTCAGTCATAAAACTCTACTAGCAAAGCTCGACATGTACGGCATAAGGGGTATCAGTAAGGACCTCATTGGATCCTACCTACAAGAACGTACACAGTATACAGAAATCATTCACAAGGAAGATGGCTCTTTCAGAAAAATAAAGTCTGACTGCAGAATTGTCAAAAATGGTATCCCCCAAGGCTCAGAGTTAGGACCCCTGTTATTTATTCTTTATGTAAACAACATACCAGAACTTCCAAACCTTAAAGTAATATCTTATGGGGACGACACTACAGCTATATTTTCAGATAAAACAATGGAGCTACTTAAGATGTCCTCGACCCTAAATTCCACCTCACTCATTCAGCACTTTGAAAGCAATAATCTGACTATAAATGTAAAGAAAAATAGTGTTAAAATTCCAGCTACAAACAAGAAACCAGGATGAAATCTTTCAACTGAAAATAAATGACAATGATGAAGGTATCATTGAGGAAACCTTCTCCCATTCCTTCCTGGGAATAAGGGTAGATAATTACTTAAACTGGGAAGAACAAATAGATAATATCTGTAACAAGGTCAGTAAAAGTATATATTTAATAAGGCAATTGGCATACATAATGGAGGAAAATATTCTAAAGATTGTTTATTATGGGACAGTTTTTCCACAGATTAGTTATGGCATAGAACTATGGGGATGTGCAGCTAACATACACATGAATAGACTACAGAATTTACAAAAAAAAATGCATTAGAATAATGTTCAAATTAAATAGGATGCAGTCGTGTAGGGAAAGTTTCAGAAATAACAACATACTAACACTTACCTCACTGTACGTATATAAGACAATACTGCTTGTAACAGAAAATACAAACCATCATGAAAAAAATAACACAGTACACTCACACAATACTCGAACAAACCAGGACTACCATCAACTAGCATACCAACACAAATCAATAAACAAAGACCCATATGTAAGAGGCATCACATTTTATAACAAACTTCCAACGCACATAAAAAATCTCCAAAAAAATAAATTCAAATCTGCCCTTAAAAACTACCTAATAGGAAAGGTGCTGTACAAATTAGATGAATTACTATAACTAGACTATTCAATACACAATATAACTAATTTTAAAATGATTGTAAGTCCGCCTTAGTACCTAGCAAAGATTTTATGTACATACCTAGTTAATAAGTAAATAGTTTTAAAGATATTGTAAGTTTAGTACCTAGAAATGCCTGCATGTGCTATATCTAGGTTTAACATTGTAAATATTTCAATTATTATAACATGCATTGTATCTAGGCTTAACATTGTAAATATTCCAATTATCATGTAACCTATACTAGACTTAAGTTTATTGTAACACACTGATTTAGTATGTGAGACATTATTGTAACACACTGATTTAGTATGTGAGACAACATGACAATGCCTGAAACTTGTAAAAAAGTATATTGGCTGCAAATAAATGTTGTTGTTATTATTATTATTATTATTATTATTATTATTATTATTATTATTATTATTATTTGCCAAAGAAAAAGGCTTTACTTTACACACTCTTTTTGGAATATTTAGTTCAAACAGTCTCAGAAACACACATAAAAATTTTTCAAACATCATATGAACAGAGCTATCTTGTACACTGTTAAGTAGATCTACCCAATCAAAATTAGAAAGAGTCAACCTAAAGTTCATTATGTTATTTTCAGTTATTGGTCTTGTTGTTACTGTTTTGTTAATATTATAGTTTGTACATTCATAATTTCTTGACTCAAAATCATGTAGTCCTATGTTAAAAAATAGAGCATCATGATCAGAGAAGGGAAAAGTGACCACTTCAGAAAAACCAGAGACTCTATCTATATTAGTGAAAATGTTATCTAAGCAGGCTAAGGGCTTGTACGACGAACCCCTGATATCATATTTATCTGCCAGATAGAAAACATATCTGGAAGTTGGCCGAGAATTGCGTATTGTGACCTCCTGACAAAATCTGTCTGGGAAGACAACTTCCAGATAAGCTAGCAGGAGGATGGAGTGGCTGACAAATTTCCAACTGGTAGTTAGGAAAGCTTGGTTGAAGCAAGATGGCAGCACCGCGAAGCGTCCTTGGCCATCTGAATTTTAGAACTGATGCCGGAAGATTTAATTTACACAAAAATGTCATTTTATGCTCACTTATGAATTAAATAGAATTGCACAAATCGATTAATGCACTTAAAACAATATGTTCTTGTGTAATTCAATTGTAGAAATACAAATCCGAACTGCCACACCTAGCGGACGCCTCCCGAACTACATCAAACACACCTCTTTGCTCAATCAGCTAAGGACCATTTTACAAAATTTTACTGCGTTCTTCCCGGTAGCAGTTCAGCGGTGGTATTACACGACATCTTCTAGTTAAGCTATCTGGAAGTCACGTATCAGGAGGAATTGTCGGCAGGTGGTAATACGGGCCCTAAGTTTCTAGTTGGCTTATCATTAACATAAATATAATTAAACTGTCTGAGCAGATTCTTAAGGTCATTTACACTTTGCTTGTCAAGAGTTACATCGAATTCAGAGTTAACATCCCCTCCGATAATGATTTTATATTTAATCCACTTAGGCCTGCCAAAAAATATGAGTAAATCCTCTATCCTGTCAAGAAAGACATTAGGATCACCATCTGGGGACCTATACACAACAATTACTACTAGGTGTATATTTCCTAAAATTACAGCAGTTACTTCAAAATCAACTTCAATACATAGAAATTTTATGATCTAACTGTACACTGCTTGCTTCATAGCACTTATTTGCATATATAGCTACCCCTCCATGTATATGTTGCTCTCTACAGAAACTATTGATTAAACAGTAATTATCCATTACTTCGAACTGAATTTTATTATCTTTACTCCAATGCTCATTTAAGCATAATACGAGGTGTGTCTAAAAAGTTCGGTGAATGGTCTCATAAGTGGGTATTCAAAGTTTGATAGAAGCACGCGTGCCTGTGTAGACATGTCTGGACCTGACCTCTGTCGGTACTAGCGCGAATCTTCTAGCGCAGTGCTTATTGCATTCAGTCTAATTGAGTGTTCCGAGTAGTACGCGTCATGGAGCAACGACACAACATTAAGTTCTGCTTTAAATTGGGTAAAACAGCGACAGAAACCCATGAGATGTTGGTGCAGGTGTACGGGCAGGATGCTGTGAGTAGGAAATGTGTTTATGATTGGTTTGTATGCTTTCGCGCTGGTAAGGAATCTGTGGAGGATGAACCACGTTCAGGCCGGCCATCCACAAGCAGGACACCAGAAAACACTGAACGTGTACGAGAGATGCTAACAAAAGATCGGCGATTGACTCTGCGATTAATAGCAGAAGAATTGGGTATTAGCAAAGACAGTAAGGACCATCGTCCATGAAGAATTGGGCAAACGCAAGATTTGCTCACGATTTGTGCCGCACATGCTAACAGATGAACAAAAAGCAAGACGTTTTGAGATCTGTGGCGATTTCATCGACATGTGTGACAGGGATCCAACCTTTCTAGGTTCCATTGTTACAGGAGACGAGACTTGGTGTTACCAGTACGACCCCGAAACGAAAAGACAATCGATGGAATGGCGGTCACCTTCTTCCCCGCGACAAAAAAAAAGCCGTGCGGTAAAATCCAAAGTTAAGACCATGTTGATCACATTTTTCGACAAAGAAGGAATCATCCATAAGGAATTCGTTCCTGCTGGACAAACGGTGAATGCCGCATTCTACTTGGAGGTTCTCAAACGTTTGTTACAGCGCATCCGGCGAGTTAGGCCACTGATGTTCCAGACAGGAAATTGGATGTTACTGCACGACAATGCACCATCGCATACCAGCATCATGGTACGACAATTTTTGACTCAGCGTGGCGTGACAGTTTTGCAACATCCACCGTACTCTCCAGATCTGGCGCCTGCTGACTTTTTTTTGTTTCCACGTCTTAAGCAGGCCTTAAAGGGATCACGGTTTGTGGACGTCGAGGAGGTTCAGAGCCATGTGATGGCTATTCTGAGAACGATTCCACATCAAGACTTCTCCAACAGTTTTCAAGCGTTATACGAACGTTGTCAGAAGTGTGTTGTGGCTATAGCTCTTTTCTAGTCTCCTGGCGCCTGTCCTACATGCCGTCCGGGGAAGTGGAGAGCGGGGAATACACCTCTGACCAATCACACAACCGATCACCTAGCGGTGGCTCTGAGAGTTACTCAGTAGCAAGATGAATTTTTCACGTTCACTTCGCTCTCTCAGTTGCTGCGTTGCCAGTTAGTTTTGTTGCTTACAGTGTGTTCAATACAGTACAGCATTATAAAAAGAGCTTATTTCACCTTTTAGGATTATCGTTATTTTGAATAGTTATCTCGTGTTTTATTATCTAAACGTAGTGTATTTTATTATTTATAGTGTATAGTGTATCATATTGTATATATTGTGTACATTGTATATATTGTATCGTGATGTATATACTGTAATATTGTAGTGTAAAAATCTTTCAATGGCGAACAAGAATTCTGTAGTCCGTAGTCAAGCCAGAAAGATTATCAATAATGTGCATGATTATTTTCAAAGGGAAGCAGAAAATAATGCCCCCTTAACAAATGTACATAAAGTGCAACAGAGAGTGTCGGAAGCTTGCCAAGTCAGTAGGCGAACTGTCCAACGAATCATGAAGGAAAGCAAAGACAGTCTTGAATCGTCGGACTCCGTGACATTTGAATCGCCGCGCAAAAAAATTAAAAGGAGAAATGTAATTAAGACAATCGACGGGTTCGACAAAGATGTCATAAGAAGAACTATTCTTAGTTATTATGTGAAGGGTGAATATCCAACTCTCAACAAACTACGCATTGATTTGGAGGAGAAAATAAACTTTCAATGGGGAGTTTCTTCGTTGTGGAGAATATTGAAATCGATGGGTTTTAAATATAAGAAGAGCAACGATGGGAGACGGTTTCTGATGGAAAGAGCCGATATCGTTACATCTAGGGTAACTTTTTTGCGCAAAATGCAAAATCTGAGAAAAAAGGATCCTTCGCCCCATATATTTTATTTGGACGAAACATATATTCACCAAAATTACGCACCCACGAAAATCTGGCAAAATGATGATGCAGGGGGCTTAAAAATTCCCGTAGGAAAAGGTGGTCGAATTATTGTCTGCCATGTAGGATCCAGCCACACAGGTTTTCTCCAGGAATGTAAATTAGTTTTCAGACCAAAATCAAAACCGACTTCTGACGATTACCATACTGATATGAACTCTGTGGTGTTTAAAGAATGGTTTATGAAGTTTTTAGATACACTGGATCAGAAGAATATTAGCAATGCAGTTATAGTAATGGACAATGCCAGCTACCATTCGGTTCAGTTAGAAAGAATACCGACGACAAACTCCCGCAAAGCTGATATTATTACATGGCTATCAGATAAGAATATTCCACATGACACCACTCTTACCAGACCCGAACTGTTGTCCATCGTGAAGGAATATAAGCCTAAGGCAAAGTCGTATGAAATAGATACCCTTGCTGACAACAGGGGTCACACCATTGTTCGGCTGCCGCCTTATCACTGTCAGTACAACCCCATTGAACTTATTTGGGGAAAAGTTAAAAGCGCTGTGGGGAAAAGGAATAAAACATTTAAATTAGCAGACGTCCAGGTTTTAATGGAAGAAAAGCTGGACAAAGTCACAAAAGAAGATTGGATGGCTTGCGTGTCACATGCGGAAAGAATTCAAGATGAAGATTACGCAAGAGATGTGGTGTTGGATACAGCAATGGACCAGATCATCATAGATCTTCGTGACGACAGCCACAGTGAGGAGTCAAGTGACGACGAAATTTCTCAAGACTGTCTTGATGGCGATGACGAGTGTTTTGCCGCGGATATTTGAGTAAGGTAAGGTAAATCTTGTTTTGTCAGATGCTTCTAATAATTCGCTGTAATTGTTTGTTGTGGTTTCGTCATTTAACGAATTTTGTGTAGTGCTAAGATTTTTAACAGTCTCCATTCTGCCAAAATATTCGTACCTAATAGTCTATGCCTGTAAATCTTTAGACATAATTATAACTATTCCACTTAAGCACACATAGCATTTCATCGAACTGGGCGCGGTACGACGCCAGAGAGCTTGGAAATAACCAGTTTTTAACCGACAATATTCTTTGTTATTAAATGTTGGCTTTTCGGACTAAATATGCTTTTATAAATATAATAGTTTGCTTCCACACCAACGATAACGGCAAATTTCATATTTTTACAATATAAATTGCATTCGGAATTACTGTACAAGGCATGCAAAATGCATAACTACAGCCGAGATTTCTATGTAATTACACAAATTTTTCACTCTTGTGGTGCACCACAACAACAGCTAAAAGCACCTTTTAAATGGGTTTTCACAGAATTATTCCAGAAACTGTATAAGCCTTTGACAAGACCACATCACCGCACAATGACAGGTTTTACTGACCGTCTCAACTCTGAAGGCAAGCGTCATTGATCCTCCTGTGATCCTCAGAAAAGATTCCTTTCTTAGAATTTACCCTCATTACATGTGACATTGAAAGGTCGTTTCCACCTATAAGAACACTATTTCAGACAGACGTCAATGTCCCTAATTAGCATCAAATTTTAAAACAGTGAGATATAGGCCTATTTAGATTATTTTCCTTGCTTTTACCTCTCTCCATTGTAGGTTCATTTATGCGACCCATGCCGCCCGGGCCTTATAGTGCTGTAACCTTCGGGAGAGAATTAGAGTTTGGATCACAAACACATTCATACTTTTCTGACAAGACAAGGACTTGGAGGGCCTCCCCGGATGAGTGATCAACCCAACAACACGAACACATAGGACGAGACACACAATTCACACACACATGCACTTCGAACAAGGCGAGGATAGGAAAAAGATGATAATGACGGTCAGATGATACCCGGGGACCACAAAGTCTTCAAGTTACCCGACATTTGTCTCACGGTTGAGGAAAACCCTTGGAAAAACCCCACATAGGTAACTTGTCCCGACCAGGATTCGAACCCGGGCCCGCTACGCCACAAAGGTGGATCTGAATAATTTTGTTTATACAAAATTGTGAATTGGTGAAAAGTTTGGGATCTTTTCTGTATTCGTCACATTTTTAAGGCTTCTTTTCCACATCACAATATTCGAAATGTTTGTAATGCCCATGATTTAGGTAGAGAAATTTGTCAATGTAGGCCTACTGTATTTTTTAAGAATGGATTTCTCATACCTGTGGAAATACACGTAAATAACTGTTTTATCCTATTCTTGTAAATTGAAGGTTGTAACATGTGATTTATAAATTTCAAATATAATTATTCTGGCTAGAAATATCTCATAATTATTTTCCTAGCGGTAATATGTTGAATTGTAAATTTGTTTACGTGCATTGCTTCATTTGTTAGGCAACAATTCATTCTCGTTTCTCGATATTAACATCATGTCTGTGTTGAGATAATATAACATGGATACTTAACAAATAACCACAACATTCGGTACTTTAAATTTTACCGTACGGATGGATGCACCGTCAAATGAATAGATGACAATGGAGAGGTTGACAGGATGTTTATTTTTCTATGCTATGCTACTACAGAAATTGTAGTATATAAGTTTGTATAACTTGTTATAGCTTCGATAACTTATATGCCGGACATGTGCAACCCTTAAATGACTATGCAAAACGTCGGTTACCTAACTGTGCCATTAAATGAACGAATATATATACACTGGTAGGCCAATTAATTACAATGAATCTAATGAATAAACCTCATAATTATGAATTTCTATAGGCCTATTTCATGGATTTTGATTTTAAACGCACCGCCACTTGCAACGGCAACATTGTAGAAGTATCGTCTGTCTCTTTCTTTCACTGTCTTCTCACAGCGCTCCGGATTGGTTTGTTTGCCGCTCCCCGGACGGCATATAGGACAGGCGCCACGAGACTAGAAAAGAGCTCTAGTGGAGAGTATTTTGAAGGTCAATAAAGGTATTTACAATTAACATTCTGTTTTTATGTTTTTATCATACCATTCACTGAACTTTTTAGACACACCTCGTATATCTACAAAGTTGTCTGAGGCAAAATCATTTATAATTATGTTTTTCTTGTTTAGCCCCTGAATATTAAGGAAGCCTACTTTGACATTATTGTCACGAGATAGATAGGTATTGTGTAAACATTTTGTGAGTGTAGAGATATGCCTAGGTCGGTTTTCCTTTTCTTCAGCTACATGAGCAATACAAGTTGTATTTTCCTTTAGGTTTACTTTTGGGGTTTCTAACCTAAAAAAAAAAACCCTTGTTTAACATAATCAAGAGGGATTGGATTCTTAAATCTATTTTGACTTATACTAACTTCCTCCACAAAACTTAAGATACTATCAGCGATAAACCTTTTTCCTATGTTATTAAGGTGAAGTCCGTGCCTCATGTGAAACCGTGATCCTAGTGTGCTTATATCTACTAGCTTAGCATTACTAAAGTGATTACAAATGTTAGATATCTTGCAGTTAACTCTCTTGATTTCTTGATTTACTTCTGACCAAATGGGTAGATCATATCTGTGAGGCACTGAAAACATCAGTACGTTCGTATTGCACAGCTCTCGAAGTCTTTGCTTTAGTGATCTAAGATTTTGTCATAGGCATTCAGTATCTTGAAATGACACTTAAAATAGGGGTTGATTGTTGTCAGTACACTGTCTATTTTAGCATAGGGTAATTTAAACTTTCAAAAAGTAATTTAGGCATACATTATATTATTGGTCCATCATTCCTCTACTGGATCCACACTTCTGGTGGAGTATTTTACTTGTAACCTATCAGGACTATATTATCCTGTTATTAGAAATTACATTGGTGTTTTGTTATAATTTGCCATTTTATCTAAACCTGAAGTATGCATACTCTGCTAGCTGCTGTGTTAAGTATGCAGGTGGTGATTCAGATAGTGGCTACATCGTATACTTAATACTAATCTGAAAGACACAGCTAACATGGTGTCTGTTAAATTCTTTTGAAATGCAATATAGCAAAATTTTCTAATAAACATCTTAATATAACTTAACTCTTTTCACACATAACAAACAGCTTGAGAAGCGATTGGGAGAACTTATTATGGAATCTAATAGAATAACTTTTAAGCTAATTGTAATTGAGTTGTTACCAGTATTATGCAAAATGAAAATGGGTAATTCCACAAAAAAGGCAACTTTTGACTCAAAATACAAAAGTGTCTGTAGCAAGATTGAGATCGGAAATATACATACTAACTAAACTGAAAGGTATGTTTACCCAGTATGATTATTTCAGTGGGTCTTCCCATCATCATCAGCTGATTCCTACTGGTCCTCTAGCGGTGGTTGAATGAACGGAACTTGTCGATCAAAGTTCCTTGTATGCCAACTGAAGTGTCAAAGTTTAAGAGATTTTTCTGGTTCTTTTTAATGAATATTTTTTCCCAGATTATTTCAGTGGGTCTTCCCATCATCATCAGCTGATTCCTACTGGTCCTCTAGCGGTGGTTGAATGAACGGAACTTGTCGATCAAAGTTCCTTGTATGCCAACTGAAGTGTCAAAGTTTAAGAGATTTTTCTGGTTCTTTTTAATGAATATTTTTTCCCAAACTATAAGTTCTATTATAATTAAAATATTTCATTTCCATTAGATAAGGGTTATAATATTAAATATGTAACAAAGTTCCGCCTTAACCCTTAACACACAACTTATCTTGATCCACTCAAAAACAGCATATATAAAGATGTAGATGAAAGCTGGATTCATCCGTGTGGAACCAAGATGTGTCATTATTTAAATAGAAAATGCATTTCGGCATATTTGCTGCGCCATCTTCAGTTCTGATGGGTTGTATTGAACACCATAATTCGTCTGAAATAATGTTGTTTATATGTTTGTTATATTTGGTAACCTAGGTCACAGTTGTAGTTAGGTCAAATAAATTATTTTGGTCAATTATGTTTTCATTAAGGATGTTATTCTTATTCTTATAAATTTGAAAGGTTTCAAATATAGTAAGTCTAACACCCTTATCACAGATATGTAGGACTTCCAGGGTGTTATTTAAGTTATCCAATCTATGACCACTGTCAAGCAGGTGTTTAGCATATGCTGAGCATAATCTGCCATATTTAAAATCAGTAATATGTTCATTAAATCTTTGCTTGAATTTTCTTCCAGTTTGTCCCACATATACCTTTTTACAATCAGTACACGTCAATTTGTAATCTCCACTTTCCTCTATTTTATCCACAGAGTTATTGTTATTGCTGCTGTATAATTTATTCTTTAAGTTGCAGTTGGTTCTGTAAGCAATTTTAAAGTTCTCTTTACGTAATATCTTTGTGATAGCATGTATTCTGCTATCTGTGTAATTAAATGTAGTAAATTTCTTATTACTGTTGTCTTTTTGTAGTGGTGTGAGCTGGGTTATGGGGTTCTGTTTGTTATGTAATTTTGTTTTGTGTTTTCTAATTAAATTTCTAATCAGACTTTTATTGTATCCATTATTTTCAACAATTTTCATAATTGTACTATATTCTTTGTTGTAGTTAGTTTCGTTCATGGATACGTTAACCATTCTGTAGGCCATGCTGTTGAATGCAGCCATTTTGTGGCTAATAGGATTATTAGAAGAATTGCTGATGATATTGTCCGAATAGGTATTTTTTCTGAATATACCAAAATCGAGTTTCTTGTTGATTCTGGTAATAATGAGATCCAGGTAGTGTAGTGAATAATTATCTTCTTTCTCAAGTGTGAATTTCAGATGTTATTGATGTTATAAAATCTTTGAAAATATCTTCTTCTTTATTTTTATTGCAAATGATAAGAATGTCATCAACATACCTTTCATAAGTGGTAATTTTATACTTAGATATAATATTCTGTATATATTCTTGTTCAATATGTTGTAAGTAAGCTTTCGTTATAATCCCAGGAAGCAGTGATCCCATTGTCACTCCTTTCTGTATGTATAATTTATTATCAAATTTGAAATAATTTTGGTATAGTATGATGTTAAGAAGTGAGGTTATCTGCTTAGTAACATTGGTGCTTTTGCCGTTATCTAGAAGCCTATTTTCTATAGTTATGATTGAATCATGTTTGTATACAAGTTGGTGATATCCAGCGATATTATAAGGTCCTCTATATTAACACAAATGTCTTTTATTTTGTTAACCAAATCAATCGAATTTATGACATTGTATCTGTAGGGTCAGATTTAATTTTTGCTTTAATATTTTCCCCAATGTTTTTGAAATTTTATAGCTGGGTCATTCTCTAGAAAAGGGCAGATTTCAATGTTAGAATTTTTTTTTTAAATATTTTTTATTTTGGATCATGTAATTTTTTTATGTAATATTTCCTTCTGCAGAGTACTACTGAGGTACTTGCCCTACTTACCGAGTGGTATTTTGCATTAAATTAACAAGGTTAGAAAATGGCGCATTCATGGAGGTGAGAAAATAGTATGAAATAGTAATTATAATAGAAGTTATGTGAGAATTAGAATTAATTTACTGTATTAAGTGTTATCATGAAAATGAACAATATTTATTACCATACAAATGGATTAACACATAACTTTTTACTTATTTTTATCTATGTTAAAATAGATTATCACCTTAAAATCAAAACTTTAAATCAAAACATGATATATTGTCATAAACTATTAGGCTATACCAGTATCTTCTTTAAACAAAAATAAAAAATGCAGACAGTTAAATATGTCATCAATTACAACATTAATTACACCTCCATGGATTGGACTCGAGAGTAACAGTAACGGAGGTGAGATTTTTCTCTAATTTGTCAAACAGCTTGGGAACATTTGAGGTTAGAAAATCTCAGTTCTAGAGTTCAACATAGCATTCCTTATTATTATAATTTATAGCAAAAGTAAATATAAAAACATACAACTTTACCGTTGGGTGTAGGTAACGGAGGTGAGGAAGTCCAATACCAACTTTGCATTTAGCCCTTTTACACAAACAAAACAACACTTAAAATACACTAACAGCTTGGCTTTATATAAATGATAAGAAAACTGCCAAAAGTTGGAGTCCAAGGAAAATAGAAAGACTACAGTGCCATATCTGTGGAAATAATTGAACTTTTATATTGTTTCACGGAGGTGAGATCTCACCTTGGGACAAGCATGTTTAGTGCAAAAAATTGTCTTTACAAAATGATATATTTTCTTTTCAGTTATTAATTACTCATTTTTTGAGCTGTTTGTTCTTGTTATAACACTAAAATGGAATAAAAATTAAAGCCTGTTGAATTATGAAAGAATGAAAATGACAAGTCAGGCATTGGGACATGACACGGAGGTGAGATCTCACATACTGTGCCCAAAAATGCAGGAAATTGTAACTTTTGTTTAAAAAGTGGAATATGGGATCAAATAGACTTTATTTCAATCTAACTTATCATAATAATTAATAATCCATAAGTACTTATTTTACACCAGAAAATCAACTGCGACATGAATCTGCTCTTTTCTGGAGAATAACCCAGCTAGGAAAACATAATTGACCAAAATCATTTATTTGACCTAACTACAACTGTGACCTAGGTTACCAAACAACAAATATATAAACAACATTATTTCAGACGAATTGTGGTGTTCAATACAACTCATCAGAACTGAAGATGGCGCAGCAAATACGCCGAAATGCATTTTCTATTTAAATAATGACACATCTTGGTTCCACACAGAAGAATCCAGCTTTCATCTACATCTTTATATGCTGGAATGATAATTCTTTCACACTGGCCGTGTGTAGGCTAAGATGGACATGTGAAGTCAGAATGAAAAATTCAATGCCATAGCCGGGATATTGAGAACGCCTGGTGGTATTCTGGGATTGTGAGTCAGTTGGAGAATTTAATGTTGTCCCGGCACGTTGCCATGGTAGCCCAATTGGTTAGAGCATCGGCACGGAGACCTGAAGGTCCTGGTTCAAATACCGGCTATGGCATTGAATTTTTCATTTTGACTTCACGTGTTCATCTTTATATGCTGTTTTTGAGTGGATCAAGATAAGTTGTGTGTTAAGGGTTAAGGCGGAACTTTGTTACATATTTAATATAAGTTCTATTGGTTTTTCAACTTGTTTTAGTAGTGCTATTTCATTTTCAATTTCATGGCCTACTTCCCACAAATGCATGGCCAAAGTGGATTTTTCAATTTGTTTGTTCATGATGTTCCTAAAATGTTCTTTTCTCCTTGTATCTAAATTCCTTTTTGTTTGGCCTATGTAAAATTTTTCACAATCTTTGCAATTAATTTTGTAAATATTACCAAAATTTGTTGTGATTTGTGTTTTCTTTTTCATTTATTAGTGTAGGCCTAATTGCAGTGATGGGAAGTAATTGAGTAAAAGTAATCAGATTACAGTAACGATTCCTTTTTTGGTCCCATTTACTTGTAATCATTACTTTTTTAAAAATGTAATTTTTACTCGTAATTTACTTCTGGAAATAAAATTGTAATCGTTACATTTGAGTAATCGTTATATTTTAGTAATCGAAAAGTATCGAATTGCGAATTTGGCAATGTTGCTTTCTTCTACTCGCTGGCAGTCGCTGCAGCGGCGGTGAATTTAGCGTTCTTTTCAAAGCGAACGTAAAGCGCTTTACAGCTGTTCCAGCATCGCTGTATGGTCGCTGCAGCAGTTGTGAAGCAATGCCAGTTCTGGCTTTACGGGTTTTGCTGCATGGACTATCAGCCGTTCTTTTTTACACTTTAGTTTGCTGCAGCGAAACTGTGCGATTTAAGCAGCGACGCGACATTCGACATGGCAAGTCAGCATTTCTGCGGAAAAACGTGGCAACGCGACATCAGCTGAGATGAGCGGAAGTCGAATGTATTTTTTTTTTTCAATGGCGACCACAGCCAGAGAAATTTACGGGGAGCGATACTATATTTAATTAGATTTCTGTATGGTTTTCATTTATTTCAAGACGTATTCAAGAAATGAAAATTGCTGTTCTCAGCCTATAAAATTTATTTATATCCCTTTCTTTGAGAAGAAGGTTATGTGTTCCACAGCATAAAACTAAGCTCAAACTAACCTCAACTTCAAAGTTAATTGCAGAGCATTCAGTGGCGGAGGCAGAATTTTTTTTTTCGGGGGGATTTGATTAGGTATAAAGAATTCTAAAAAAAATTTACTTATGTATACAATTAGTTTATAAAACTGACCACTTAGGGTACATATATAACCTTTTTTTCAAATTTTGGGAGGGATGTATCCCCCCTGCGTCCGCCACTGCGAGCATAGACATAACCAGGCCAACCATATAGGGGGCTTATAACATCCAGGGGGTCTGGAAGTAGGGGGTTCGGGGGTCCTCCGCCGGAAATTTAAAAAAATTAAGCTGCACAATAACGAGTTTTAAGCTTTCCACGCTTTATACTCGTATTAAGTAATTTTTAAGCAGACTTAAAAAAATTACTATTTTCCTTTTTTTAATCAATGGGGGGTTCAAACCCCCAAAACCCTCCCCTCGTTACGCCTGTGACTGCGAGCATTAGAGGCTCTGCTGAAAATATTGCTTCTGGCATTGAAAATTCACGTATGCTGTATGAGGACCAGTGATTTACAAGGTGATGTTCACATATAATTCTGATAGTAGGATTCTGGATCCCAGTATTCGTATTTTTCTAATTTTAATCAAATCTAATCTATTGTGATACTGCAATATTACGACACGTGTTGCGGGGGTTTCACTATTGTAAATGCCACTTGATGAGTTTTGCTACATGAACTGTCATGGCCTTCCTTTTAACCCCAGTGAAGCTGAAGCGATTTACAGATTCGGTTTAAAAAGGAACGCACAGAAAGCATCATGCGCAGACAGAACGGTGTTCGGTATGCAATAACATCAGACATTTTAAAAATGGTATTGGAATAACTATATATATTTTCATTATTTGATGTTTAAAGATTATGCATAATATTGTAAGCCGTGGGAAAATAAATAAATATCTATTTCTTCAAATTTATAACTTTTTTCAGTTAAATGTTTCAATAAGAACATTTCTTAATGAAGGATATTTTGAAACTTGCTTCTCATTCTCGCTTGCTATATCTTCATCATTTTACTGTTTTGCAACTAATATCCAAATTAGAGGTAATATTAACAAAAGTTATTCAATGTGTCTGGAAATATTGATGTTGATGTGTTTTTGTTTTGCTTGTTCATTAATAATTTGAGACTTGGTAACGTCCCAAGCTGCTTTACCACTGAATGGCCCGATAGTTTATGGCCTTTTGCCCCCAAAAAGAAAAAAAATAGGTACTGCCATTTTGTAAAGTAATTGTAATGGTAATTTTACTGATTACTTTTTTGTGCCCCCCCAAATGAAGCAATTTTTAGGTACTGCCATTTTGTAAGGTACAGTAGAGCCTCGGTAATTCGAGCCCCGGTATTTCGAGGTTCCGTGTAATTCGAGCTGGTCTTAAGAAAATTAAAATTTTCCATAAAACTAGAGTAAAATCCCGTTTTTATACGGTGTCCGCATGTAAGTTTTACACACTTCTGAATGTGTTACATTTGAGCTATCTTTCAATTTTTCCGTGTACAAAAATGCAGGTAAAACTGTCCCACTTAGGGTTTTTGTTCATAATACACAGAAATAACCTTGGCTTCAGACTGCTAATGCATTTCTATTACAGACTGACAGAAACCGTTAGGTTCGATCTTTCTTTGTCGGGACCTCGTGTCAATCAATTGTACAGTGCATACCATCCTTTCAGTAAAGAATACTGTATTGTTACAGTAATCCCTACTCAGCGACAATGGTAATTAAAAGTGTTTTCATAGCAGCGCCGCTTTCCCGTTCCACTCCATTAAGGGTCAGACATTGACTTAATCCTTAAAGGATGCCGATGTAGCAAATTGGAAATGTTTGACAATATATAGGCCTACATACAGGTGTAACACAGGTATGTAGAACTATTTATTTATTATTAAAACCAATATTGTGCTCATTAAACATTTATTTGCGTTTTACCCATTGATTTAGTGATATTTCCGTATAATCCGAGTTTTTTGTAATTCGAGGTAGCCTCAGCCCCAATTAGCTCGAATTATCGGGGTTCTACTAATTGTAATTGTAATTGTAATTTTACTGATTACTTTTTCAAAAAGTAATTTGTAATTGTAATTAAGTAAAATGTTTCTCAGGTAATTGTGATTCAGCCCAATTACTATTTTTTTGTAATTTTCCCATCACTGTGTATTACCACCTGCCGACAATTCCTCCCGATACGTGACTTCCAGATTGCTTAACTAGAAGATGTCTTGTAATACCACCGCTGAACTGCTATCGGGAAGAACGCAGTAAAATTTTGTAAAATGGTCCTTAGCTGATTGAGCAAAGAGGTGTGTTTGTTGTAGTTCGGTAGGCGTCCGCTAGGTGTGGCAGCTCGGATTTGTATTTCTACAATTGAATTACACAAGAACATATCGTTTTAAGTGCATTAATCGATTTGTGCAGTTCTATCTTATTCATAAGTGAGTATAAAATGACATTTTTGTGTAAATTAAATCTTCCGGCATCAGTTCTAAAATTCAAGTGGCCAAGGACGCTTCACCGTGCTGCCATCTTGCTTCAACCAAGCTTTCCTAACTAGCAGTTGGTACTTTGTCAGCCACTCCATCCTCCTGCTTGCTTATCTGGAAATTGTCTTGCTAGACAGATTTTGTCAGGAGATCACAATACGCAATTCTTGGCCAACTTCCAGATAGGTTTTCTATCTGGCAGATAAATATGATATCAGGTGTTCGTCGTACAAGCCCTAAACCTTACATCCCAACACATGTAGTATGATAATGTGCAGGAAATATGCATTCGTATTCCTAATAAGGTAATATACTTTGCCTCTAATATACAGTGATGAGTAGACCTAGTAAAATCATATAGGTACATAACCTATAATATTTCTGTTGATCGATGAAGTTCGATGCAGTGTGACAAGGAATAGAAATTCAACCGAGAGCGCTTGATGGCAGTCTGTTAGTCTTGATCGATCGAAGCTCAGTGTGACAGGCCGCTTATTGATGCCTGCAGTAATGTTGGATTGGAAATTAATACAGAAAAAACTAAGTATATGATCTTGAAACGTCAAAATAATGCGATAAAAAATATTAGAATAGCCGGTAAATCGTTTGAACAAGTGAAGAAAATTAATTATCTGGGAGCAATAGTTAGACACAAAAAATATTAAGGCAGTTAAGTGTAGATTCAAATCAGGAAATGCCTGCTTTTATGCAGTTCATAAACTCTTATCTTTAGACTTTTTTAGAAAGAGTATACAGGGAAGTTATTACTTCTTTCCAGAAATCTAAAATTTATAGGACAGTTATACTGCCAGTTGTATTATATGGATGTGAGACATGGTCGCTTACTCTTTGGGAAGAAAATAATCTGAGAATATTCGATAACAGGGTGCTTAGGAAAATATTTGGGCCTAAGAGAGATGAAAATGGGGACTGAAGAAAACTGCATAATGAGGAGCTTCATAACTTGTAATCGTCACAGGATATAGTAAGGGTAATTAAATCATGGAGGATGAAATGGGCTGGACATGTTGTGCCCATGGGTGAGGAAAACATATCTCAAAAATATTGGTTGTGAGACCCGAAGGGAAAAGACCACTTTGAAGACCTAGACATATGGGGAGGACAATATTGGGATAGATTTAAGGAAAGCAGGATTTGCGAGGGATGGTTGGATGGAGTTAGCACAGAATAGGGTTGAATGATAAGCTCAGGTAAACGCAGCAATGAACCTTCGGGTTCCATAAAATAGATAATATTCCTTTAGCTTGCTAGGAATCATCTATTGCCATTGAGTAAGTAAGTAAGTAAGAATTGAGACTCACATTATTTGTAAATATTAAAGGAAACAACATAACTGTAGTTACATTTAAGAACAAAAAACATACTTCAGGGGAATAACTTGATTAACACTATGCACTCACTGGAATAACTTGACGATTGCAGGGTTCATATAGTTGACACCATTAGCAGCACTGGTAGTCAGTACCTTATTCTTTCCTTGTGTTTTTTATGTACGGGTAGGGAAAAAAAAGTGGACCGACTCTTGTAGCTGATTTCTGAGCCATGTGATACTTAAATAAATGTAAGAGATGTAACGGAAATGTTTGTTTTCCCAAGCAATGCAAATTACATGAAATTATTTATCAATTCAAGCAATGTTCATTTCAATACATTCCCTGCTATCCTGTGAATGCCGCTAGACATGCGTAGTGGCTCATATCGGCAACTTAGATATTTTAGTTGGTCCGCTTTTTTTTCCCCCCTACCTGTACATGTTCCTATTAAAAAATACTTGACTCTTCATCATTATGTTCCCAATCAGAAGCGGACTGTTTTTTCTCCCAACTGCTATACAATGATAAAAAGTGTAAAATGATAGGCTACTGGTAATATCATCCAACAACTGAATGTACTAGTTTGTTTTCATTAAATTGTAATTACAGTGAATGCTGCTTAATGTAATCGAGGGTAATGTTATCACTTTTATGAAGTCCTTTGTGGATTAATACTGATACATTGGGAAAATGCTGTTTATTGTAATCAAAGATTTCCTTTTTTCAGCATTGTTTTCTAGTACTGTACTGTCAGTTAATATTTTATCACATTAGCTGCATCCCGAAGTGATCCCCATAAGCAGCGTGCACTGTTTTCATATTGTATGATCAGTTCTAAGCAAGCAGTGGTAACGTGCAGACGTGTGGAAGAGGTGCTGAGTGGATATAAGTAAAAACGACACAAGAGACATGGCCAACGAAATTGAAGTATACAGAATGAGGATAGGCTCATTTGGGTCAAAAAGGAGAGCAGGGACCAAAGGAACAGTAACAAAAGATCAATCAAACATGGCAACTTGGGCCCTAGTGACTATAGTGTTGCTGATAATTGGAGGGGTTGAAATGAACCCAGGGCCAGGAGTTTCTGAAGAGATCATCAAAAGCCTTGAAAGAATGGAAGAAAGAATAGTTAATAAAATAAATGGGGCAACAAAAGAAGTTAAACAATACATTAGAGAGGAAATAGCAAGAATGAAGACAGAAGTGGAACAACTGAAATCAAGAATCAAGAAGATAAAAAATGCAGATCGACAGCTAAATTTAGTTTTCCACGGGATAAAAGAGAGAAAAGGAATTAGTGCCTTGCAAGAAGTCCATGAACTAGTAGAAAGCAAAATGGAAGTGCAGATCCAGGGATGGGTGTTCCTTACGGCCCACAGGGTCGGGAAAACTACAGGAAACAGAGTAATTATAGCGAAATGTGCGGCCACGCAAGTGTTCTTTGCTACACTGAAGAGATCTAACAAATTGAAAGGGACGACAATATATATTAACAGGGATCTATCACCGACGGAGAGAATTACAAGGAGGAAATTAGTTGAAAAAATGAAAGAAGCTAGGGAAACAAGGCTAACATACGAAATTTAGAGCTGTATGTGGATGGGAGGAAGATAGATGTAAGGAACAGCGTGGAAATGAGTGTTTATTTATTTATTTATTTATTTACGTCCTACGTGATCAATATACATTGATATGGGACAGTGTAGATCGAGATACTCGACCCAATACAAATTAGAATAATACAATAATCTACAAATAATACAGAAATCTACAACTAGTACATCAAATAATACAATAATCTACAAATAGTGGTACACCTAATAATACATATTACAAAACGCAAAACTTTAGATGTTTAACTGATGAGTCTCTGATGGAGTTGTGAGTATGACTTAGTGACTAATACGGACATGATTGCAGTATTCCTCAATACTATAAAAACATGCATTATTAAAAAAAGTTTTTAGTGAACTCTTGAATTTATTTGCGCAATGTATGTTTTTCAAATGGTGAGGTAGTTTGTTGAATAGATTGATTCCAGTGTAAATTACTCCTTTCTGGAATAAGGATGTACTATGGGAAGGTATAGATAGGTTGGTTTTGTGTCTAGTATTGTGATTATGGATTGCTTCGTTTTTTTTTTTTTAAATCCTCCATGTGTTTTTTGACATGTAGCAGAAGTTCGTACATGTACAGAGATGGCAGAGGGATGATATGTAAATCCTTAAATATTGGTCTGCACGTATCATTTCTGTTTGCTCCGATTATTATTCTAACAATTCTCTTTTGTAGTCTAAAGACTGATGTACTGTAGGTGCTGTTTCCCCAAAAGATGATTCCGTATCTTAAGATGCTCTGAACATGCGCAAAGTAGAGGGTCTTGATTGTGGGTAAGTTTGTGAATTTTTTAATGTGGAACATTGCGTAAGTAAATTTTCCTAACTTTCTATTAATTTCTTCGATGTGGGGTTTCCATGTCAGATGTTCATCTATGTTAATGCCTAATAATTTTGCGGATGATGTGTAATTGATGGGATTTTCAAATGTAATGATAGGCTTGAGTGGATTGTTATTTCGTTTGTGGTGGAAGGAAATAGCTGCTGATTTACTTTAATTTAAAATGAGGCCATTTGTTCTAAACCAATCTATTAATTGTTGTGCCACCGTATCTATTTTGCATTTAAGCTGATGTTCATTTTTTCCTCCAACCAAAATGTTAGTATCATCTGCAAAGAGTGTGGTGAGTTCTGAATCGTTGTTTAAGGGTAGATCATTAATAAATAATATAAAGAGAAGAGGGGCGAGAATTGAGCCTTGTGGGACTCCATATTGAATTTGTTTCTTTTCCGAAGTGTATTTTTCTAGTGTTAGATTTGTTTTGTTGAAATGGGTGATCTCGACAACTTGAAAGCGATTAGATAGGTAAGAATTGAACCAGCTTAACGCTGTTCCTCTTACCCCATAGTTTTCTAATTTATTTAGTAGTAAATCATGGCTTATTATGTCGAAAGCTTTAGATAAGTCGAGGAATAGACCAATGCAGCTGTGGCCGGAGTCGAGAGTGTATCTGACATATTCGATAAATTTGTATACTGCGGTTTCGATTGATTTTCCTTTTGTGAAGCCATGTTGATGTTCTGATATTATTTCACAGTGGGACATGAAGGACTCTATTCTATTTAGCATTACTCTTTCTAGGATTTTGGAGATAGGTGATAGAAGGGATATTGGACGATAGTTTTCCAGCATATCTTTAGGACCTTTTTTGTATATGGGTTTAATGATTGCCGTCTTTAGTATATCTGGGAATTGACCTGTCGAGAGTGATAGTGGCATAAGGCATCCACAAGATATTTGCTACATGATTTTATTAAGGAGGCAGGGATTCCATCTGTACCTAATGAGTTTTTACTAGCTAGGTTTTTGATAATGGTAATTATTTCGCCTTTTTCTGCAGGGTATAAGAATATAGTTTTTTCGTTTAGATTAAAGTTGGGTTTAGCAAGAGGTGCTATGGGTTTTAAGGATTGGTTGTGTAAAATCTGTTTGGCTATGGTGCAATAATGATCATTGAAGGCTGTAGCTAATACTGTAGGATTGGAAACTTGACTCTTAAAGGCATCAAATAATGTGGATTGTTTTGGGTCAATACTGCCTTTACTGAGAGATATTTATTTTTTAATTACATCCCACATTGCTTTAGATTTGTTGCTAGCTCTATTTATGTAGTTATCGTTGTACTTCTTTTTTGCTGCTACTAATATTTTTTTGTATTTCTTGGTGTACAGGGTTATACTAGGGTCAAAGGGATGTTTTTGAGAATTTTGATAGTTGCTTTAATTTTTTGCTAGAGGTTTTAAAACCAGGCGTTATCCAGGAATTCTTGTGGTGATGTATTTTAACCTTCGTGATGGGAGTTGCGATGTCCATTTGGTGTTTTAAGATATTTAAGAAATCTTCGCATGCATAATTAGCTGATTCATGCTGGTAGATGCTTTCCCATGATTCTTTTCCTAGGAGTAGGTTCAAGTAGTCCGTGTTTTTTTTGTTAAGTTTCCTGGCGTATTTGTATTTACTTGGCGGTGGAGTTGTACTTTGAGAGACTTTTGTGTGCGAATTGTATGTATCTATTAATTGAGCGAGGTGATCGGAGTATCCCGGGTCAAAAACTTGCACTATACATTCTGAGTCTGGCCTGTTGGTGAGACATTGATCTATTGTGAACTGAGAGTGAGGGGTTAATCTAGTGGGCTCATTGACTAATGCTTTGAGGTTATGAATTAGCATAAGTTCAGTTAGTTCTGGTTTAATAATTTTGGAGAAGTCAACGTTTAGGTCACCGATTAAATATATTGTTTTATTGTCGTGGTAGTGATGTAAGATAGTGTCTAATCTCTCTTTGCAAATGTCAATGTTACTGTCTGGGGAACGATAAAGGCATATAATAACTGTTTTAAGGGTAGGTATTTCAATTATGGATGATTCAAAGTGTTATGACCTCAACAGCTGAATCAGCAACTGGAGATACTCGTGCGGGTGGTCAGGTTAACGAACGACAGCATAGTCAGAGGGAACGTGCAACAACGTCACCAGGGAAGGATAGCAACCAACCAACAACTCAGCTGAGTGAGGAAGCAAGCACGTCATCTGTGACGCAAGGTTTTCAGATTCCTTGGGGGCCTTGGAGCAAGAATGCACCAAGTGACATCAACATAGGAGCAGGGAGGACAGAAGGCGCACAAAATTACAAAGTTTTAAGCGGTAAAACGTAGCTAGGGAGGCCACAATTAGTAATGAAATCAGTGTGTCAGTGGTTGATAAAAATAGGAAAGATAAATTAAGAATGATCAGGAAGAGAGTTTAATAATCAAGAGTAGGATAAGCTTAATAAAATCTAGTAAAGTATAAAGAATTTTAAGAGGAGTTGTGACTTAATAATATTCAATGTATAAATGATATCCAATCACTCATCTCCATCGTACATGTTAGTGAGTGCCCCGTAGAATATTTACCCTAGGCAGTTCATAAAGAGTGGAGTAAGTTAGAACTAACAACAGTGGTAATAGTGTGCAGACCCAGATGTGGTTGAAAACAAACGTTAACATTTAAATTGAGACACGAACTGTTGTGAGATATATTATAGTTATGTAATGTGTTGAAAAAGACCCGTCAGAAACCACAAGGTAGGTATGGACCAAGGTTTTTAGATTAAAAAAAAAATGAGTTTATTAATTAGTCCTATTTGTCTTCAAACATAGTTTTGTTCTCCTGTGAAATTTGAAAAATGGTAGTTATCAAGTAATTATCCTAAACATGTCTTATAAATTTATAATACAGTGCAAACTGCTTATTGTGATCACTTCGGGATGCAGCTAATCTGATAATATTAACCGATTGATAACAATAGCCAAAGGAATTAAATGAAGGTTATTTATTCATATATATAAGATAATACACTACAAAACAGAATTAAAAATATTTATTCATAAGATAATATGTAACTGTGAATCAATGAACCACTCATAGGCTAATACAGTAATAGACTGCAAGCAACTATTTTTTCAACCAGTAACAGTTTTTAATTGTTTTATTTTCCTTTAGGAGTCCATTAACCAATACTCCATACTCAGTTACGAGTATTTTTGAAAGTCTATACTGATCTGTGGTGAACACCTCGTAGCAAAACATCTAACACCTGTTTGTTCAAGTCTTGTGTTTTCTTCATAAATCAAAAGCTGCAACTTAACTGTGGGGTGAAAAATGTTTTATTACTTAAAAGAGAAAGTTAAGTAATTCCACCCCCTCGGACTGGTCATCCTGTGAGTTTGGAACAGTATTGCTACCTCCAAATACAACTCAATACAGTTAAGTTATAAACGAAACCCTTAAGAATAAAATTTTGAATGACATATAAAGTACTTAGAAATAAATCCGCAAAAGGAAAATGTTATAACTAGACTTCGAATTTTAGGTAAAAACCTATTTTAATCCTTAAGTGGTATATGGACGAAAACTTGTAGCCTATATACATGTTTCATAAGTGACTATGCCTAAAACTGATACTTTTATAGGACCTAAAGCAGCCTATTTTTACGTTAGAGCCTAATATTGCCTTTCTGCTTGTTTTTCCTCTGAAGTTCAAAATAAGTTATTTTTTTTTATAAATTTTAGCATTTGTTTTCAGTTCATACTAAATTTTAGCTCGGAATGTGTTGTACACGACACATTTGTGATGTGGTTAAATAGTAAGGAATGTCTTATCCCTCTGTCACTCATTACTTGCCTTGCTCACGGCGTGAATCGTGTTGCAGGGCAGTTCAGGCTACAGTTTTCAAGGGTAAATAAATTGACTTTTACTGTAAAAAAAGGTATTTGTGAAGGCACCAACAAGGGTTCAGGCTTTCCGAGAGAGATTACCGAACGTTTCTCTTCCACCAGAACCTGTACTTACTCGCTGGGGAACATGGTTGGAGGCTGCTGACTATCACAGCAATCACCTTAATGAAGTTAAAGATGTTGTGATAAATCTACCACATGATTCTGCTAGCATTATCTCAGCAAAGGAACTCATGGAAGATTCTAGAATTCAGAGGGACCTACTATTTATTAGGTCACATATTTTTCTTTTGTATGTCATTGCATCACTGGAAGCTGCCAGGAAAAACATTGTATGATATGAAGAAAAAGATTGAATCAGTTCCTGGTCCTATAGGGGATATAGTAAGGGATAAACTGGAGAAAGTTCTGTTGAGAAATAAAGGGCTAAAAGCCTTTGTGCTGTTTCAGACATTCTAGCAGACAAGACAACGGACATTCATTGTGATATTCCAATCAACTTAGTGCCAAAATTGAAATATACTCCTGTTACTTCAGTAGATGTGGAACATTCATTTTCAGCCTATAAGTTAGTGTTGAGCGATAAGCGACATTGCTTTGCACTAGAAAATCTAGAAAAAGTACTAGTTGTTTATTGTGAAGTCAATTATGGACAAGAATTGTAAGGAATTGATCAGTGTTGTTTACAGGCCCATTAATTCATTAACATTGCTTTCTAAAATTATATAGTAGGCCCTATATGAAGTTATGGTAGCCTACTACATCTGTGTTTTATCATGATTATTGGTTAATGGTGACTTCAGTAAAAATAATATTCTGCATTGCAATTGAGATATTTCAGAAAATTGGCAACTTAACGATTTTATAAGAGACTATTTTATAATTTTTAGAACCTATTTTCCAATTTTTAGAGCCTATAGGTACCTAAAACAGCATTTTTAGTGACGTAAAGTCCGAAGTCTAGTGATAACATAAACCGAATCTTTGATCACAATAAACAGCATTTTTTTCAATGTATCAGTATTAATCCATACGGGACTTCATAAAAGTGATAATATTACCCTAATGATAAATTATCCGCGATTACTTTTAGCAGCGTTCACTGAATAGTGTATATGAGTAATTGATTGTGTTTTTATACATAGGTGCTGCTTTGATTCACAATGACTACTGTAGTACCTTTCTTCAGAAGTCCATTTACTGACTTAACTGGAGGACTTATAAATCACCAGAACTATGGACGATGTCAAGAGTTTGAGATGCGTGCAATGAGCTGCATGGAGGCATATGGAGCTGAGAGGGGGTCAAAGAAGTGCAGAGATATTCTGGATGATTTTCATGAATGCCAAACCCTACAAAAACAGGTAAATATTTTAATCTTGCATAGGCCTTTCAGCGTGTATTTTAAACTTTTGGTAAGAAACATGTTAAACTAGTTTCTATTTTAGAAACTGAAATGCTTTGTAGGAAGTTACTGATACAATTCAGTGGTGGCCGCTCCATAAGGTAGCTGGTTTGCAATACCCCCAAAAACTTTTCCCATGAAATTTCACTTTCATTTTAGTTCGCATCCTATTATTCTCTGATGTGTGAGCTACAGGAAATGGAGTTACAATTGATTGTGGAAGCCTTATGCTGGTAGCAGCATGATGTGAATGAGCTTGCAGCCTCAGAGATCTTGGGTGCAAGCTTCTTCGGCATTGTGATGCAAGATGGGGAAGAGGCACGATTTTGTTCAAGAAATACAATTATCGTTGTGTATAGGCCTACACTCTTCTCCTTCCACAATTTGCAGTTTCGTGAAACTATTTCCATCACCAAACTAAACTTCTTTGACGGGTTTGCCAACCTGGAAATTGGAAATTGTGCTAGTGTCTTAGGTTGTGGATTATTTAAAAAAAATTATCTTAAATGTATTTATTTACTTACAATTACATTTACATGAACCAATGTACAAACCAGATTAACTTATACAGTGAATGGCGCTTAATGTAATCATGGATATTGTTATTAGTCTGGTAACGTTATGTTCATGTTTTATGAAGTCCCATATGGATTATACTGATACATTGAAAAAATGCTGTTTATTATGATCAAAGATTCTGTTTATGTTATCACATTTTCCTTTTTGCGGCTTTATTTCCAGGTACTGTACGTCATTCAAAATTTCATTTTTCAGCTGTATTGTGTTGTACTGGCAATACTGTTCCCAGCTCACAGGATGACCAGTTCGAGGGGGTGGCATTACTAACTTCTTTTAAGCAATAAATCATGTTTCACCCCCACAGTTAAGCTGCAGCTTTTGATTTTTGAAGAAAACAATGTTGACATGCAGTGATGGCTAGTGTAAAAATAAAACACTTGACCAGACAGGCATTAGATGTTTTGCTACGTGATGTGCACCAGAGACCCAGTATAGACTTCCAGAATCACTCTTAACTGAGTATGTAGTATTGGTTAATGGATTCCTAAAGGAAAGTAAAAACAATTTTAAAAAACTTTGCTACTGGTTGAAAAATAGTTGCTTGCAGTAGGTTACTGTATTGGCCTATGAGTGGTTCACTGATTCACAGTTAATGTATTCATAATTCCTTCGGCTATTGTTTATCAATCAGTTATTGTTATCAGATTAGCTCACCCTGAAGGGATCACAATAAGCGGTGTGCACTGTACTACTTTTAAATACAAATATGTATACAATATTAACTTATATCTTGAAGAAGTGCTCACAAATAAAAAACATCATAAACATGCTAATAAATAGAAAAATACAAGCTGAAATCAAATTCTGTATCTGGTACCCTATGATCCCCAGGTGGGGCGAAGGTGCCTCCAATGGAGGTTTCATTACCATACTAATTTTGATATGCTTATTTTCTGAGAGAGGGTAGAGGGACAGGTGAAATCAAATTAGTAAGTAAAAAATGATAAGTAATAATACATATGTTGGTCCTGAAAGCCCAGAAAGAGCAGGGCTCGTGCTTGGGGCAATTCCAGAGTATTACATGATAAGTTTTACAATAGATGTGGTAAGTCAACCTGATCTTAAAGCTAAAACGAAGACAATATAATATAATATGAAAAAAATACCAGGGGAGAGAGGCAAAAGCTATGAAAAATGACATGACTCAAGTGATAAAAATAATGATAATTATTATAATAGTAAAAACTAAGCAATAATTATCATCATAGAAATAGGAAGACAGAGCAGAACAAGAGGCAACAAATACTAATTTAAAATGGATAAAAAAAATTATAATTTATACTATTTTTTTAATTCTAGATTTGAAGGCTCCATAACTACATGTGGCTAAACCTGAATGTAATTTTATTTTAGAATTATACAGATGAGGACCAAAACTAGAGGTATGTTACAGACAAGCCAAAGCAAAAAATTTGGATTCTACTAAAGTAAAAGTTTTATTATGTCTTATACTGTGTTCGTGTGGAACTTTGTCTTATTTTAAGAAAGAGTATCTATAAATTTGTTCAGTGTTAACAATTTTAAAATCTGAGTAGATTGGTTCAGTTGGGTATTCCAGGCACTTCTTTAAACAGATTTTGATTATGCGTTTCTGTAATAACATAAATGGAGTAAGATTAGTTTTAAAAATGCTTCCTCAACCAATAATACAGTACCATACTGAATAATGGATTCAACTAGGGCTAAATAAACTGATTTTAGAGTGTTCAGACATATCACGGCACCCTGTTTGTAGTTTCAATCTTTCATTACTTCTATTAATTGTATTTATTTTGATACTTACATGTCCACAGTCATTCCATCATTGTGTTTCTCTTTTGTTCTTTGTTATGGTATAGTACATTTAGTTTTGTTCTGGTTTTCTCTGGTCAAATTAATCTCCCCCCAATAGCCTCTTTTCTTTATTTTTCTGTAAATTATATTTCCGGTCCGCCATCTGTGTTGCCCTAGTGGGTCTTAGTGGGTTTTTCCCATGAGGGAATCTTAGCCGAGAAGTCGAGTGAATAACATCTTGCTTGTGTTGTCGGCTCAGGGTGAAGAAACCAATGGGCATATAATTCATATTTGTAGGTATGTTTTGAGTTCAATTTCCTGGTAGTTTTTCTTTAATTAAATTGAGTTATAGGTTTCTATTATATGTTTAGTTTTGCTTAGTTTCATAATCATTATTTCAGTTTGTACAGTTTTTTATTATATTTTATTCCTGATGCAGTGCAATGATGGAAAGATTGCCCATTAATTCTTTACATGTAATCTGGCCTTCAGCCCTAGATGTTTGAAAACTGTTCACAAATTACTAATTCTATTCGCATATAACCTGCTGTACTTCTGGTCAGCCTGATTTTTATTATTGTATCTTTGAAATAATAAATCTTGTCTGGATTCTGTTACCGGAAAGTCCTGACTATTTTCTTCATTTATGGGTTAACGGTATCCTCTATAACAATAATTTGGTCTATGGGGACAGTACTGTGCCACAATGGCACTACAATAAAATTATGGAGGTCTACAAATTTATGTATTGTTTGTTGCGAGGGTAAGTTAATATGTATCCACATTTTTTTGTTTAATCTTTTGTAGGTTGGCTGTACCACTTTGTCCTTGCACACTGAAAAGGTTTGCATGCTCTGGTAATAGTAATAGTACCGGTAGTGGACTTTAGCCAATTGGACTTTATTTCAGGTTAAATGAAAGAAAGAATCAATAAATTTAACACTATTTATTAATCTTTTATACCTGATAGCCTGTTTAAAGATGAATAATAGAATATATAAAACAAACTGGAACAAAAATATTGCAGTAATGCACTACATTTGGCATATTTATATCTTCTAGATGTAACACTGTTCACAAGATTCTTGATGTGACTTAACGTTATAAAAACTTTTGATTTATTTATAACTTATATCGTAATGAATACTCTTCAAATAACTAGTTGTTTTAAAAGCCACCACTTGTGATATGTTGTGAGAAGATATGTCTCATTCAAAGATGTAAAAGTGTCATAAAAACAATATTGGTGACGACTTCTCTTATTGAGAAATTAGACCATACTTGGTCTGACTGTTGAGATGAATCACTGTCACTGAACAATGATGTCATAAGTTGATAAATCACTTGGAAATTAGGTGATTGTCACTCAGCAAGGAGTAATGAAATTATTTGTGATTCACTTCACAATAGCCTACATAATGTTTTTTATCACCTGTGATGAAATGGTGGATAGCACATGCCTCACAAAGATAGTTTAAATGTTAGAAGTTTGTTGTGATTGCTTGACTGATTAATGAAGATGAAATAAGTTTCATCAATATGCACCTGCGTTAACTGAGTAGCAAGTGAAAACCAATTACATTATATGTAGTTGTGGTTTCACAGCAGAGCACCACAGATTAGGTGTCATTCCATTTAAATTCCCATTGTGTCTGATCTGATGGAACACCTGATAATTGCATATAAAGAATGAAATTACACATTAATTAATTTATGTAATCTGGACGGTTATTAGTTTAAAAACTTGCTATTATTGTATCGAAGGAAAACAAAATAATTATTTTATTTTTCAACAGGAGCCCTTAGTGTGCTTAAATCAAAGAATATATGGTAGGTCATACTTAATATAATAGCATGAAATATAAATATTAGTACTTTATGGAACATTCGGAAAACAAAAATATGACAAAGCGTGAGACACAGTAGTGCATTACCATTAGGTCAGTTAAAGAAAATCGTTCCTACCATGTATTGAAATGATTACGAGTGTTAAGTAGCTGAACTCATATTCAAATTTTGATGGCATGTCATATAAATATCATAAATTAGTAATTCAATGAAATTTAGTTACTATAGTTACTTCTGGGGAAATTCTGATCAGTTGGCTACAAAGCGCTTCACTAATGTAGCAGAGAAAAGTCGAACTACAGAACAAATGAATAGTGACTGTCACAATGATGCAACATTCAACAGATTATGCATTTTAAAATAGAATTAATATAAAATAGGTATAAATACAAGGGCATCTGGAAAGTAAGTTCTGATTGCTGATAAAGAAAGCAAAAACATCAATAAGCAAAAAATATTTAATGTACTGTATTTTATGGACCAAAAGACGCTCCGGACCATAAGACAAACCTTAATTTTAGGCTGGAAATTTAAAGGAAAAGAAATTTAATGTGTTTCTAAACGAAATATTTTAAGGGGAATAATATACTTCATTACATAAACAAATTATAACTTTGTACAATGGAATCGGTATAAATCACTTCTAACTTAAAATCTGCATTGTACAAAAATCTCTTCTGCACAGTGGCATCGCGTAAATTTTGACAACTGAACTGATTTCTCATGAAAGACTGAAGACCCTCTAACCCTCAATTCGGCATACAGTAAGTGTAATGGGACAAGGCTGTTTAGGGGTCATTGCACTGATTTAAACCACCCGGCGGAGACAACGCCTTTCTTTTTGCATTGTACACCTGGCTTCCAGCTACTCTCATTTTACGATTGTGACAAGTGCAGTGATGTACAGGCTGTGCTAAAATTTGTCATATTTCAGTTTTATAACTGAAATGTTACGGGGACTATTCATGAAAGTTTTTTGAAAAATTTTTATTTTTTAAAAATTGGCTCTAACGATTTTAATTAAAATTTAAAATTGGTAACTTTTCTATGACTACCAAAATGACTATATCCATTTTTCTGCACAAATGACTTAGAGGGTACTTTACTTGTAGCCATTTTCAATTTTTCTAGGCTATTTCCATTACATTGGGTGATACATGGAAACTTAGTACAGTCAAGTTGTAGAGAAAATTAAAAAGAACATTTTTTGTTAAACACATTTCTTTATAAAATTAATAGGTATCAAGATAAAAACAAAATAACATGACTTAAACAAACATGAAACATGAACAAACATTTTGATTAAACTATGAATATTCTTTTGTTTCCCATAGTAACAAGAATACCATAATCTAGATATTGTTGTGAAATGTATTCAGGTTACCACATTCATAATGGACACACCAACATCAATTAAAGCAAGGTGGTATAGGGTAATAGGGAAGAGGTCCTGGGTTCAAATCAAATTTCGTGGCCACAAAAATTTACCAGTAAACTCTTGTAATAACTCATTCGTGCAGCATTTGCTTCTATTATTGGGCTATATCTCAATGTATCCTGCATTTTGGCCTTTGATTTTGAGAAAACCATGCAAACCCCAAGTTATTATTATTGTTACTATTGTTATTATTACTATTATTTCACGGTAAAAGCATTGAGCATAAAGATCGACCCTGATGCTTTCCATTCTAGATGCTTGTTAGTTTTATGAAAATGTAATAAATAAAATTTTTCTCTTTAATTTACTTTTTTCTGTGCTAGCCTTTAACATGTATATGCGAGAAAGTTTGTGCAACATATTTTTGCACCATTTATTTTCTAAACTTGTAGGGTCTACATGTTTTCATGACAGAAAGTGAACAGGCATGACTGTTTGTAGTTCCTGAATTTCATAGAGTTTCTTTACGTATTCTCCAGTAATCAATTCATGGCCATCAAACATGATTCTTTCCAAAAAGAGTGATCTCAAATTTGTTAAAGATATGACATTGATCAAATGCAAGGAAAAGAGGGCGCTTGGGATCTTCTGGTTGGGGTACATCACTCTTTAGGCTTCTGCTTCTTCAACATGGAGACGTTCATGGTATGATTATCTGTAACTAAATGCAGAACAAGAAATCCACATTCTTCTACGTGATGATTGACAGATGGTGTCAGGGCCTGTAACTGCAAGCCTGTAAGTTGTTTTGGAAGAGTATCCTGCAGGTAATCTGAATTTAGTGGATAAACCACATATCATAAAACACAGTAATCGATTGGCAAGTACAGGAATCTTTTCCTTCTCCGAGAGGTCACTTGATTTATTAGGAAGTTGATCACCTAACCCCAAAAAAGGAGTCCAATTTGTTGTCATATTGGAGCTGCTGCTTGATAGACAACTAGACTGCATACTAATTCTGCCTTCTTTATTAGCTTCTACTTGAAGTATTGATTTTATTAAAGGGGTTACTCGAGTTTCTAGCAATATATCACTGACAAATCGGGACAAAGTACAAGTACTAGGTAGCAATAATATGTACTCCCTTGCACACTGGTAACCCTTTGGTGAGCAATATTGCCATATTACACATTCTTTTTACTGTGTCTTCACTCTACCATGGTGTCTGTTTGTTGCAATTCCTGTTCATATCAAGCATCAAAAGTTGCTTTTTAGAACGTTTTTCCAGTGATAGAACATTTTCAATATTTTTATGGTATATCAAATCAACCAATAAAAATATAATTTTTAACCTTGAGGTTTTCAAAATGGCTCATATTCAGTAATTGTGTTCTGTTCATCACTATGGCCAAAAGTACAAAGTTTTAATTTTTTCGACCTTTCGTTTTGGAGTTATACATTTTTGAAAAATTACAGAACGACAGTTTTCAAGAACATTTTGAGATATTAAAAAGCATGTAACTCAAACACGGTTTGTCCTAAAAAAAACTAAAATTTGTACCATTCTTTTTAGAATTACAAGGGCTTTAATTTGACATGTAACTTGACTGTATCACATCACTGTATATTTCTTCCAAAAACTCAAAAAGTTTTTTTGTCAAAAACTTAAAATCGGAATTTTTAATTTTTACGAAAAAAATATATTTTATTCCAAACCTCTTTAGTAAGTTGTGTACAAATTTTCATGATGGTATTCCAATGGTTTCATACTAAAATTAATTTTTATATGAATTGAGGCATATAGAAATTCTGGTAAATTCATTGTTATCCTATTAAAAATTAATCATACTGTTGTAATTATACTTACTCTAATACTAATTTACTTTTTTACATTAGGGCCTACACCCTAAAAGTTTATTTGATATAAGTTAGGTCTTTATAATAGGATGGTGATGGTTCATATGGTAGAATAACAACTGGAACTAACAGGAGTTAAGTCAAACAGTGACACGTTTTCTTTCCTCCTGTTGAAACTTGCAACCCCCAGTCAGCAGTTCTCTCTCACAACAATCAACATTACTTATAAACAGTGGATTACAGTGGTATTAATCAGAGGCGGCAACCAGATGCGCGTGAGGGGAAACGACGCATGTGGAAGGAATCATGGGGAGGGGTAAGAATGTTGAATTGCACTAGCAAGAAGAGAAGCGATTGTAACAAGATATCTTGTTTTTTAACTGCATTATACGGTCTTACCGCACTGAAGGCAACGAGACAACTGACCCATACACCCCTCCATGCAGTACGAATATTTATTGGACTCGTCTGCATCTGCTCCGCATCCATGCTTGGACTGCCACTTCTGATTAATACCACTGTACTGTTGACAGGTGTAATTTCGAAACATTTAAAAAACCAGTTGGTGAGTTTGTCCAAGAATTTTGCAATCGAGTAACCTTAAAAAACATGATTTTATTGCAAAACAATAATTTTTCTTCTCTGAAACAAAATCCTCATTTGAAGAAAATGAAGCTGTAGTAACTTTTGATTTTGCCAAAAATTATTCATTTGTTCTACAAGACGAGGCTCAAGGGTTTCATTGGAATTATTCTATGGCTACTGTGCTCCCTTTTGTAATATATTTCAAGGAAAGAAATCAAGAAACAGGAAAAGAAGAGCTAGTTAACTGGAGCTTTGTATTTATATCAGATTGCCTAGCACACAATACTGTTCTTGTTCATGCTTTCCAGAAAAAATTAATGCTATATCTAAAAAATTATCTACCAAAGCCAAAGCCAGCCTCCAAAATCCATTAGAAAATCAAATTTTAAACCTTTTCAGCTTTTCCAGTGGGGTGTGCAACATTTACCATCCATCACATCTTTTTACACAACCAATGAAGAGTATTCTGATGAAGAAAAGTTCTGAAATCAAGGTTTGAAGAAGCTGTGGCAATCTTGGGGACCCAGAAATGTCATGCCTTCATTCCTGTAGACCTAAATAGGGTAAAATATACTCATTTTCTGATGATCCAGAAACACATAAGAGTACAGATCAGCCCTGGTGATGAAGACATTGTGTTTGAAGATATTGTGGGTTTTGTTGTTGCTTGTGCTTACGATAAAGAGTGCTGGTTGGTGCATGTTGACTCAAAAGATGATGTTGAAAAGGAAATTCATGTTTCCTTTATTCACCCAAAAGGACCATCACCATCATTCACATATCCTAGGAGAGCAGATGCCCTAGCAGTGCCAATGAACTATGTTTTGTGCAAACTAAATCCAACCACAGCAACCTACCATGTTCCAGCGGAGGAGATGGCCAAAGCAACACAAGTTTTTGCAAAGAAGAAAAACCACCTCTACTGATTTCGAGTGTAATGAAAATTGTTCCATGATTTAAAGTAAGTTCAACTATTTTTTTAATAAAATAGATAAGATATAAATTTTCAACAGGAGGAAAGAAAACATGTCAGTAGGAATATGCAAGCTATAGCCGATCGACGTCTAGCGTCGCGACGCCCCAACTCCATCTTAAACTGATTTCAGTTTGGCCTTCTGGACCATCATGGCTATCATATGACACCAACCCCACACTTCTATCATCCCTCTATCCAAAGTTAAGCCCAAAATAAGATTTGGCCGGTAAAACAGAGACCTGCAACACACAAAACATTAAAAGTCCTATTTAGGCCCCCGTGGCATCACTCCCACTTCTCTATCATCCCCTATTCAAAGTTATGGCTCCGCACTGTTCTGTTCCCATTCCAAAGCCTTTTGGAACATCTTGGCTATCATATGATACCACCCCCACCCTCTATCATACTCCTAATCAAAGTTGTAGCTAGTCATGGCTCCGCACTGTGCTGATCCCATTCCAAGCCTTTTGGAACATCTTGGCTTTTCATATGAAACCACCTCCACCCCTCTATCATACTCCTAACAATAAATAAGATTAGGTTGGTAAAGCAGAGATCTGCAATACCAACCTTGAAAACAATTAACATAAATAAAGTAAATATTATTATTATAAAATACGAAAATGTTACACAAAGAGTTAGGTCCTTCTGAAGTAATATTCACCCTACTAGAGGGGGGTAGTTAATATTCTAGCCCATTTAAAATTTATTTTCAAGATTTAAAAATCATATACTCTAACAAATGTAGGGCATATTCTAAAACCTATTTTCACCCCAAAGCGGTTAATTTTATAAACGGGTGGTTTTTCAAGGTCAACAAAGTGTTTCCACAAATTGACACGATCAGCCATTTTAATTAAGTGGAAGGAAAGGAAATAGACATTAAATCCATGTCTGGGATATTAATACAAGTAAGAATCAGCTTGAAAAATTTCAAGCTACCATGACAACATGTTGTCATGGTAGCTCAATGGTAGAGCATCAGCGCGTTAAGCTGAAGATCCGTGTTCAAATCCCGGTTATGACATGAAATTTTTCAAGCTGATTCTTACTTGTAGCAGCCATTTTAAATCGTTTAGAGCAGCAGCCATCAACTCGTTGCACAATGAATACAGCAGTAAGAGCAAGCTTACCCTTTGCACGCTAGAATCATTTAGTGTGCACACACCGCGTGGTATACTGCCTCTCTTGAGTTCAGTGGCTTGAATGCTCATTAGGCTTTTGAAATCCACAAATCATATTGGAATATAAACAGATTGTTGTATAAAAGTGTGTTATTACATTATTATTTCATTATCATTTACTTATGTTTTCTACAAATAGAAGAACATTTGTGAAGTCTTGATGTTTGTAACAATGCAAATAATGTACAATATATTCCTAGCAAAATAATACACACAAATTAATTCTGTCGTTTTGAACATAGTTGAAAAGTCCCTGATTTTATTCAATTTTATAATAACTAAATTATAATGCCACAAGTTCTGTGAAATGAAAACAAAATTTAGACTCATTCCTTTATATGACACATTTCCACATTTATATTATTGAACATAAATATTAGGCTAATACTACCCATAGTTATATTTTAAACAAAATTCAGAGAATTTATAATCTCCATGTAATACAGCAGTATTAAAGAACAGCTTAAATAAAGCATTTCACACTACAAAATCACTCGCTAGTGGAAGCTAGTTTTCTTGATTTTGTTGTTTCTTTTGTTGCACTAGTTTTTCAACATACATACAATTAGAATTACAATTTATTGTTCCAAATTACACGAAAAATACATACAAAAGTTGATACACCACCCGAAGAAGCAGAGCTTGTGTTCGGGGGTGGTTCAGTTCAATATATTAGAAAAACTTATACTAAATAATTACTTAAAACAATACATAATTTGGAGAAGTATGACAAAATATTATGTATAAAAGGTTAGAACATGTTCTATTTTACAATACAAAGGTACGAGGTAATACAATAATAATAACAAAGAAATTAAGTTCTATCCAAATTTTAAAGTTTAATTCGAAAAATGTTATAACATTAATAGCAGAAAACAAAAGTAATAATTATATGAATTTTCTAATTTTAGACCTAAATGGAATCAATGTTTGTGCAGCGGCCAGTCTAAGTACACATTTTACGTTTTCATCTGACAGTTGACTTCTGCTGCGGGTTTTGTTTATTTTCATCAGTGAAATTAAAAACTGTTCGCATATGTACGTACATCGGGGAAACATCACTCAAACTTCTATATTCATATATATTATCATAAATGTAGGGGTTGATGGCGTTCTACACCCGACATAATGCTTGGAAGTAGGCGAAAGAGATGGAACCCCGTCTCAGACTGACGTAACGTGGTGCACAGGAGTCGCAAGGTGCAAGCCTGTTTGCACGCGCACAAAATACAGCGAGTTGGAGACCACTGGTTTAGAGGGTAGTTTTCACCCCCACAACCGTTCTAACCCATTTAAAATTATTTTTCTGCATATAAACACATTACAGAGTAATATTAACTATCTGACATGGTTTGCACTCCTAAATGATTTAATTTTACATAGGGCTGGTTTTTCAAGGTCAAGCAAGTTTTTCCACAAATGGACAACTTGAGCCACTGTAAATCGTATAGAGGGTAGTTTTCACCCCACAACCAATCTAACACATTAAAAATTTATTTTTCAACAATAAAAAATCATACTAAGTGATATCAACTCTCTGACATCATTTACAACCCAAAGGGGTTAATTTTATTTAAGGGGTAGTTTTCAAGATCACACAAGTTCTTCCACACATGAACAAGATAAGCCATTATAAATCATCTAGAGGGTGTTTTTCACCCCACAACCAATTTAACCAAGTTAAAATTTATATTTTTCGATATTAAAAAATCGTAGTATGCTATAACAGGTGTCTAAGATCAATATAAAATCCAAGATCACAAAAGTGTTTGCAAAAAATGGATAGTTTAAGCCAATATAAATGGTTTTAGCCCCTAACAGACTTGCTTTCTTACATCAAATGTATGACATGATTGAATAAGTACCACTATAGTCAAAGTTAAACCGGGCAAATCCTAAAAAATAAATTAATTTGACAACGAAGTACTCGTCACAGTCCCAATTAGATCTGACTGGTTGAACGTTTGGTAGTACCCCATATCATTGGAGGGTTATATTTTATTTGTGACTATCTGTTCCCTCATTATAGGATAGGGTGAGAGGACAGCTTAATAATTCATACAAAATGTCTGCAAACAGAAAAAACCATCTGTAAGAAAGAGTGTGTTGGAACCATTACAAAATATTAGGACATACCCAACTCTAAAACACTCGCAACTCTATCAATACAAACAAAATGATTGTAAAATAACAAAGATGTGGGAAAACACAACTGAAAACAAAGGGAATATGTATCAGAAGATGAAAATATTGTCATCTTTGTATTAAAATTTTAAATAAATACACAAATTATGATTGAACATATACATAGACAGAGGAAATGAAGCCATTTATACATTAAAATTACGAAACGATCATCCCTAACAAACTCAAAATTTATTGGCTTGTTATAGCAAATGTAGGACATGCCCCACTATATCCAATGTTAAACAGGGCAAAAATAAGCACCATCACAACTAAAGCTAAATCCTCAAAATAATAAAATGTCATACCCACCATAACCGGATGAAGGCTCAGTAACTCCTAATTTATGACAATGACGTACAGGATGAGAGGAGAGGAATTCAAGGTTAAACGTAAAAGGAAAGAGATACCGAATGGTACATGGTTTCTTTTTTAAAATAAAGACAAAGAAAAATGTTAGTAAAGATTGTTTATTTCAAGATCATCCTTCACCAATTAGCACATTGTCAAGTTGTACATTTTTTATGTATCATTAGAAAGTTTATTTCATGCACAAAATTACTATTACAAAGAATCATACAAACATAGTCTATTATTTGCACACATCTGTAGGATAGCTTGGAGTACAGATGTTCACATAATTAGTAATAAGAATAACGATTAAAGTTTAGATACAAGTGATTTAATTTCATTAATCAATCCCTTTTTAGGTGGACAATCTATTCCAAATAGTTCAAGATTATTCTTAAAGATATTAACAACGGTGTTGTTAAATTCACTATATTGTATTACTTTATCCTGGAAGAAGTATAACAACCCATCTGTATACCTAAACACGTTATCTTTTTGTGAGGGAATCCCGGGGAAAATATTCTTAATGTAATAATAGTTAGCTGGTTTTACAGCACAATCGTCAATCTCTAAAACTAAACCGTCATCATAAAACAGATAATATGTTATTCCTCTATACGTGTTTACACCCGCTGTTAAAGAGTTGTTTCTAATATCAAAAGTAGGTACAGGTTTAGGATAGCCGGATTGAAGCCTAAATGTTTTATGTTCAACGAGATACTGTTTAGTACCGACTATCATAACGATGTAGGAATTTGGTTTTAGATAAACAGCTGTCACATTAAACTCCTTAGGTAAGTGCTGTACCAAAGTGAGTATGTAAAAGGGAAGGTTTATTTCCATATCTACTAAATCTATAATCCATACCCATTCTCTATAAAACACATATAATGCATTATTAACTACCATAAATGTGTTAACGTTTTTCAGTTTACACAGGTCGGGAACAATACTCTGCACAGGTCTACCAGATTCATACTGAGGAGTTGATGATGGCGTAGGTAGAGTTCATGATGGCGTAGGTCGAGTTGATGGTGGCGTAGATCGAGTTGATGATGGCGTAGGTTGAGTCGATGAAGGCGTAGGTCGAGGTGATGAAGGCCTAGGCCGAGGTGTTGAAGACGGAAGCAGCGGTGGTGATGGCTGAGGCAAAGGTCGTGATGATGGATTACCATATAGTTTTCTAGCTTCAACAATATCATTATCATTCAATTGGATTGGTGGATCATATGGATTTTAAAATGCATACATTAGAATTAGAATTAGAAATAGAATTAGAATTAGCCCATTTCATCCCTAAAAGGCAAGAGACTCTTGACTGGCAAGGTGGCTGTTTCGGCAATCCCGCTTAGCCACTGCGGGAAAGATCCGCATTCCTCTTATGTTGCTTCTGTCAGTCGCCTCCATTCCCTTCGATCTTTGGCCTTCGTAGACCAGTTTGTCCCAAAGTGAAGCTTTAAGTCTTCTGCCCATCTTCTCTTCTGTCGTCCTACTGTTTTGTGGCCGATTCGTGGGTCCCAAGCTGTTGTTATATGCGCCCATCTGTTATGATCCATCCTCATGACGTGGCCTGCCCACTTTCATTTCAGAGATATGGCCGATGTTGTTATGTCTTTGATGTTTGTCATTGCCCTTAAGTCTTCGTTGCGGATTCTGTCTTGGAGTTTAACGTCTAGAATTTTTCTCTCCATTTTCCTCTGGCATGTTTATAACATTTTCCTTTCTTTAACTGTCAGGGCCCAGGTTTGGGCTCCGTACAGAAGGATGGGTAAGATGCAAGTGTCCAATATGTCTTTCTTTAATCTGATGTTATAGGCCTTACTTGTGAGAATAAATTTCAAACTCCAGAATTTGGACCATGCTGTAGAGATGCGTCTCTGAACTTCTTTGCGGGAGGTGTTTCCGAACGACATAATTTGGCCAAGGTAACTGTATTCATTGACATATTAGAGTTCTTCGTTGTTAACTTTGATAATTTCTTCGGTACTGTTTGTCATTAGTTTTGTTTTGTGAGGGTTCAGTTCCAGTCCTCATTCCTTGCTCTTGTGGGATAGTTCATGGATATTCCGTCTTAGTTCTTCTGCTGAAGATGCAAATAGGATGATATCATCTGCAAACCTCAGTTCTTGGAGTGGTTTTCCATCAATTTTGATTCCCCCTTTCAATTTCATTCTCTGAAAGATATCTTCTAGTGTGCTGATAAACAGACTAGGGGATATGCCGTCTCCTTGCCTTACTCCTCTTTCCAGTTTAAAAGTACTGCCCTCTGTTTCTAATTGGATCTTAGCTTGCATGTTTGAATATAAATTGGCGAGTATCCTGATGTATTTTTCCTCTAGTCCTTGATTTCATAGGGCGTTCAAGATTGGTACATGTTTGACGGAGTCAAAGGCTTTGGTGAAATCTATGAAAGCCAAGTAGAGCTCTAGGTTGAATTCCTGAGCTTTTTCCATAATTTGGGATACCGTTTGCAAGTGATCTGTGGTGGAGTAGCCAGCACGAAAGCCCGCTTGCTCTACGGGTTGATTCTCGTTCAAGTATTTACTTATTCTTCTTGTGATTATGGTCGAAAAAAGTTTATATAGGGTGGACATTGGGCTGATTGGGTGATAATTATTCACATCGTTCCTTGATCCCTTCTTGTGTAATAGTATGATGTTGTTTGTTCTCCATGATTCTGGAATTTCTTCTGTTAGTATTTCTGTTAGTTCATTCTCTCCAGCTTTCAGATGTTCATTCAAAATTCCGCCGTCACCCGGTGATTTCTCGTTCTTCAGGTCTGTTATGGCTTTCCTCACTTCACTGCGCAATATCGGTGGAACAGGTGCATTACAGCGTCCTTATCGTTTAAGTGTGGTATTCCCAGCGTGTGTCCAATTTCGTGAAGGAGTACGTAATACAGACTGCTGACCGTTTCATCACCAGAGAAAGTTGTTTTTGTAGACCATTGTAAGTCGTCGTCAATGTGAATTTCAAGACGAGGACCATCAGCAGGATGGATGGCATGTGCTAAAACACTGTCAGATTTCACGAAACTGTCAGAACAATTAACATCGTGAAGTAGAAGTTTATGGTATCCTCTCTGATTAGTTATTAAGATATCTGGTTTTATTAAGTCTCTTGAGAAAGTGACTCCAGATATAGATGCCCATATTTCAAAAGCCATATATGTAATGTCTATAGCCTTTTGGTCCATGGTGATATAATTCATTGTTAAATGTGTTTTGCTCCACTTGTTCAACTCTTCAGAGTGCGTTATATCTGCAACTCCACATCGCGCTGTCCTCATTAAAATCAAAGTGTCATTATCTAACTTTGAAGATACATTAAGTCCATAATTAGCTTGAATCATGGCAAGAGCTTCTTCGAAAGTTCGTTTGTCTCGTAGTGTGTTGCTATTACAAGGCAGATATCCATACTTCTTTAGATAATTAATTGCCATTTCTTGATCGTCGTCCACCATCATAACCTCTGCCCAACCACAGAGGGCAATCGTTAAAATAATTGCAAGCCGTAACATGTTGAAGAGACTATCTTGTTCCACCAACATGGTCTCGACAGTGATGCAGCCGCTTATATACCCTATTGATGACGTAAGCTGTTGCAATCGACACCTCCCCTCTCCTCCATTTTCCTCTGATGCGTAGCAATTAACATATTTACAGCCTGAAACCAAAGAAGTGTTTAGAAAAAAAAAGAATTTCTGTTTGGTTACCATACGAAAACGAATGTTTTACCTTTTGTGATGTCCTCTTAAATGTTTCACACTTGGTGTCACATCTTCTGCTCCATATTCCCATCAGAGGATTGGCAGGAACTAAACAAGTTGTGAAATGTTCCTCTCCCGTGCACATTTCCTCGTGGTGATTGAAGTCATGATCAAATTTCCGTTGCTGACCAGCAATCATTTTGATTGACCGCCCGCATGGAAACACTTTTACTAATTCCTCGTGATTCTGGTAAATGTAGAGGGATGAACCACCTCCTTGTTAACAACACCTCTGTTGTCATACACACGCTCTCCAACATTTGCCAACGTTCCATCGTTGCTGATTGTTTTCCAAATGCAACCAGCCTTTTTATATATATCCTGGCAAGGGGAAAAGAAACCTTCACGACATTGTTACAACAATAAAACTACGCCACAGAACCTTTATGCACAGTCATGGCCGCCTTCCTCATGATGCATGATCATTATCATACTTGTTCAAGGCTAGTTATACTTAAATGCATTAAAGCCTTAACTTCATTGACTAGAATCCGAATAAAATGTCTGTCATATCACTAAACTGACAGATAGCTTTCGTCTTGCTTCAATATTTCCCTCAGGTTCACCAACAGTATTATGAAATAATATGAGAAAGACTGTAAATTATCAAATTTTGGTATGTATTAATCATATCTTACATGTCATACTTGTTGAGTCACGAATATGTGTCATTGGTACAAGATAAAAAGGTGACGTTAGCAAGACATGTTTGAACAGGCCTCACTGAGAAAGGATTGCAACAGAAGTTGAAATATTTTTAGAATACAGTTTTATTTAACTTTTCTTTCAAAAATGTACAAAATTGTGAGAAACGTTCGTGGTCCCTCCGAGGATCATCTTCCTCATTCTATTGTCCAAGTTCGACCTTGCAATAAGCACAACGAACAATATCATTGTATCCCGAGTAATAAAATCCCTCGGAGGCCAAAAGCGTTGGATTCATGAAAGACACAGTCCATCTTCCATATGTTTTCAAACGATCACTTTCCTTTTTCATATTGAGAGCACGCCACTTTGTACAAGGACAAGCGTTCGAAGACATGACGTTTCTACTTCACCTTCTGATCTTCAACTGTTCCAAGATGACTAGGTATAGGCGATGAAAAGGAATATAAATGTGAACAAAACCAGAGAATTGGTTTACAAGGGTTTGTCTAATACTTCTTGTAGAGCTAGTAATCTAATATAAACATGTTGATACAATATGAGAAGCTCAGGATAGATTAGTACAACAAGTATGATTATGTCCGGTCGACAGGGGATATGAAGTCTTTTATACATTAAAAAATGTGAAAAAAGTGTATACATATGACAAACACAACTCTAAAACATGCAGATTTCAAACAAATTGACTGTAAAGTAACAAAGCAACGGAAAAAACATATTAAACAAAGAGAATATTCACAACATGTCTAGCTAGAGTGGAAAATAAGGTCAAGTTATGCATAAAAATTGAAAAATTATTAAATAAATCCCCAACTTATGATTGAATTTGCCCAATTGTTAGAGGAAATAAAGTAATTTATACAATTAAAATGTGAAATGTTTACCTAATTCTAAACAATAGTACAAAGACACCTCCAATAGTCTTAATAATTCAAACAATGCGGATGTAAATTAACAAATAAATAGTCAAAAACATATTAAGCAAAGAGAATATTTAGAACATGTCTAGCTGGAGAGGAAAATAATGTCAATTTTGCGTAAAAAAGATAAAATTATGAAATAACTACACAAATCATGATTGAACATGTCCAACACAAGAAATGAAGTCATTTGTACATCTAAAATTACAAACAGTACACCGCTCACTAAAACAAAATGACATAGGCTATTCCAAAAGCCTTATCAATTCAAACAACCTTGTTGTCATCTATCAAAGAAATAGGTAAAAAACATATTAAGCAAAAGAGAACATTTAGAACATGTCTAGCTAGAGAGAATAATGTCAATTGTGCATAAAAAATTGAAAAATTACGAAAAAATCCACAACTTATGATTGAACTTGAACGCATGACAGGAAATAAAGTAAAAAGTGTGAAATTTTACCTATTGCTAAACGATACAACAGAGACATCTGTAATATTCTTAACAATTCAAACAATGTGGATGTAAATCAACAAAGAAATAGGGAAAATTATCTGTAAACAAAAGGAAAATATAAAGAATATGTTTAACTAGAGAGGAAAATAATGTCAGTTGTGCATCAAAATGAAGATTACGTAAACAAAATACACAAATCATGATCTAGCAATATTATTAATTGTACTAAAAATGTTGAAAATTAATAAATTAATCCGCAGATTATGATTGAACATATCCATCGACGCAGGAAATGAAATCATTTATTCTTTAAAATTACGAAAAGTACGCCTGTCACTAAAGAAAATGACACAGGCTATTCCAAAAGCCTGATCGATTCAAAAAATCTTGTGGTCAACTATCAAAATAAGATTTAGATAGGTAAAACAGACAAATAAACTGAATATTGATAACAAAGAGCTTTGCATTAATTATCGTCCTCATTTTCCATAGTTCATTCCTAGTTTGCAGCGCCAAATAACATTAACACCGTCTGTCCTAAAACAGCCAAATAACATTAACACCGTCTATCCTAAAACAAAGCGCTGCATCCTTAAACTAGCACTTATTTATAGATGTTGATTGGTGAAACGTTGTAATCAGCTTTAAAATCAGACCTATCGTATTATTTGAGATACTAGAATATATCATGTAAGATTTGAGAATCCCTGAGGATCCCTTCAGTATCCCTGAGGATGGAGGCAGCATGGGCCTCTGAAACGGAGACACTTGATCTCCAAACCTGGCTGTCTACCCGGGAAAAATTTATTCATAGAATATATCATATTCAGTCGTTCTCGGAAATAGGATGATGAACCGACCTGCTTGTTGTGGTAGTTGGTCTGCTACTGTAGTGATTTTAACTGTGAAGAATTTTACCAAGAAGAAGACATTTTATAATTTGGACATTATTTTAAATCCAAAATAATTTTTAATTGACAATTACAGAACGATTCACTGTCAACTTATATAACTAAGTGTTTTTAACGTCTGGAAGAATTTCACCACAACATAATATAGCATGAACATTATTTTAAACCCAAAATAATTTTAATATATTTCTTTATTACAACCATAAATGGTTATTCTTGATTAATATATCACCTTCCATTTACTTTGGTGCTATTCCAAATAAGAAGAGCAAGTCATTCATCATATAGACAATATCAACAATTTCAACAGTGAATCAGTGGCTATTTTTAACTTTGACTGATCATGGACATTACGTCAATGTATCTTCGCTAATAAATAAATATTTGTAATCAGCATTACACTCAGCATAGTCTTTCAGAAACACTAGTACAGAGGTGGAAGAAACATTTTAAATAATTCGTAAAATTGTACTAGTTGGAAAATTTAGTTACTTCATTGGTGACTATGTTGAGAAATAGAGAAATGTACTGTATCTTTGTTAAATTGTTTTGTGTTGATATCTTTCATTATTATTCAGTTATGCCAAATCGTTCTTTCACGTTTATTATTCAGGCCATGCAAATTTTCTAGTGGATAAAAAAATATCCGGTTGTGTGAGATTTAGAGAGCGGAGTGAAAGCAGCCTCTGAAATATTGTCGTATAGCGGCATCGACTTTTCTCCTTATGGAGAGTTTGTCTGATTTTACTTAGATTTTGTTGATGTGTAGATGTCAGCATCTTGAAGATCTTAGAGTAGTTGACTCACACATGTTAATACGTGGGTCTATCTCCTTAGAGATCATTGAAAAGCGAAGGCTACAGATGAGAACAGATGTTTATTCACAAATACAGACACTATGGCTACATGTTGCAATCGTTGACCAAAGACAAAATCCGACAATGATACACTATTCTTAGTATATATAAGGGGTGGAGTTAGATCACTCTTATTATAGTTATTATAAATGATTTTTAATAGTAGTCTGTGCTGACTAAAGAAATAGTTATTATAATGGTGATGTTCTAGATTCAGCCACCTCAACAGTTCTTACATATGATTATTTCTTGTTCAGTACTCTGCTGGTTGTTGCACTTATTACTCAGCAATCTTGCTTATTTTTACTACTCAATTTTGCTTCCTTATTTCGAAACAGTACAGACTAATGACTTTAATACTAACTTCTCTTCCTGGTTCAGTTCATTCTCTTTTCTATAATGAAATTTCACAACAGCCTTCTTATTTTCGAAGTATAATAATAATTATACTACATTCCTAACCTTATTTGAAAAGACTGAGGTTCCAAACCTCAGACTTTTAAACCTTCTTTTGAGTCTCCAAATTTCTGTTTCTTTTACTATTGTTAAATTAAGTCCTTCCTCTTTTACACCTTCTTCCTTTTCACTTTAATTACTATGAGATACAAACGCATACTTGGCACTTTCTACCCTTCATTTTGCATTTCAAAATTTTCTAACATGTATTTCTAATATACTTGTTAACTCTATTCCACCCTCAGGTACATTATCAGTAGGCCTATTATTTCTTTTTCTATACAACATTTAAAGTGTATACAATAATGTTACAATAATTACACATATATAATAAAACAACAAGACATCATTCCTCCTATCCATAAAAATATTTTTAAAAAAAAAACAATACACCCATGAAAATCTATAATTTTCATCTTTAATCGACCTTATCTGTTTCTTCACTAATCAAACTTTTTTTTACTTCTTCTATAATCATTTATTTCCTAAATCCTTGATTTTAAATAACATATATTAAAATGGTAATTCAATTTCAATATCAGCAAATTACTTAAATTCATTCCAAAAATATGACAAATTGATATATTTTAAATTTTATTACATATTTTCTTTTTCAATTGCTGAATTACTTCTTGTGTAATTCCTTTACACTGATCTCCTAGTCTCATATTTACCTTTCACTACTATTCTCTTGATAGGCTTCATATATAATATCGATAAACTTTCAATTTTATATGATGAGTAAAACACTAATTACTTTTGAAGATAATTATCAATACAGTGGTACAACTGTTTCTAAACATTTAATTTTCAACATGTTTTAACTGTTGTAAATCCTTAGAGAAATCCCAAAATGAATACATTAACATAACTAGGGATCTAAAGGCTGATATGTTACAATGCATTAATGAACTTGGAATAACCCAGAATGCGGAAGCCTTAACCTCAAAAAAAGCTGCTGATCTAAGAGGTATTTTAAGGGGTCAAGAATTTAAGAAATGGTGCTTGCTTCATACACATGGCAAAGGTGTAAAGTTATATGAAGATTGCCCTCCAGCCAACAAATGGTTGGTAAATCAAAAAGGTCTAACTAGTTCCGAGTGGCGAGATGCTATTAAGTTGCAAGCAAATGTTGCTCCAGTACGTGCCCTCCATGGACGAAGTCAGAACGGCAACCACTGTAGGCACTGCAGTGAGGTAGAAACTTTGGCACACGTTCTAGGCTTTTGTCATCATGGGGAGCTTCTAAGGAACACTCGCCATCATCAAATAAGGAGCAAGATAGCGGCTGCCTTGAAACTGCAGAATTATGACGTTTACGAGGAGGTGCACTGCATTGCCATGGATGGAGGAACACGAAGAGCAGACATCATTGCAATAGACAAAAACCGATCAACTGGTTTAATAGTAGACCCTACAGTCCGCTTTGAGACTGAAGAAGATCAACCTGCAGCAGTTGATAATGAAAAAAAGAAGATAATACGAACCAACCATTGAGTACTTCAGGAACAAATATGATTTGAAAAATGTTGAAGTCATTGGACTAATGGTTGGTAGTAGGGGAACAATAACAAAGTTCTTTATTTCCTTCTGTAAACGTTTCTCATTGTCACAAAATCTGTACAATGAAGTGGCGTTATTATCACTTAAGGGATCCGTCCAAATCTTAAGAAACCACCTGTACAATAACAACAATTAAGCTGGACAGATTTCCTTTTTTTTAAAGTTTAATGATTTTTACTACTGATTATTTGAATTTTCCTGTCATTATGTTTATGATTTTACTGAAAGCTTGTAATTTTTGTGTATACTTTGTTGAAAGATATTCTTTGTCTGCAAGGCAATCTGCGTTGTGCAGAAAGACTACAAAATAAATAAATATGTTAGCTGGTAATGTTGCCAATGAAATTTGCCCTTATCTATATGGAGCGTCCTTAATAGCCATTGGAAATAAATGTGGCGGCATACGTCCCATAGCAATCGGAAATTTCTTTCGCAGACTAGTGTCTAAATTAGTTTGCATTTCTCTGCGGGATGAAGTCAGCACTTCCTTACAACCTCACCAACTTGGATTTGGCACCTCCAAGGGTTGTGAATCTATTATACACTCGACGCGTGCTTTTCTTCGCAATAATGAGCTTACTAGGAAAGTTCTTCTTAAAATTGATTTTAGAAACGCTTTCAACTGCATAGAAAGAGACTGTATGCTCCGTTCTATTAAAGATAAAATTCCCAACGCATATGCATACATATGGCAGGCTTACAGCCTACCTTCCAAGCTTTTCTACAATACTGAAGTGATTTTATCACAGAGAGGAGTTCAACAAGGTGATCCTGCAGGTCCCCTACTTTTTAGTCTTACTCTGAACTCAGTTATAAATCAATTACATAGTGAATTGAATTTATTCTACTTGGATGATGGCACTTCGGGCGGTGAACCAGATGTTGTATAATGTGACCTTAAAGCTGTTATAGAAGCCTGCAGACTCCTTGGACTGGAAGTTAACCCTGACAAGTGTGAATTGTTCTTTTGTTCTGCAAAGGATGGCAATGTGGTTTCGATCTTTGAGGATATTGCCCCAGGTATTAAGACAATTTCAAATTTCTACCTGACTCTCCTTGGTTCCCCAATTTTGACTCCAGCTGTTGAACCAAGTTTTCGTGAAAAGTTGGAATCTATGAAAATATTATTTGAAGGATTATACTCACTATCCTCTCACACGGCTTATTTTCTTTTGAAGAACTGTTTTTTCATTCCAAGATTGACATACTTCTTTCGCACAACCCCACTTTGGTTGTTTCCATCTCTTCAAGAAACTGACGTTCAATTAAGGAACTGTTTGGAATCTATTTTGAATATAAGCCTGGAAGACAAAATCTGGACCTTAGCTACTTTACCAGTTCGGTTTGGTGAGCTTGGAGTCCGCAACGTCAGTGATGTCTGCCTACCTGCTTTTCTGGCTTCTGCATTTGGAGTTCTCGATTTCGTCAAATCAACTTTCCCCAGTCACAGTGATGAAATGGAGATCCCCTTTATGGCTGAAGCTCTTGAGAAGTGGCACAGTTCTTCAACTAATCATATCCTACCAGATAATCCTGCGATACAAAAATCGTGGGATTACATCCAAGCGTCCTATGTGCTTGAATCCCTTCAATCGTCCTCACAAACTGACGTTGACCGGGCTAGAATCCACGCCTTACAAGAAAGAGAATCGGGATCATGGCTTCTGGCTGTCCCATCCTCTCATATTGGAACTCTAATTGATGACACGTCCTTCAAGATTGCGATTGCTCTAAGACTAGGCTGCAAGATCTGTTTTCCCTATATGGTAAATGCTTATGTGGAGCTGTTGTTGACTGCTTTGGCATGCATGGTCTAAGCTGCCCCAAAAATAATGGGAGATTTTCTAGACATTTCATGCTCAATGATATTCTCCATAGAGCGCTTACTTCAGCTGAAATTCCTTCAATTCTGGAGCCTGCCGGAATAAGCCGCAGTGATGGGAAACGTCCAGATGGCCTGACATTAATTCCATGGTCTCGTGGTAGATCTCTTCTATGGGATGCCACCTGTGTGGATACCTTGGCTTCATCCCATTTACCTAGCACGTCAAAATTAGCAGGTTCAGCAGCATTATCTGCAGTGAACATCAAAAGAAATAAGTACCGTGACCTGCTACATAGGTATGAGTTTATTGCTTTCGCAGTTGAAACCATGGGACCTTGGTGCGCTGAGGCTAAGTCATTGATCTCAGATATAGGAAAGAAACTTGAGGCTCAAAACGGAGATTCTCGATCCACGACTTTCCTGAGGCAGAGAATCAGTATTGCTATTCTTGCTTGCATTATGGGCATTTTCCCTAAAAATCTTGCTCTTGAAGAAATCTTTTACTTTGTTTAATGTCTTAAGACGTATATGGATGGCTGTATTTTATGTACAATTGTGACGACCGGATTATTTGATTATTGTATTTAGATTCCTTTTTATTTATTCTGATTCATATTAGCATGGACTTGACACTATTTAGATTACTCATTTAAATCGTTTTTAATTATCATTCCTTGTATCTTTAAGTTTAATCACTTATAAAATTTCCTTGCCTTTTCTAAAAACAATTTCTCAAACAATACACTAAATACATATATATATTTTTTACCAATAAAAAATTACGCCTCTTATTTCTTAAGTAGTGGAAATACTTCCCTTGTTTCCTTTCTTTCTAACACTCCATTAAATCTCTTTTCCAAACTGGAAATACCATCTGTAATTTCCTACCATATGCAAATCGATACACTCAGCAATTTTCTCAACTCATTCCATCTTTACTTATACTTTTCTAGATTTCCTTTACTTACTTACTATCCTCCTTAAATACCATCTCCTTGTTTATTCGTACAAAACTCGATTTCCTCCACTTCATCAAAATATATTTTAACTTTAATTGTGGTTTTAGTAATTTATACTTTCTTTAGTCACTTACTATTATTCTCTTAATCATTATGCAGATTTTAATAAAATTCTTATCCTTATATTATACAGAGACCTTTTCTCGAAGTGCTCGGGAAAACGGCGGGTTGCGTGGTCGGCGGCCGGTACTCTAGGTCTCTACTTCTCTCTGGCACTTCTACGATCTTCTAAGATAGAGGGTAATTAGTGAAGACCTGTGGTCTCCACGAAGCCCTTAATTAACGTCCTGTTATTTTTATTTGTGGGGGACACTAAAAGGTAGGGTTTACAGGAAGAATCCACATCTTTCGATTAACTAAAATGCTACATCAGAGAAGAAATTGAAGCCATCACTGCGGTAGAACTTGAAAATGTTGTTCATTCTTTTATTAGAAGATGTGTACAATCAAATGGAGAGCATTTTCAGCAACACCTGTAAGCTTGGTGAGTACAATTGAACGTTTATTATCTTAGAAGATCGTAGAAGTTCCTGAGAGAAGTAGCACGCGCGCCGGGGACCTAGAGTACCGGCCGCCGACCACGCAACCCGCCGTTTTCCCGAGCACTTCAAAAAAAGGTCTCTATATATATATATTTGCATCTACTTAAATTTTGTTAGTATTCTTAACCCTACACAACATTTAATAAAATTATTTTCCTTAAATTTTATTATAGTCCAGTATATAGATACAATCCACCTTGCATTAATTGCAATATCTACTCCTCGCAAACATTTGTCATAAAATTTCCTGCAAAATGCACTGGTCAAACTTTAATTTCCATGTAGTATTACAGGTACTATAGTACTTGGAATTTTAAAAAATATATATCAAAAGGCGTGTATTGGCCCATTTTATCCATTTATGGTGGTTTATGTAGTCCATTATGCGTTTTAGTTATGAATGACCATTCATTATGTATATGTACATGTATTACAAGGTTACCTATGGGGGGGGGGGTCAATTCGATGAACATAAATTTACGACCGGATAACATAGAAAGTTTAAAATCCGTTTAAAATTATGTAACTTAGGTGTTAAAAAAATTATTTTTGAATTCCTTTTTTTTATGCGAGGTCTACTGTTCACAGTAGCATACTGCCCGTGTAAGGTAAATAAATCACAGAATTGCTTAATTATAATGCCAATTTGTGATTTTATTTGTATTTAGGTTGAAAGGTGGGAGAAATGAGTCAGCGAACGTTATGATGAGCGGAGGGGTCCTGCATGACTGATTTCTTCCTTGGTTGCAGTCAACTTGTAAAAACTGAAGTGTATTTTTTCAAGCTTGGTTCTTTGCAATGGAAAGTTTTGTTTTTCCATGGTCAAATGGAATTCAGGTGGCATCTCAACCACTAAAAGCATGAATAAATAGATATGAGGTTCTGAAGTGAGCGTCATGTTTGCCACTCCTTCCTGATTTGAGAAGGTGTATGTTTTGGCTTGAATTGGGTATCTCACGATAATTCATTCCGACTCATATTGCTTCTTAACATAGCTGACGTACCTCTTGCAGATAAAACCAAATGATTCATTGCTTTGCCAAAGTACTTTATGAATGACAATAACCAACGTACATTTCAGAAACGATATTTGGATATCTAGAGGCTTGAAAACTTCGTAATGATTTGGTACCCTTTCATAATCCTTCTTTGCTGAACAAAGAAGGAGCAAGTTCGTAGGTGAAGTACCTCTTCAAGTCTTTGCTATGCAGGTTCCCTGAAACAATATCAATGCATCAACAGTGGTCACCTGTTTGAAACCAATCTTCAAGGTGTTCGTGACATTTTTAATTACTGTGTAATTACTTTATCATTTCGTTTCAAGTGTAGGCTTTTGAAGTTTTTACCAATAATTTTTGCCATACAGGTCTTGCCTACTTCTTGGGATCATTGACAATTACCCTGCTTTTCACCTAGTACTCCACTGTTTATTAACATTATAGAGTCTGTTATGGGAAACGGATCGTGCTGAACAAACCATAGCTTCAGTTTCAGTGTATCATCCTTGTCAAGATCCACTCGAGAGGACCTTGCGTCTACATACTGCTCAGATGACACTGTAATCACTGCAGTAAGTTTCCATGGTATCACAATATATTGCAGATAGACCTTCCCGTGTGTCCACTGTCCGCTAGCCTATTTAAGACCAACAGACCGACAGAACCCCTCCTCTCATCACAACGTTTGCTGACTCATTTCTCTCACCTTTCAACCTAAATACGAATAAAATCACAAATTGGCATTATAATTAAGCAATTCTGTGATTTATTTACCTTACACGGGCAGTATGCAACTGTGAAAAGTAGACCTCGCTTAAAAAAAAGGAATTAAAAAATAATTTTTTTAACACCTAAGTTACGTAATTTTAAACTGATTTTAAACTTTCTATGTTATCTGGTCGTAAATTTATGTTCATCGAATTGACCCCCCCCCCATAGGTAACCTTGTAATACATGTACATATACATAATGAATGGTCATTCATAACTAAAACGCATAATGGACTACATAAACCACCATAAATGGATAAAATGGGCCAATACACGCCTTTTGATATATATTTTTTAAAATTCCAAGTACTATAGTACCTGTAATACTACATGGAAATTAAAGTTTGACCAGTGCATTTTGCAGGAAAGTTTATGCTCTTTCGAATGGTGATAGACAAATGTTTGCGAGGAGTAGATATCTAGGAGATTTTTCCGATAAACTGAAAAAAGTGCAAAAATTTCGAGGTTTTTTGCTCACAGAAAGTTGTCCCTAGGGCTTTCGAGGTCGAAAACTTAGATTTACACTACTCTTACAATACCAAACAATATAAGAAAGAAAAATCTTTTACCCTAATTAATGCAAGGTGGACCCTTTTTTCGCTACCTATATACTGGACTATTACTTATGCTTGCATCCATCATTCTTGAATTTTAGTAACTTATTAATATTTTCAAAACAAACTTAATTTTCAAAAAATTTCATGTGCAATTAATCATATACCAAATTTTTATATATTTATTTTCCTTAGATCTGAATCTTTTCATGTTTCCATCAATCAAATTCTTTACCATCTGTCTCGCCAAAATTAATACACAAAATTTTAATAAACGTGTCTTTACACTTTACAATCTGTTTTACTATTTTCTTTCCTCCTGATTTTACTTACATCCATCTTACTTAGTTCTCATGGTTCTCGTGATGACTCATACACAAAATTTAATTTAATTCCTTTTCTCTAAACCTTACAAGTTTCTTTTCTTCAGATGTTACGGTACATCACCCTGAAATATTTCTCATGAGTCTCCTAAAAACTCATACATAATTTTGTATATACATTTCTTTTCTATCAATTTTACATTTTTCTTTCCTTCCTTCGTAGACAAAGGATTACATTTACTTCACAATTAACTTTTACAACTTTCACAAAGACCCACACAAAATTTGTTTTAAACTTTCTTTTATCTAAACCTCACATATTTCTCTCCTCCGAGGTTTTAAGGTACATCAATATTTCTTATTTCTCACAATTCTTACAAAGACATGTACAAAACTGAATGAAATTCTTTTCTTTAAGATCTTACAATTTTCTTTCTCTTTCGATGTTTTACGGATTACATAATCCTGACTTATTTCTTAAGTCTTGCAAGGCCCCATACACAAAACTTAATGAAATCCTTTTCCTCAGATTAAGTCTCTATTTACGAACACATGGTTTCGTTCTCTAATTAGTCCTATTTCCAATTGTTTACGTTTTACCATCAATTTTCTCTCTTGTACGTCATTTCGTACCCATATTATGTTTTGTCCCTTGCCAACAAAAAGATAATATGCACAGGCAGTTCGTTGCCTTTTTACTTATTTTCGTACGACTCTTCGTACCCCTCTTGCAAAAATACAAGATGAATTATAGGCGGTTCGTTGCCTTTTTAATTTCAGCCATTTATCCAGTTCTTCAGAAACCTTCGTTTGACCTCTCTACAATATTGTCATACTTAGATAACAATTTTCTCTCTGTTTGTTAAATTACCCAGTAATTTTGCCTACCTTCCCTAGCATACTTTATATGAAGTCTATGTTACTCAGTGTGAGGAGTGATATTCTATTCGCAATCAACAAGTTAAATTTATTTATTTAATTCATTCTGTTCAATTTGACAAACACATTTTAAATATTCCACGAAAACTTTGATATTTTAACACTGCCATTATGCCGTTTAATTCACTTGACCTTATTTCGTCTCTCATAACTTGCGTACATTAATCTATAAAAAGAGATTTGATATAACCTATTTCAACATGAATTCAATTTAATTATCTCTGCTATTTGCTATGCACTGAGGAAGAATAATTATTGTTCTGATGCTACTAGTACAACTGACTCATGTCATTATGTCAATAACAAATACGTTAATTCAGCAGTATGCTTTCTACAGCTGATGTTGCGTAACTGTAAAATAACACCTGCTTCCTTGACAAACTTGAGTTATCATACAGTGGATTTTCTTCTGACATTGAATCTTCAGATTTATGTTATAATGTTTTTGTAGTTGTAAAGCTTATTTCAGATTGATAAATTACCTCATAATCAAATTCTTTTAAAATTAACCCACATCTCATCATTCTTTAACCAAAAACTTAATTTCTACCATCACTTAAAAACTTTCTGATATGCCATTATTTTAAACTTCGTATCCAGTAACTAATTCCTACATTCCATAATGTTTTAACATATTAAAAACTTCTTACTCTTTCCTGTCCATTCCCATTCATGATCTATTCTTAACATATCCTTTACCAATTTCAACTTCTGGTCAAACTCGTTATAATTTTTTATAATCAATTATTAAGTTACGAATGATTTATCATCTTTGCTATTTTCAATTTTGAAAAATTCTTTATAGCTCGGACCTTTCCTACATCTGAATAAACTTCACTTGTCTTTATTAAATAAATTAAATTATTTAATTCTGTTTTCAAACATTCCTTTTGATTGAATCCCACTAAACATTAATTTATTATTATTATTTACCTTCACGCAATTTAACACTGCGCTCTTTTAAATCATCTTCAAACAAAATCTGTTGGACGACGTATAATAATAATTATTATTATTGTTGTTTACTTGGCCAGACCTTGCCATGTATGGTCTCGTATTTATTTATAATTATAAAGAGTTATAAAGTTACAAAATAAGAACTTGAAAGCTATTCAAGAAATTTCAATGTCATGGAACGTCTGCAAGTATTAGTGAGTGCTTATAGTGCCTATTTCTTTTGCAAAACTATATTTTTTTAAATGGCTATTTCATGTTGTTTATTTTCCTTGACAACCGTCAATTTTTCTCAGTATTATACTTTTGGCAATCATCATACAAGTTATTTATGAGTCCCCTCTTCAGGGAGTGTTCTAGACCTAGTTCCCTGTGTGTTATGTGGAAAAAAATTTACCAGAAGAGGGATTAACATTCACATTGCCAGAAGTCATAGTTCCTCTCAGGATTCAAATGTTGATATTGAAGGAGAAAGTAACAGCGATGGAGTTACTAGAAATGGTACAGCTTCACAAATACTCAACACTGAAGAATCATTTTATTTTATTTATTTATTTATTTATTGTAAGAAAACCCCAACGAGCAAAGCTCACCTTAAGGGGCTATATACAACATGACATGCATTGTGATACATAAATTTTCAATTACAAATAACTTATAAATATACAAGAGGTGCAATATATACAAGAGGTACAAAAGTGAAGAGGTACAGAATATAGGAACACAAAACAAAATGACTTGATTTTAAGAGTGAAGTGAAATGATAGATGATGAAGGGAAACATAGTTACATAGTATAATAGTGATCAATATACAGTATCTATTTATTACTATATCAAAGAACTTAATTAATCTTAGATTTTAAAAAGAGTTTTATTTGTGATTTAAATTTGTTATAATTTAATATATTCTTTTGTTCTTGTGGTAATTCATTATATGTTTTGATCAAATAATATTTTAATCCCTTTGTCCCATAAGTTACAGTTGAAGAATGTGTGAGGTATATGTTCTGTTTTTGCCTTGTTTCATAGTTATGAATGTCTTTGTTATATTCTATTGGAAAATTACTGTGGATGTTACCATGTACTACTCTGTGCATATATGTAATGGCATTTACTTTAACTAAGGTCTCAAACGGCAAGATTTTCGATTGTTCATAAAGAATGCGAGTTGGTGTCAAATAATGTGCACCTAGTAAAATTCTGATTGCTCTATTCTGAAGTACTCTTAATGGTTGAAGATCCGTTTTATGAAAACGACCCCAGATAAATAACATGTAAGTTATGTGAGACTGTATTAGTGAATAATATAAGGATCTCAAGCCAGGAGTTGACAATATTCCCCTTATTCGCCTAAATATCCCTATAACTGGAGAAATTTTGCTACATATATTGTTGATGTGTCCTTTCCAAGTTAAATGTTGGTCTATAGTTAGGCCTAAAAATTTAGTATCCGTGTGTGTGTTTGGCTTATGAAAGACCATATATGCTGTCTTTTGGGCATTTAATGATAATTTATTTTGACTTAACCATTTTGTTAGAATTTTGAGATCTTCATGCTTATATGATAATAATCCATCAACTGTATCACCAACATAAAAAATACTAGTATCATCAGCAAAAAGTGAAGGTATGCCATGTAAAGGTAAGGTCTGAATATCATTTACATATATTAGAAAAAGGATGGGTCCTAATATCGAGCCCTGTGGGACCCCGCAAATTATTACTTGAGCATTGCTGTCCAATCCATTTACTGAAGTATATTGTGTGCGTTCTTTTAGGTAACTTTTGAACCAGTCTAACACTATACCTCTTATTCCAAAACATTCAAGTTTTTCCAAAAGTAATTCATGATCTACAGTATCAAATGCCTTCTTTAAGTCAATAAATAGTCCTGAAGAAAATTTGTTACTATCCATTGCATCCTCAATTTGGGCTATTATATCTACTGCAGCACATAAGGTTGATGAAGTTTTCCGAAACCCATATTGGTATTTATACAGGATTTTGTTATTTTCTAGAAAATTATTATACTTTCCTTCATACATTTCTCTAAGATTTTTGATAGGGCTGGTAAAATTGAGATTGGACGGTAATTTCCTGGATCTGAACTATCTCCACCCTTAAAAATGGGAACAACCCTGGCAATTTTGCATTTTTTTGGAACAGCTCCCTTCAGGAAGGAATAATTAATGAATTCTGAAATGGCATATTTTAGTGATTTTTTAGTTTTCTTTAGAAATATGTTTGTTATTCCATCCTTTGTTGCATTTCTTTTGTTTTTTAAACTGTCAATATGCTTTTCAACCTCATGTGATGTTACGGGTGTTAAATAAAGTGAATTTCTTTTACCTATATCAATAGATTGTTGGTTACTATCCATATTCTTTTTTAATGAAGCCTGTGCAAGTTTTGGGCCTACATTTACAAAATAATTATTAAGCTCTTCGGGAATGTCAGTGTTGTTTATCTCTGTCCCATCTAACATCAATTTATCTATATTTCCATGATTTATAGAACCATTAGTTATTGAATTCGTTAGGATGCCTTTTATTTTTTTCCAGAACAAAGAGATATTTCCAGATACAGACTGTAACATATTTTCATAATACTTTGCTTTTAATTTTCTCTTCTCTGTGGTAATAGTATTTCTTAATTTATTAAATTCATATAAAATGAATTTGTTTTGAGGAAATCTTTTCTTGTATGCATGTAAAATATCTCTTCTTTGGATCAATAAAAGCAAATTGTCATTAATCCAAGGTGCATTAGATTTATATCTCGTTTTATGTATTTGATTTTTATCATAATTTCTTGAAAATTGTTTAATTCCTCGTTCTATGTAATCTAATAACTTATCATAGCAAAAATCAATGTCTCCTTCCGGAAAAAATAATTCATCAGTAAAATATCGGTTAAGTTTATTATAATTTATTGATGTTATAGGGCTGTTGACATTACTGTCCATTAAATTATTATTATTTACATTTTGAATATTTTCATGTCCTTTATGTGGCTTGTGCTTTAACAGTGCACGTGGTCTTACCATTCATCAATCCAAGCGGCATGTCACCTTATCAAACAAAAATAAACTTGCAAAAATATTGCAATTGGATAATGATAATATAAATAATGAAGTGAATTTGCCAAACAGTAAGGCATCAAAACTGAAGCGCGGTGTGGTGGCCAGAGATCACAATTAAGCAAATCCCAAGCACCAAGTCCGAAGAAATAGGTTCGAATGTAGAAGTTGAAATGTCTACTAATTAAATAAGTTAAAGCCCTAATATCAAAACTGCGTTTCTCTACATAAATATGAATATCATGTGCATCCAGAATATAGAAAAGGGACCTAAGTTTTAGCAAATATTCTAAACCTGAAAAACAAAGTCAAAGTTGGGGAGAAATATTGGCAAAACCACCATAAAGTTCAACAAGTTTAATTTATAATTCAAATGTGATAATATAACAGGTGCATCGGAGATGTACATAAAATATTATAAAACTATATACATTGAAATATTAATAACACTAATTCTGAACTGCATGATAAACTAGACTATGTCATAGGCCTAGAAGTTTCGACACCAATATAGAAATAGAAGTAGGTCGAAGTTGACTGAGATATACTGGAAATATACTAGAAATATTATATAGCAACAGTCTTGAATTATTTCTCCAAGAGCAATATTAACTGCCAAACTCAATAAATAAATAAATCAAATAAATATAGAAAAGCTAAGCAATAACCGGAAGTACGGATCTGTACTCTAAGGGACATAGGCGTTCTAGTATAAATAGCACTATAGATAACGAAAATAGCTTTAAAGGGAGACTGAAGATTTTACCAAGACAGATAAAACAAACTTACAAGGAATTAATAATTTCTGGAAACAAAACGGAATGATATGGCTTGAAAATGACTTTCCCAAAATTTCAGAAATAAATGTAAAATCTACGAAACTTCAAGTTAAGAAATCTAATTTACCATGAACATAATGAGTATATATTACGTGGTATAAACTGTTAATAACTGCAGCACAAGATGTAATAATTTATGTACCAATTTAAATAAACCTATGACAAGGCCTAGCACCTAAATTAGCCTACAATTTCATAAAACCCATAACTTTATGGCTCATATAAATCAGGGTAAAATCCCTAACAAATTCTCTCAGAACTTATATCAAGATGAAAGATATTGCTAATTACATAAATATTATTTCAGACTATGCACTCTATATAACAGCTTACGTACGGCTGCATTATATTAAAAACGGACGAACAAAGTTTCATTCATTTTAATACGGCCTATAAATAGCTACTACCTGCCTGGGAATCTTTCTTTATTCACGAATGTAACTGAGTTATTTGAAGAACAAAACTTCTGTATAAGAAACAAGAATTACATCATACGTCGCGGTCATATATCGTATAATTAGCTCAAGGTATGCACGACTGATTTCATGGCTGCTTCACATACAACTTGAATGGTTGCTAGCATCGATGACTGAAATTCACAAACGTGAATTATACTGAATGGTAACGGACATGTTGATGAGTGATTAAGAAAATATCACCAAATAAAACCCCAGACAGAAGGTCTTGGGCAGAAAGCTTTAGGGACAAATTTAGAAAACTTACATGACGGAATCGCAGCGGCAAACTTCATCACGGCACCAGAAGCGACGGCACATAACTACTTCCACAATCTTGACTGCTTAGTTCGGCGACCAGCTCCCGACTGACTGACACGGGAGCCAGCTCGGAGCGAGCCCCCCAGCGCGATAACACGGGAGAAATAAAGTAAGAATGCGCACAATGCAGAGGACAGAAATGTAGCGCTCTAGAACGCTACAATCTCCCCCCTGCCAGCAGAAAAATATTTTCAAATTACAAAAGAGATTCCCAGAAACAGATAGTAACCCTAAATCTAGAAGTTGTGCGAGAAACACTATACAAGAATTAAAAATTTAAATAGGCCAAACTAGAGCTTCCTTAAAAACAGCCCTACTTGGAAATAAGCAATAATAAATAATCCTAAAAATCACTTATGAAATTGGTTATCATAGACAGTTAATTTCTTAAACCAGAGTTCTTTTAAATACCTGAGTACTCTGAAATATAAACACCACATTCATTTTTCAAATAATTATATATTAAATTCATAATATCCTAAACAGTCTTGCAATCATTATACAAATTTTTCTTTACATCACAGCCAATGCTGAAGCAATACACTCACAAATCATGACTACTTAAACTGTAATATTATTGTTCCAAAAGTCTGTTTTGCTTTCATTACTAGGTACAATGTATCAATTCCCATATATTCAAAATCCTTGTATTTGTAGAAGTCCGATGTTCTTATGTTTGATTTTTCTATTACACAAAATTACAAGAAACTTTCTGCACTAAATTTCTTCTGAAAGAAAATTGATTAGTATAATCTGCTGCTCACTCAAGGGAGGGCTCAACTATATATCCTTTGGATAATTAAGGATGTCTCTTTGAGTCCCACCAAAATAATTAGACTGAGAGCAGGGCGATACTAGGGCTCAAGAGTGTGTCCTTAATTGGCACACAGATAATAACACACGAGCCAAGTCGCCAGCCCATAAGCAATATCACTTTTAGCAGCTAGACTGGATTTGCTTTCTGCTAATAGACAACAGAACACGTAGCGCTTCTTGAAGGAGGGCCGAGGTCCATGCACTGAAGAACTGCCAGAAGATCATCGTAGATAGCTGCGCAGAGGAAGGGTCCCGGACACCATGGTTTAGTGTCAAGACAAGGAGGGGTGGCCACCCCATGGGCCCGACCAGGAACCACAAGAGCGCTAGCCGGCTGACGCGCTCCTGCAGCAGCAGCAACAATAGGACCATATCATAGTCCAGAACAGGTCTCCAAACCATCACAGGAATCTCACACTCGGCCACAAGCGAAGGTAGTAGATGCAGCTACAACACAAACGACAGCAGCACAGAAAATGTTCATTTTCATGAGGAGTGGACACAGAGCTAGCATCTGTGTCCGATAATTTTTCTGAAGATCTTCATGTTTTATCTCTTTTTTAAATCTGATGGTCATTATTGATTTCATCATCATTTCTCAATTATCTTGAATTAAGTTTCTTGAGTCAAAATAGCAAGTGTAACTTCTGACTTGTTTAGGATTTATCCAAATAATTATAATTTGGTCTCTCATAGCATTGGTTGTTAGTTAATGAGACCACATACTAGTCGGGAGGAGTGCAGCTAGGCCGCCACCCCGGTAACCCCGAATCCATCTCCACCACGTCCGTCATGTAAGTATACAAAAAAACTATAAATATTAGGGAAAAACATGTCCATTACTTCTTGAGTATAAATCAAACTGGAAAAACAAATATACAATATAGTAGAATAATCAGAATAGCTAATAGATCAAAAGCAAATTGAGTAATCATATATGCTTTATATACTCACAGCATAAAATCAGTCATGCATTATCAAAACGAACAACTGAATATGAAGCAGCCATATAATTCAAGGCTTACTAATACCAGCCTATCTCTTTGCCTCACATGGCATGAAATACGAAGTATGACAGCGACGAAAAAGGTTACTGGAATGTTACACAAATAATACTCAAGCCAAACCTGGCTTCCTTTGCGAAGTAGAATGTAATAAGGAACTTATCTTCCTCCCAATATTGACCAATTGCTTACTACGGACTACAGTACATCTTTATGGCAAATACAAATAATCATTCTGGATGCACAATTAGGCGGCGGGACCCAAATAATAAAGAAACTAAACAACACGCGCAGGGCACTTGCAGTGAATGCCTCATACGCAACGAAACAATACCATTGGGCCCAGCTCGCAGGTATCCGGAATGCCCCTGGGAGCCGTCCCCAATGATATGTCTAAAAGGCAATCTCCAATACTGGAATTAGCAGAGTGGCTTCAGGACGTATTCGTAATTTCACCACTCCTCCCAGTTAGGAGCAAGAGGGAAACCGACTCACCCCATAGCATAATATATTCCATAAGGTACAAAATCAATAGAGCCATCCTAGAAAGTATATTTACTAGTTAAGTAAAATAGGGTGCTGACATAAATATATTGATCCCTTTTAAGGACATGATTTGAAAATAAACAACTACATAGTCTAGGCCATATCATATTTTGCAAAAGATTTCTGCTACACACAAGCATAGGCTCTTTCGACCACATCTTAAATAACAGCAATATACCTCTCATGAAATTATAGCCACAAAACTAACCCAACCTAGAAATTTTATGATCTGGGTATTAGCAGCAGAACAAGACATATTTCCAGGAGAAATGGGGGGAACTTTTCTAATACTAGCCATATACTGATAAGCTTGATTAGAAATAATACTAACCGAAGAGCCACTGTCAACTAAAGCAGGCACTTCTAAAGGTCCACATAGTGTCTTAACAAAAGGGAGAGAACGTCCAGAAAATCCAGATACTCTTAATCGATCAGCAACATTCTGAGTAAAGAAACAAACCGAGGGGCGGGTTAATTGTCAAGACCGTCTTGATGAATTTGATCCCTGCACAGGTGAAGATGAACTAGATTCACGGCGAGTTTCCGGACCACGCCTCTCAACGTCCCTAGTAGCTGGACGGGAAGGGCAATTTCTTAATATGTGACCGGGTCTCCTACAATAGAAACAAATCCTGGGTTCCTGAATGCGAACTTGGGGAATTTGGCCTGCTCTAGGTGTATTAATATTAGCTTGAGACCGAGAACCCATTCTAGAATCATTATTGGTTGTCCGCAAGGAGTCAGAAAAATTAATACAATTCAGACGAGCACATAACCTGTCTAGTTCTTTAAAATTGGTAGGTCTGGATTCAAAAACTGTCATTCCTCTAGTTCTAGGTGACATTCCATCAAGAATATTACCCACGATTTCAGATTCAGATTGATTCAAGCGAAACACAGCAGCATACGTTTTTATGTTTTTGACATACTCTGAAAATGTTTCCCGCTCTCCCTGAACTCTATAATACAGTTTGTTTAACAGAGAAATCTTTGCTCTGGGAGGAAAATAAAAATCCAGTAACTCCTGATGAAACTGAATTAACCCAATTCCATCCTGCACTGCTTTTTTGGCTAAGTCTTTTAAGGTCCCCTGTAAACCTGCATAAAATATGCTTAGTACTTGACTTTCGGGAAAAGCAAATATTTCTACTTGGGAGTGCACCTCATTGACATACTGAATGAAATTAACTATAGCATCCAATGAATAATCATTGAATCTCTCCAAGCCTTCAAAAAGTTTTCCTAATGGGTGTGGCAATTTCGAAAATTCATGGCTTAACCCAGCTACAAGTTCATGAGATCCGTGTGGCGAATAAAGTGGCCTATCCCCCATGGCTACGTGCATCGGCATACGGAACGGATTCGGAGAGTCAACTTGAACTAAACCAGGATTAGTTTCAGAAAATGGTGGAACAGAATTCGCTAAATTCCCTACATCTCCTTTAATAGCTTCTTTCTCTTTAACAATAGTATTCTGCAAAGCTATCAAAGCGTCGCTATACTCTGAGGACATTTCAATTGACAATAAATCACCGATTCTATTTAACAGATTATCAAGCTTTGCTTGCAACCTCCTTAACTGTTTTTGAGATAAACTCCCTTCCGCTCTGATCTCTCTAACTTGATCAAAAATTTCCTCTGTTTTGTTCACTAAAGCCGGGGCTTCCACATCGGGTTTCAAATAAGATAACTTAGCAGGATCAAGAGGGACTGAAAGTTTTTCCTTTAACAGCTTACTTAAGTTCGAAACGGGCTCATTACTATCAGCCATCACTCCTCTGATTTGAAGTTCATACAATAAATCAGCTTTAAGTAAGAATTCAAAAGGGACGAAAATCCGCTCAGCCATTTCACTTTAATTTATATATACAGCACAAAAAGAGAGCCGTAGTAAGGACTCCAGAAAATAATTCGAAATAAACTCGCAAATCTAGTGCTTAAAAAATCGCATTAACACAACAAAACAATGATTTTGTAATTGTGACTGAATTCAATTAATTCAAGCAGTAAACTACTTAGTAAAATTTTGAATAACTCTGGATACTTCTTTTCAGTAAAAAATGCAGAACTACTAATCCTATACCAAACTAAATGCAAGTCCACTTCACTGTAGAAGGGAGAAAATATGAAAATGGAAAAACGTACAATCGAAAGCTTTCAATATTTACTTTCACTTTAAATTGTAAGTTATGATAGAATAATTCTGGATGAGCTTTTCCAGTAAAAATGCAGAATTACTAATCACACACGAAACTAAGAGGAAACCCCACTTCACTGAAGAAAGGGCAAATGTGAAAATGGAAAAACGTACAAGAGAAAGTTTTTCAATGTTTACTTTTACTTTAAATTGTAAGTTAGGATAGAAGATCAAATATAATACTGTAATAAGCAAAGCGTAAGTTTACTTTCAATTCCAGGTTAGGATAGAAGAATATTAATAATGAGGTTTTAATAAACTAACCTGCAAATATCTTTAAAGTTCAAAGTTACGATAGATAAAAAAAAAATGAAATGTGGTAAGCAGAGCCGCAAAATTTTGAAGAAAGGGCCTAACTGAACCTAACCACGCTCTGCTACCACTGTGAAGCGCGGTGTGGTGGCCAGAGATCACAATTAAGCAAATCCCAAGCACCAAGTCCGAAGAAATAGGTTCGAATGTAGAAGTTGAAATGTCTACTAATTAAATAAGTTAAAGCCCTAATATCAAAACTGCGTTTCTCTACATAAATATGAATATCATGTGCATCCAGAATATAGAAAAGGGACCTAAGTTTTAGCAAATATTCTAAACCTGAAAAACAAAGTCAAAGTTGGGGAGAAATATTGGCAAAACCACCATAAAGTTCAACAAGTTTAATTTATAATTCAAATGTGATAATATAACAGGTGCATCGGAGATGTACATAAAATATTATAAAACTATATACATTGAAATATTAATAACACTAATTCTGAACTGCATGATAAACTAGACTATGTCATAGGCCTAGAAGTTTCGACACCAATATAGAAATAGAAGTAGGTCGAAGTTGACTGAGATATACTGGAAATATACTAGAAATATTATATAGCAACAGTCTTGAATTATTTCTCCAAGAGCAATATTAACTGCCAAACTCAATAAATAAATAAATCAAATAAATATAGAAAAGCTAAGCAATAACCGGAAGTACGGATCTGTACTCTAAGGGACATAGGCGTTCTAGTATAAATAGCACTATAGATAACGAAAATAGCTTTAAAGGGAGACTGAAGATTTTACCAAGACAGATAAAACAAACTTACAAGGAATTAATAATTTCTGGAAACAAAACGGAATGATATGGCTTGAAAATGACTTTCCCAAAATTTCAGAAATAAATGTAAAATCTACGAAACTTCAAGTTAAGAAATCTAATTTACCATGAACATAATGAGTATATATTACGTGGTATAAACTGTTAATAACTGCAGCACAAGATGTAATAATTTATGTACCAATTTAAATAAACCTATGACAAGGCCTAGCACCTAAATTAGCCTACAATTTCATAAAACCCATAACTTTATGGCTCATATAAATCAGGGTAAAATCCCTAACAAATTCTCTCAGAACTTATATCAAGATGAAAGATATTGCTAATTACATAAATATTATTTCAGACTATGCACTCTATATAACAGCTTACGTACGGCTGCATTATATTAAAAACGGACGAACAAAGTTTCATTCATTTTAATACGGCCTATAAATAGCTACTACCTGCCTGGGAATCTTTCTTTATTCACGAATGTAACTGAGTTATTTGAAGAACAAAACTTCTGTATAAGAAACAAGAATTACATCATACGTCGCGGTCATATATCGTATAATTAGCTCAAGGTATGCACGACTGATTTCATGGCTGCTTCACATACAACTTGAATGGTTGCTAGCATCGATGACTGAAATTCACAAACGTGAATTATACTGAATGGTAACGGACATGTTGATGAGTGATTAAGAAAATATCACCAAATAAAACCCCAGACAGAAGGTCTTGGGCAGAAAGCTTTAGGGACAAATTTAGAAAACTTACATGACGGAATCGCAGCGGCAAACTTCATCACGGCACCAGAAGCGACGGCACATAACTACTTCCACAATCTTGACTGCTTAGTTCGGCGACCAGCTCCCGACTGACTGACACGGGAGCCAGCTCGGAGCGAGCCCCCCAGCGCGATAACACGGGAGAAATAAAGTAAGAATGCGCACAATGCAGAGGACAGAAATGTAGCGCTCTAGAACGCTACAAAACCCAGGTCAAATGCTGAATTACAGAAAGAAGTTGATAAATGGCGTAAAGTCTTTCAAGATATTTATGGTGACCTTGATCATTTTGAATTCACTGATTTTGATGATAAAGTCAGCAGTTTTTTAAAGTTTTTAAATGAAGCCAATGCCAAGCTGCCGGGACCCCAACATCCTGCAACCCGTTACTATCAGCTTAGAAAGAACAGAAAAAATATTAACCATACAGTTTCGTCAAATCCTCAACGTTCTTCAAAGGCTAGAAGGAACAAAAATAACAACAGATATGATTATGAAGTTGCTCAATTTAATTACTACAACAGAAGGAAGACAGTTGTTAGGACCATTATGAATTCAGGTAATCCAAAGCGGTGCCCTATTAACACTAGTGAAATAGAGAATAATTTTCTTCAAATTTTTGGGACTCCTAATGACTGTGTCAGAGAGACATATCCTGTTGGTGGCCTGAAAGACAATGTTTCTGAAGTCTCCACTGACATGGTGAAGAAGGCAATTAAGGGTATGTCAGTGGACACATCACCTGGGTTTGATAAAGTACTTATAAGAACAGTTAAAGAGCTTGGCATTCTGAAGTTGTTAAAGTAAAGTAAAGTGTTCCCTATTACAGGCCATGGAGGCCCATAGGGTTCCAGGAGGTTGAGGCTCCAAGATTTTTAGACATCGGCACATGAAGGTGGTAAGGTTGTCAGCCTTACGCACCGGCCGCCTTTACCCCCAGGATTGCTCCCGGTACTCATTTCTGTTAGAGGCTGAGTCGACCCCAGGGCCATAGTGCCACCAGAAGGATTAGGCCAGTTGAAAAACTCCAACGACCTCATCGGGGATCGAACCCGCGACCTTCCGGTTTGTAGCGCAGCGCCTCAACCACTACGCTACGGCATACCCCCGAAGTTGTTAAAGTACTTATAGATATTATGTTGAAAACATGTTTTGTGCCTACAAAACTTAAAGAAGGGCGAACTGTTCTTCTCTATAAAGGCAAGGGAGATGTGAAGAACATAACTTCCTGGAGACCTATAACCATCTATTCTGTTATACGGCGAATAATTGAACGGGTTCTTGATCAACAACTGAGGATACAGATCGAATTAAATATAAACCAAAGAGGATTTGTACCAAACATATCAGGCTGTCATATCAATTCCAGACTTCTGTCTGGCTGTTTGAAACATTCGAAAACAAATAAGACTGACTGTGTTATTGCACTTCTTGATGTTTCCCGTGCTTTTGATCGGATAGGACATGCACATATTAATAACTCGCTTCAGTCTGCTGGTGTATCCTCTGACCTTCAAGCTTTGATTGTTTCTCTTATAAAAGATAACACTATTCAAGTGGAAACAGGACTTCAACGGACTAAGAAGATATCTGTCAGATGTGGAGTACCACAGGGTGGACCACTGTCACCAATTTTATTCAATCTTGCTATTAATTTCATTTATGATAATGTTTGTGAACAAAATTTCGCTACGAAGTATGGGTATAAATTAAGTGCTGACACAGAACCCATATGCTTAACAGGATTTGCTGATGATCAGGCAGTGACTGCTCGCAACATTGATTCTGCAGTTCGCGTCATTGATGCTACTCATAACCTTCTTGCAACCATAGGCTTAGAAATAAACGCTGATAAAAGCTCAGCAATTGTTGTGAGTCAAGGCCAGCTTGTACAAAGCAATTTAAACTTAGGATGTGGAGAAATTATTTCTTCAATCTCTGAAAATGAAACCATTAAATATCTGGGTTGTAAGTTTAACAGTGAGCTTCTGTTCAATAAGGACGCATTAGTCCCTTTCCACCAAAATCTAGAGAAATTAGCAAAATCTCCTTTGCTGAAACCTAATCAGAAGCTCAATATAATCAATCAGTATATATTTCCATCTCTCATATATCCTTTGCAGACTGCGCCTTTGACTAAAATTCCATTGTATGTGCTTGATGGCCTGGATGTCATTATACGGCGAACTGTAAAAGAAATTGTTGGACTTCCTGACAGAACTGCTAGTGCAATGCTATATGCACCTCGTAAGTTACATGGAGTACTACTACTACTACTACTACTCTGGCATTACGGTCCTTCTAGGACCAGAGCCTGCCGCACTATTGATTTCCATTCTTGTCTGTCTTGTGTTTTCCTCCTCCAGCATCTTATTCCCAGCTCCTGGATGTCTTCTTCCACGTCTTCCAACCATTTCTTTCTGGGTTTACCGACACGCCTTTTGCCACCTGGCTTCCCAATATATATTCTTTTTAGCAGTGATGTATTTTCACTCCTTTCTACATGACCTGCCCACCTAAGTCTGGCACTCTTGATTTCGCCTATGATTTGTGGTTTTCCATATCTCTCGTACAATTCTCTGTTATTTCTGACTCTCCAGATACCTCCTTCCAGTTTCGGACCATAAATGCGTCTTAAAATTTTCCTCTCCCAGGCAGCAATTTTCCTTTCATCACCCCTAAGCAAACACCAAGTTACTGCAGAATACATCACCACAGGTCTTATTATGGACCTGTATATTTTGACTTTAGCATTGCTGGACAAATCTTTAGATTTCATCAGCTTATGTAGGGACCAGTAGCAATTATTGCCCTCTTTAATTCTTCTCTGTATTTCTTCCAATGTTTTATTATGTTCGGTGACCAAGGAGCCCAGATATTTAAACTTATCCACTCTTTCAAATCTGTGTTGTCCTATTTGGATAATATCGGTAGAGATCCATTTATCTTTGTCTCTAGTGCAGATCATATATTTAGTTTTCTCTTCGTTAACTTTTAATCCAACAATTCTTCCTTCGGTTGATAGTTGGAGGAAGCAGTTTTTCAGTTCTTGTACCGATCTACTAACAATCACAATATCATCTGCATAGGCAAAAATTTGAACCATTCTATTGTAGATAGTCCCACCTGGGTTAATGTCAATGCCTCTAATCACTTTCTCCAGTACAATATTAAATAATATTGTTGAGAGTGAGTCTCCTTGTTTGACCCCTTTATTAATATCAAATTCTTCTGTGGTCTCACCTTTGATGTTAACTTTCCCTTTGTTGTCTGTTAGGGTCATCTGTACTAATCTGACCAATTTCCTAGGTACATACAGTTCAATGAGGGTTTCTATTAGAGCCTTCCTATCAATGCTATCGTATGCCTGTTTAAAATCGATAAATAGCAGGTGGAGGTCAATGTTAAATTCATAGCACTTTTCCATAATTGTTTTTAGCATGAATATATGACCATCAGTAGATTTTCCTTTTCTGAATCCTCCTTGGTATTCACCTACCGTATTTTCCATTATTTTTGTCATTCTATCAGCGACTGTTCTAGAGAAAATTTTATACACTACTTCCAGTAGTGCTATTCCTCTGTAGTTCTCACATATGGTCTTATCTCCCTTCTTGTGGATAGGTTGGAAGATAATATTTCCCCAGTCTCTAGGCATTCTTTCTTCCGTCCATACCCTTTGGATAAGTTTAACTATCTTGAGTTCCAATGCCTTTCCTCCATTCTTTAATAATTCAGCCGTGATGCCGGTCTCCCCTGGTGCTTTATTGTTTTTTAGAGCCTTAATGATACTGACTATTTCGCTCTCTTTGGGTATAAACTGTTGTTCCCCTGCATACTGAGGTATTGTAATTATCTCATCTCTCCCCTCCGTGTCTGTTAGTAATTCTCTAAAATACTCTCTCCATCTGCTTTTTATTTCTTCTTTACCCCCTAGCAGATTCCCATTTTTGTCTCTGCATAGGTCTGTCCTCGGTTGGTAACCTCTCTTAAAGCTCTTGACTCTTCCATAAAATTTTCTTGTTTCATTTCCATCCCATTCGTCAAGTTCTGTTATCATACTTCTCATATATTCCCGCTTGGCACTTCTACATGTTATTTTTGCTTCTTGTCTTTTCCTTCTAAAGTTTTCTCTACTGGCTCTAGTTTTCTTCTGTAACCAGATTATTCTTGCATTGTTCCTTTCTTTAATCTTGTTTTCACATAGTTCATTATACCAGTCTTTAGTTTTGCTATTTTCTTTCTTCCCAAGTACTTTGTGTGCAGATTCTATTATCGCTCTTCTAATATCATTCCATTGATCTTCTATACCTTCTTCTTCCTCTCTTGCTTCTCTTTGTTCTGACCATCTCCCCTCCATTTCTTTGACATAAAGATTAGCCGTTTCTTTTATTTTCAATTTATTATTCTGAAATTGAATTTTCTTATTCCCTTTAGTGAATCTTTCTTTCCTTATCTTTTGTTTATAATGGATAAGTACCATTATATGGTCTGAGTCGCAGTCCGCACCTCTCCTACTCTTCACATCTCTGATATCTGTTGCATGTCTTTTTTCGATCAGTACATGATCTATCTGATTCCTTGTTAAACCATCAGGTGAGATCCAGGTTTGTTTATGTATCTCTTTCTTCTGTAACATAGTGCTTTTAATGACAAGATTTTTCTCTTTAGCAAACTCTATTAGTCTAGTGCCATTATCGTTACTCTTTCCGTGCAAACTGTGTTTCCCCGTTATTTTCTGGTTCTCAATTTCTCTTCCAACCTTGGCATTCAGATCTCCTAACAAGATTTTGACATCATTCCCAGCTATTCTATTGTATACTGTGTCCAATGTATCATAAAATATATCTTTTATTTCTGCTTCCTTGTCCTCGGTTGGGGCGTGGGCATTAATAATAGTGGTGTTAAAAAAGTGTCCTTTCAGTCTTATCCAACTGATTATTTCATTAAAACCATCAAAGTTTAAAATACAGCTTTTAAGCTCATTATTTACAATAAAACCTGTGCCAAACATATTCTGTTGTCCTCCCTTATAAAATACAGTAAAATTGCCGGATGTCAACATTCCTTCCCCTTTCCATCTCATTTCTTGTATAGCAAGTATCCCAATTTTATATTGGTTCATTATCTCTTTCAAGTTCCTCAAAACTCCACTTTCCATCATGGTTCTCACATTCCAGGTAGCTATCTTTAGTTCATGTCCATTGTAGTGCTTGGGTCGTTTACCAGTAATCCGTCCGGCTATCTCTAGTTTGGCTTTCTGAACGTTAAAATTTTTTTACAGTGTAGGGTTGTTGGCCCTACGCCCAACCCCCAACCTGGAGGACCAGGTAATTTGATTTTGGGGTTTCCTTCCCCTAGGTCAGTTGCTTCCACCACAGCTTAAGAGCCTGACCTGCCCTTGATGACTTGATTGAAGCCGCCCACTCTGGGTCAGACGCTTCAACTGCAACCATTGCCTCATTCGCCGAACTTTTCAGGGTTCATGTTGGGCCTTCTCGGCTACCGTAGCGGTCCCGGGAACTAGTTCCCACCGTACATCACCCCAACATGCATTCCCCTACTCGTCGTTGCCCACCCCCCGCGACAGGGACACTGAGGTTGGATTTTGGGGGGCTACGTGGACTAGGGCTGATTAATTGTCAATGGGAAGCCCTGTTGCAACATATTTCTGTTGCTAAAAAGTTGACCAATTGTGACGATCCCCGCTTCCTCCTGGTATTTAATTATGATGATGAGATTCAGCAGAGCTTGGCAAGGCTGAGTCCACTGGATACGAGTAATACTCAAATGAGCTCTCGGCAACTTAGAAGAGTTTTGAGGTTGAAATCATTCGAGGAATGGTCATCAATGTCATGGCAAGGTATCGGCGTATCTCATTTTAAGGAATATACAGCCACTAACAACTTTATGGCGGAGAAAGTTAAGCTCACTTCTTCAGAATGGACGGCCCTCTTGAAATTAAATATCAATTATGCCAACTTGAAAGGAGTTCCTGGAAATCATAGTGAATCGAATGGGACATCCCTTTGTCGCAGATGTGCAAAGCAGACTGAAACACCAGGCCATGTGCTCGGATCTTGTCCCTTTAATTCTCTCCTGATTACCCAGAGGCACCACAAGTTGAAGCATGTACTTACCACCATGCTAACAAAACATGGATACGAAGTCCATGCTATTGATGGGACAGGATCCAATCGCTTTGCCGACATCGTGGCTTTTAAGAAAGGATCACATGAAGCTTACATCCTTGACCCCACAATAAGGTATGAAAATAATGCTGCCGACCAAGCAAACAACGTAGACCGTGAAAAAAAGGATATATATGAAAGCTGTATTCCTTTCTTTAAAGAGAAATATAGGAGGAATTTTGGTGATCGGCATTTTACTGTCCATGGACTTTTATTTGGAGCAAGAGGTACTGTATACCGATCGGTTGCTGACGTACTTAGGAAGCTGGGACTGGACTTATCATCCTTAAATCAGATGACAGAAAACATCATTGCTGACTCAGTGGGCATATTGCACCACCACATATATAAGAATATGTAGTAAAATTGTTTAGATGTTTTATTTAAACTATTGTTTATATGTTACCCATTTTTTACCATCATTTGAACTATTGTCAAAAGTGATTGATTGGTATGCTGTGTCTATGCCAACTTGCTTGAAGCAAGCAGCTCATTTTGTTCAATAAAACGTATTCTCTTTATTAATAATTTTATTATTATTTTATTTTATTTTATTACAATTGGTCTAACTTAATAAATTGCTAATATAAAACATTATACTACTTAACTTCCTTAATTTCTGTTAAATGATCTCAAGTAATCACAACATTATCATTCAATCTAAACAAATTTCTTTAGTACCTTAATTCAGCACATTCCTCAACATCTTGTCTTGTCATCTCTTCTTATTTTATTTCCTTTAAAATAACGCCTTTCTAATTGTGGAATATTTTCAATGAACATAACCTTAGCATTTAAGTTAATAATTACACAACAAATATTATTTTCTTTACAAAATGTCACTCCAACTGAATGTGACAGAACTATTAATCTCAAGGCTTAACATAATTATGTAACTGACAATATGTTATTTCTTCTGATATAACAAGCTGTAAATCTGCTGTTACCTTATCCCTTATTCATACACTGGTTGGACTTAAAAACTTTTACCTCCATTTATTTTACTCTGTTTTCCCCCTAACATTATTACAAATTGATCTGATCGCCTACAGTTTCGTTTCATAAAATGTAATTGATTGACTTCCTCATTTAATTCACGGTTTAGACTTCCTAGTACTGTAACCCTTTTACTCGTTACAGATTTATTTATAATTGATTCTGGCCATTGATTTTATAAGTACTTTTAACGGGTTTTTCTTTCAAGCAAACTTTAACTCTACGTAGCTTACTCTCAAGCACAACTCGCTTTCTGTCAAGCAAAACTGATTCTCTACATCGCTTTCCCTCTGCAACACTAATCCAACTGCTTCATGCAAATCCTCGGATGTTGCATGAATTGAATGGATTTTCTTTATTTCTGTAGTCCCAATTTTCCGCTAGACTACTCGGTCAAACTTTTCTGTCGGTTTCCCTGGTGGCTCTTTCTCTTTTGCAATACATTGCCAGAGTCGGGTTCATGACTCCCGCACCTCTACAATCCTTTGCGCTTGTGACTTCCAATATTCACAGCCATCTGGGATCTACGTTCCGTTGAGACCCAGGATTCATGCATTTCTGCATACTCTTTCGCAAGACTCCTCTCCCGCAAGTCTGCCTTCCTTCCCTGGGGAAATTTCTCTTTTATAGGCCTATTTACTCTCTCTTTATCGCAATCCATTGCCAGATTCAGGTCGCGACTCCCTCTCTGCAATCCTTTGCCATGTGCCCTAACTTGTGAGAAGTTATGCACTTAGTAGGGCTTCTGCATTCCTTTGCTGTATGCCCTACCTTATTACATAAATAACAATTAACCTTGTTATAACGTTTACTCTCTCTTTCGGTAAAACATAAAAATCTCTACTTAATCTGTGGATTTTCATTAATTATGTGGTCCAGTATGGGTTGGTCTCACATTAGATCTTCGATCACATTCTCAGCTGCTGCCTTATCGATAGTTTCTTTAATCGATATTTCCTTTAAATCTATTGTTACCGTTCGCGAACATTTATTTATTTTTCATAATTGCAATTAATTAAACATCCATATCGGTCCCAAATTTCCACTGATACAAATCCAATAAAAATAAGTGTTTAAAATATATATATATATATATATATATATATATATATATATATATATATATATGAGACATGGTCCATAAACGGCAACCAGGGGATGTGTTTAAATAGGTATGATGGTGATATAGGGGACGAATGGCTGGATGTAATGAGGAGACTGAAAAGGAAAGTTCCAGTGTTAAAAATTCCCCAGCCACCAGCAGAATGCATAGAGGAAGGAATGTTTGACATTCCAAAGAACTGGAAAGAAAGACATTTGAGAAACAGTATTTTTATTGATGGTTGCCATGACGAAACTCAATCTTCATGATCGTGTGAAAAGTCACCTGAGGAAGACTCCAGGGGAGAGTTGAAACGTTGTGTGGTGATTTTAACTTTTATCCACTGTCTTGTAATATATTTTTTAAACACTTCTTTTTAATGCAATTAATTAACACGGTATGACCTAGCCTTACTCTTATTTTTCTGTTTACCTGCTTCCAGTAAACTTCTTAATACTACTCGAACAAACCTATCTATCTCCAACACTTCATGTTCTTAATTATTATGACTCTGTTAAATTAACTTTTATTCTCATTTAAACATCATTATTACATTCTAATTGACAATCATTAATAAATATTATGAAAGCGTAATAAATTTAATCTTATTTAATTTTCTGTTCAATTCATTTACTTATTAATTAATTTAATTAATTAATTACTTGTTCCTTTTACAAATTGGCGACAACTGAGACTGTAAGAGGAGGGATTATATAGGATGTTAGGAGAGTGGACTGTATTAATCGGAACCTGCCCTTCCCTCTTACACTAAAATTGACAAGAAATCTGCTGGTGAAGAAATGCTAAAATTTATTTTCACTAAGAGACAAAACACTAGTTAGCTGAAGGCTAAAATTGATAATAAAATACACAGTTTTATATAAGTTGAATAGTGATCTTGTGGTCTTGAGATTCTTCAAGTTGGTCTTGAGGTTAGATTTAATTATATGATAATGTTCTTGAAGATAATGTCTTGAAGTTAATTATTTAATTATACAATGATGTTCATGAAGTAAGAATAATTATGATACTGAAATGATAGTTCTTGTAACATAATTTGAAGTAAGTGTTTGAAATGTATATGACGTTTGAAGCTGAAGATTTTGTGAGTTTATTTCACTGGAATCACATGCAGATGCATAGGCGTTTGTTTCAATACCTGATGTGATTCAAATAACATATACGTATAGTAAATCGCAGTCAGCAATTTACTGCACAGTTTAACAAACAAGTATGCTACTTAGCTGTAGTGTCGACTGAAGCACCTCGCTAGCACAAATTGGCTTTTCGGAGATGTAGGCTTCGTAGGATAGTTGTGAGTTGATATGATGATGCAGCGCCTTGACTGTGCACAATAATTCCTCTGAATAATGCAACACGTCGATGGTTGGGAACTTCTCCCAAAGTCGTGAGGTTTGGAGAATTTCTCCTGAAGTCGTGAGTTGTATTTCTGGGTGTTTCACCAGAAATTTTAGAGCGGTGGACAAACACGTCCGACCATAAAGGCGACGCTTGAAAAGTGTTATGTCGGTTAGATATGAGACCGCCAAGAGCAGTTGTGCTGACAACACAACGGCCAATAAAGTCCCATGTTTGAAATCTTATAAATTTAAATTAATTAGGTTTCATGTGCTATATTAAAGCATAATGAATAATTATAGGATAGATCTAAAACATAAAGCAACTATAATTACGGTAGTAGCTTATAAGAATTAGTATTTTAAAGAATGTTTGGTAGAGCGAAATATAATAATTTCTTGCTACACAGTGGTATGCTTGCGAAGCGTGTAGACAACTATCGAGATATCTCGCAAAGAGAAAGAAATTTTGGATGTTTCAAGAGAATGCGAAGAATATTTATGTAATAATATCTCTGAATAATTAAATTAATATTATAATATTATTCCATTTATGACTTAAATCGACCCATTAACGCCTAAAAACATAAATATAATAATATATACTTCAAAGGTTAAGTAATATGTTGTGTTTAAAAGAAATAACTAAAGTGGGCGTGGCTTAAATTTCACACGCTTCCCTGTATAAAAGAGGCTCAAACCAGGCTCTTAGGCTAAATATGCAATAAATAAGGATGAACACATAATCTACGCATGACATTACACCTGTGGTAATGTTCGTGAGTCGAAATCTTACAAAATAATGTAATTCAATAATGTAATGTAATGTAATCACGCTAGGCCTACAAAAAATGGAATTTTCCAATGGAAAAGCGAGCTTTGTGAATGGAACATAAATTGCCCGCTGAATGATATTTATATCATTCATAAAAAATAGATTATGTGGAATGAGCAAGCTAATTAGTAATTGCAAAAATCTAAAACTAAAAAAAATATTAAGATAACAATGAATACATATGGGTTATTCCATGCCAAATCATCCAACAGTGGTTGCATGACCATTTTAGGAAAAAATATTTTTTGTATATGAGTTCATACATGTTTCAAGATATCAAAACAAGTTTACAAAAAAATCTTGTGTTCTTGGTTTCCCAGGGGTGTCCATTTTTCAATCCTGGTGTAACACATTTTTTGCGAATATAGCTGATTACGAATATTTTCATAACTCAATAACCATAAGAGTTAGAAATTTGAATTATGAACCATTTTGTAACTATTGAAGCGTACTTTCAAAAATACTTTATTGTTTTCAATTTTTTTAAGGGTACCCACCAGAGGTATTTAAGCCCAAAAGTAGTCAAAATCTGAAAAACGCTAATATTCGAGGCCAGTTTAGAAATAAGGGATGTATTTTTAGACCATGATTTTTTCCTCACAGACAAATCACATGTACAGTCGGTCAAATAAAAAACGTCGGGCGGTATTTGATTAAGTATCACGAACGAGCATATGCGCATGTACAGGAAGACTTAAGGTTAGGTTCACACACGCCTCTTGTCTATCCATGTATTTTCTTGATTATTTAGTCAGTTTTGTTCCAAAACAAACATGTATAGAAGGCTGTGGCTATATGCCTCAAATCCGCCATATTCTTGGTTGCAAATTTTTATAATATTAATAATTGATAGATTCGCGAGGAATATGTTTATTCAAGGAGCATTTTTTTAAGATTTCATTTTATAATACCGGTACTTGTAGTGCAAAATCAATAACTTACGCTCAGCATCTGCAACCAATCTTAGCATCGAAATACGCGTCCGGCCAGATCAACGTTTGCTATGAAAACTTCCGGTCGCATTATAGTAAAGTTCCCACTTCTGAGCTGCTCTTTCATAAATATGGAACCTTCTCGCTGCTTCAGAGACCGAAAAAATGCAGGTCAATTACAGCCCTAACTACACTTTCTCTCACGTTAGCATTTGTATGTGGCAATGACACAAAGCAAAATGAATTATGACAATGCATTAAGTTGAATATCGTGTGTTGCGCTTTCCGCTTGTTCATTTTTTCCCCTCGTTCATATTTTCCCTCCTGCCGCATGGCCTCATATGTTCCGAAAATGACCTGTATTTTGTGTTTTTTATAGGAAACTTGTGAACTAATGCGTCAAAACATTAATTTTAACAGCATACGAGTCCCGACGTTTTTTATTTGACCGACTGTAGGTTTGAACATAACAAAAATTTGAACGTTTACAATCACTTCCTTCTCATATAAAATTTGGTCCAAAAAGTGATTTTTTTGGAAAAATTTACCCAAATTTCAAACTCATATTTTCATATGAAAAATTTTGTGTTGAAGAAAACAATAAAGTATTTCTGAAAGTACGCTTCAATAGTTACAAAATGGTTCATAATTCAAATTTCTAACTCTTATGGTTGTTGAGTTATGAAAATATTCGTAATCAGCTATATTCGCAAAAAATGTGTTACACCAGGATTGAAAAATGGACACCCCTGGGAAACCAAGAACACAAGATTTTTTTTGAAAACTTGTTTTGATATCTTGAAACATGTATGAACTCATATATACAAAATTATTTTTTTCTAAAATGGTCTGCAACCATTTTTTTAAAAATTGGATTTCATATGGAATGACCCATATACATGTGATTAAATGTGAATGACTAAATTAATCTTCATTTACTGGAAGAGGAGCGAGTTTGACAATTGGTCTTGTATAGTGACCTGTCGCGGTTTTGACGGTAGCGACTCTCACTAAACCATCTGATCCAGGATGGACTTGGTCGACAATGCCTAAAATCCATTTGAGGGGTGGCACATTGTCTTCAACCAGAAGCACTGGAGTACCAATAGAAACATTGGGGGCTTTGGAACTCCACTTCGATCGCCTTTGAAGAGAATGGAGGTAGTCTGAAGACCATTTTTTCCACAAATCAGCGGTGAAGTTGTGAACAGTTTTCCATTGAGAGCGTAAAGCATAACCTCCTGATAGGTCTGGCGAAGGTAGCGATACAAGAGGTTTTCCAACAAGAAAATGTCCTGGGGACTGATATTGAAAATCTTCTGCCTCCTCATGGAGGGAGAGCAATGGTCGTGAATTGAGAATGGCCTCGATCTGAATCAACAGCGTCGAAAGCTCTTCATAAGTGGGAATGAATGTTGAAGACATTCGCTTCAAATGATGCTTGACTGAGCGCACTGCAGCTTCGTGTAGTCTGCCCATGTGAGGGGAGTGAGGAGGTAGGAAGTGCCAGTTAAGGCTTAGGTGTGAGGTAGCGTCTTTGATAATCGCTTGGAATTCAGTGGAGGAGAGTAAGTCAGTCAACTGTTTCAAGTCGTTACATGCTCCAATGAAGGTAGTTCCGTTGTCCGAGGTAATTGAATGAGGTATGCCTCTACGGCCTGAGAATCTGGACAACGCAGCTAAAAATGCCTTGGACGTAAGAGTAGTCACTAATTCCAAGTGCACCTCTTTGGTGGACATGCACACAAAGAGGGCAATGTATGCTTTGATAGTAACTTTAGAGCGTGGACCACCAAATTTAATTGAATAGGGGCCAGCGTAATCCAAACTGACATTAGTAAAGGGAGACACTGGAATGATTCTAGCAGCAGGCAAATCAGCCATCCTTTGCTGAAAGGGCTGTGCCTTAAAGCGAAAGCATGTGTTGCATCTCCTTATGACAGATCTTATCACCTTTCTAATTGAGGGGACCCAGAATCTTTCTCTGAGATGAGCGATGATAAGCTGTGGTCCTGCGTGATGCAATTAAAAATGCGTATGATGTATCAAATGCTTTGTGAAGGCATGATTACATGGAAGTAGCATTTGGTGTTTAGAGTCGAACGGGAGCTTGGATCTTTCCAGCCGTCCGCCTACACGTAGGATATCGTTCGAATCCAAGTATGGACAAAGATTATGAATCTTACTAGCGCTTGGAATCTCTTTTCCAGCTAATAGTAACTTTATTTCTTCAGCGTATGCTTGATGCTGGACATTCTTTACACAACAGTGAATCGAGTTTGATATCTCATCAGGAGATAAAGATCCACTGAAACGTTGGTTAGCAGGTTTTGCGTTATGTATGAATCTTAGGACATAACCCATGATACGAATAGATCTTACATAAGAAAACTTGGAAAACCAAGCTTGGAAAGTGAGATTGCAAGTGGTTATGTGGGCTACCAGTTTAACTTCTGGCAATGATTCAGGAGTGTTTTTGCGTTGTTTGCTGGCCAGCATGATATGTCCTCAGACAACCATGATGGACCATTCCACCACAATTTGTTGTAGATCAAGTCCTCGGGTGTTGAACCTCGAGATATTAGGTCTGCAGGATTGTCATTCGACGAGACCTGTCGCCAAGTAAAGTCTGCAGTAAATTCCTGTATATCTGCGACTATTTGCAACAAAAGTTTTGAGTGTGGTTGGAGAACGACTCAACCAACTCAGTACTATATTGGAGTCACTCCATAAGTAAACTGAACTGATGTCAAGCTGCAGTGTAGGCAAGACGTTGTTTATTAGTTTGGCGAGTAAGTGTGCGGCTAACAACTCTAGCCTTGGAATTGTGACAGCCTTGATAGGGGCAATTTTGGACTTAGCACAAAGTAGTGAGATTTGAGTTTCGCCCTCTTGGTTGGGAGAGCGTAAGTAGACACAAGCACCATAGGCTTGATCACTAGCGTCACAAAATCCGTGTATGTCAATGGAGGTGGCGTTTGATATCAATGCAAACCGAGGAATGGCAATCTGAGATATGGAATGAAGTTGGTTGTGAACTGTCAGCCATTTTTTGGCGACTCATTCAGGTATGATTTCATCCCAGGAAGTAGTTTCCTTCCATAAGAATTGAAATATAATCTTGCAATGTGCAACGATAGGAGATATGAGGCCTAATGGGTCAAATATCGAGGCGATGCAGGAAAGCAATGTCCTTCTTGTGCTTTTCAGAAAGGGTTTGGAGAAATCTATGGACGTTTCTATCCTTAATAGATCATTAGATGGCTGCCATATTAGACCTAGCGCTTTGATAGAACTGGCATCCGAGTCACCAAACGTACGATTGTCAAGTGTTTCTCTTAACTCAACTGGTACATCTTCTAGAAGTTGTGGTAGGTTTGAACTCCACTTTCTAGGCTGAAATCCACCTAAGGGAAGTAAAGCGTTAAGCTCAGAGATCATTTGTTGCGCTTCTTGCATATTAGAAGCCGTTGCGACAGTGTCGTCGACATACATAGAATTGTTTATGATGCGTGACGCTAATGGGAATTTGTCACCATCATCGATCGTGAGTTGTTTTAGGGCTCTAGTTGATAAGAATGCAGCTGGAGCTGTACCATAAGTCACAGTCTTAAGATTAAAGATCTTAATAGGCTCTGAGGGCTGTTCCCTCCAAAGTACTTGTTGGAAGTGTTGTTGGTCAGGCTGTATTAGAACTTGTCTATACATTTTGGCAATGTCAGCTGTGAAAGCTATGGGATTTAGCCTGAATCGCAGTAGTATAGAAAACAAGTTAGGTTGGATCGTAGGACCTACATGAAGTATGTCATTTAGTGACCTTCCGTTGGTAGATTTGGCAGAAGCGTCAAATACTACACGTAACTTGGTAGTTGTGCTAGAAGGTTTCATCACCGGGTGATGAGGGATGATATAATCAAATGTTTCAGTTTGATCAGGGTCCGCAGGTTTCATGTGGCCTAAGGTCTGATATTCAGTCATAGTCATTGTATTGTTGACGTAAGTCTGCATTGTTTGCTAGACGTTTTTCAAGAGAATGAAATCTTTGGTGTGCTTGATGCTTAGTGGTTCCTAGTGATTCTGGGGGAGCATTAAAGAGGGAAGCTTGACGACATATCTTCCGTCAAGATCTCTAGTTGTGGTTTCGGTGAAATGCTGTTCACAATGAGCGTCTTGGGGAAAGGGTGCACTGTTGGCAACACTTTCAAATTCCCAAAACCTAGATAATTGTTCATTGATTGTTTGGTCAGAATTCAAGAAAGCGCAATAATGAGCTTCATCATTCGCGGCAGCATTGACATTCTGAAGTCTGCTATTTCCCTTGAATCGCTTCGAAGAAGAAAGGTTAGAAACTTGTGTGGCAGCGGAGTTTCTAGTCTGAGAGAAACATTCACCTTGATGCCTTGGGTTTGATTGCATTTCCATAGGAGCGTTAGGTGATGATATTTTTCCAACGAAAAACCATCCTAACTGAGAGTTTTGAATAGTTGGGTACTGAGGAGAAGTAATTCTACCATCTTGGAGTATTTGCGAAAAGACTTCAACTCCTAGGAGAAGATTGACACATTGGGGTGTGTTGAAATGTGGGTTGGCTAATGGGAGATTGGCTGGAATATGCCAATTCCTAACATCGATGTAACTTTGGGGCATCTGACTGGCAGAAATTTCTGAAATTACAATAGCATGTGTATTGCAACCCCACGACGTGTTTCTAGATTTAACATTAATTAATGCAGCATTGTGCATGTGAGATTACGTTTCTAGAATGCCTTGAAGCGGTACCCTTTGAGGTAAAGCTTTCAGTTTCAGTTTGTTGAACAAACGATCAGTTATGAGATTGCAACTAGATCCGGTGTCTAGTAAAGCGGTCGCTTCTATAGGCTGACCGTAAATGTCCTCAACAATGACTACAGCAGTGGGGGGGTGATAATGCAGGTTGTAGCATACGTACAACATTATCTGCTTGTGAGTTTGATCGCCAATTGGGGTTGTGTAACATAGTGCTGTGTTTTTCACCACACTTGTGACACCTTGTGACACCACATGAATTGTGATGCTGTTTGACTCGTAGACATAATCTGCATGCCTTGTGAGTATTTATGAATTGCATTCGTTGCTCATACGACATTACTTTGAAACTGTCACATCGAAATAATTCATGAGCAATATTTTGCTTGCAGCAAATAGAATAGACACGTGAAGTAAATGTCCTGGAGTTATTATGTTGGTTGTTAGTGTTATTTGAACTAACATTGTTATCGTTGAGAGGGGTTTTTTGATTGGTACGATTTGAAGTTTGGTTAGAATTGGCTTGGGAGCTTATCGCTAAGCTTGTCATTTGAAGGACTCTTACCTTTGCCTCCAAGAAGCCAAAGAGTTCCTTTAACGTGGGAAGTTGGTTTGGCTTTATAGAGCTTTCCCATTCCTTAACGAGTGAAGGAGGTATCTTGTCTAGGATGATTTTGGAGACAATTAAGTCAGTCAAATCAACGTCAGATTTTAAAGATTGAAGCGCATGCATAGTGCTTACAAAGTGATCTAGGAATTGTTGGAGTGAGTTCGCAGAATCCCTTTCTATGGTGGGAGGCGTGAAAAGATACTCTAAGTGAGTGTTCATGATCAAACGATCATTGTCGAATCTTTCTGTTAGTGTTTTCCAAGCAACGTCGAAGGTTGCTTCAGAAACTGGTATATTTTGTATTATACGCAAGGTCTCTGGGCTAAGACATGATTTCAAGTACTGAAACTTGTCAATGTTAGTTATGTGACTGTTGCTTAGGATTAGAGAAGCAAAAGTGTCTCTAAATTCAATCCACATGGTGGGGTCACCACTGAACTGTGGCAATTTGATCTCAGGTAGTTTTGGCAGAACCGTTTGAGATGCTGGGTGATGAGAACATCCACTAGAGGATCGTCTAGATCTAAGTGACCCTTCTGGCTCATATTTAGATTTGTTTTGAGAAATTAGGGCGTCAAAGAAACCTAGAGCTTGGTGGTAGGCTATTTCTAACTCGCGTCTTTGAGAATCAATTTCTTGGAAGTCAGGATTTATTTGTAAGGCAGAATCTTGATACGCCTCAAACAAATGGAGAAACATTGTTCTCATGCTAATAGCTTCATGAAAGTGAGCTTCCGTTTCAATCTCAAATTCATGAATGGATTGCACATAGGACATGAATTGACAGTGAAGTCTATTAATGTTATTGATTTGTTGTTGGATTGCCCTTTGGGCAGCAGCTTCCGCAGCCTGTGCTTCACGGATAGCTGCTGCTTCTGCAGCTTCAGCTTCGATGCGAGCTAGTCTTTCTTTGGCCTCTGCCTCGCGCCTTTGTTCGGTTGATTTAATTTCAGCTTCCGCATCAGCTTTAGTTTTGAGATAGGTAGCTTCTACCTTATTAATGTGAGTCGTGGTTTGGAAGATAGCGTCTTCTACCTCTTCCCTGTAGGTTTGTTCTGAGTCGGAATATTCTAATTCCTCTATGGTCGATTGAACTTCCTCAAATTTGGAGATTAATTGTTGCAATTTAGTCTTCCTATCAATTTAGTCTTCCTATCTAAGAGGTCGTTATAAGTGGCTTCGTCATTGATGAGAAGCTTAGGAATTAAATTACACTGGCGAGTTATTTGCGCTCTGATGGGCGTGCGTTTAGCCCTGCAGGCTGCAAGAGTTTGCTCCTGCGTGGCCATAATGAAAGTTTAAGATAGATTTATTAAATTTGAGCTCTTTGCCCGCAATAGGGGAGAATTTAAGCTTTAGGTTGCCCGCATGGGGAATTTTAAGGCTTCAAAGGTCGTATACACAGTATAAATGTGTTAGGTGTTGGAGACAATAATCACTGTGCTGCTTGTTTGTGTGCATGCAACATAGAAATGAGTTGTATGTTGTCAACCCTTCTCACTGTGTTGGTGTGTGCTTAAACTGGTCTTGCCAGGAGATTGTTGACTTACCTTAGGCAGATTTCTTGTCTCAGGTTCCGGGAAAAAATTGGAAAAATTTGTTTGAAAATTGCTCACTGGAAGGATCCAGGGGGGAGGAACCAAATGTGGAACAATCCTAGGCCCGCGAGGACCAAAATGTAAAAGGAGGGATTATAGGATGTTAGGAGAGTGGACTGTATTAATCGGAACCTGCCCTTCCCTCTTACACTAAAATTGACAAGAAATCTGCTGGTGAAGAGATGCTAAAATTTATTTTCACTAAGAGACAAAACACTAGTTAGCTGAAGGCTAAAATTGATAATAAAATACACAGTTTTATATAAGTTGAATAGTGATCTTGCGGTCTTGAGATTCTTCAAGTTGGTCTTGAGGTTAGATTTAATTATATGATAATGTTCTTGAAGATAATGTCTTGGAGTTAATTATTTAATTATACAATGATGTTCATGAAGTAAGAATAATTATGATACTGAAATGATAGTTCTTGTAACATAATTTGAAGTAAGGGTTTGAAATGTATATGACGTTTGAAGCTGCAGATTTTGTGAGTTTATTTCACTGGAATCACATGCAGATGCATAGGCGTTTGTTTCAATACCTGATGTGATTCAAATAACATATACGTATAGTAAATCGCAGTCAGCAATTTACTGCACAGTTTAACAAACAAGTATGCCACTTAGCTGTAGTGTGGACTGAAGCACCTCGCTAGCACAAATTGGCATTTCGGAGATGTAGGCTTCGTAGGATAGTTGTGAGTTGATATGATGATGCAGCGCCTTGACTGTGCACAATAATTCCTCTGAATAATGCAACACGTCGATGGTTGGGAACTTCTCCCAAAGTCGTGAGGTTTGGAGAATTTCTCCTGAAGTCGTGAGTTGTATTTCTGGGTGTTTCACCACAAATTTTAGAGCGGTGGACAAACACGTCCGACCATAAAGGCGACGCTTGAAAAGTGTTATGTCGGTTAGATATGAGACCGCCAAGAGCAGTTGTGCTGACAACACAACGGCCAATAAAGTCCCATGTTTGAAATCTTATAAATTTAAATTAATTAGGCTTCATGTGCTATATTAAAGCATAATGAATAATTATAGGATAGATCTAAAACATAAAGCAACTATAATTACGGTAGTAGATTATAAGAATTAGTATTTTAAAGAATGTTTGGTAGAGCGAAATATAATAATTTCTTGTACATAGTGGTATGCTTGCGAAGCGTGTAGACAACTATCGAGATATCTTGCAAAGAGAAAGAAATTTCGGATGTTTCAAGAGAATGCGAAAAATATTTATGTAATAATATCTGTGAATAATTAAATTAATATTATAATATTATTCCATTTATGACTTAAATCGAAGCATTAATGCCTAAAAACATAAATATAATAATATATACTTCAAAGGTTAAGTAATATGTTGTGTTTAAAAGAAATACCTCAAGTAGGCATGGCTTAAATCAAATACTCTCAATAAGAATACCGCCCACTCTACTCTATTCCCTTTGTTCAAACTGTCCACTAGCACAGAGGTGCCATCTGTTGAGTGGGAATGGGCAGCAGTCTCAGAAGCTACTTAATGAACCTATATAGCTGCAGAAATAAATTTGTTTTTCAAAGTCCTGATGACACAGTAACTTATTTTTGTGCTCGATAATGCAGGAATTAGGTCGGGATATAACATAATTTACACTACCGCTAAACTAACTTAGTTAAATGACGATAACGCTAAATTTTTAAGTAAAACTTCTTTAGCCGCGGTAGGGGTAAATCGAGAGCTTGTGTAACGCTCAAAATCGTCACGAAATTAGTGAGGTGTGACTGAACGGACTGCACAGAAAACAATCAACTCAATGATTAAGCTTATCCAAAACTGAAAAAGTCCAAAAATTAAAAATTAAAAAATCCAAAAGTTAAAAATCCAAAATTAAAATATACAAAAAATAAAAAATCAAAGATCCAACATTTAAATAATCTAAAATTTCAAAATCAAAAAATTCAAAGAACCAAAATTAATAAGTCCAAAATTTAAAAAATAAAAAATAAAAAATTCAAAAATCTTAATATCCAAAATTTAAAACATAAATATCCAAAATTATAAAATTCTAAAATATGAAAATAAAAAATAAAAAATTAAAAAATACAAAACTAAAAAAATTCAATGATCTAAAATGTAAAAAAATTAAAAAATCCAAAATTAAAGAATTAAAAGGTCAGAAATTTAAAAAATCCAAAATCTAAAAAGTCTAAAAACCCAATATTAAAAAGTCCAACAATCCAAAATTTGAAAAATCCAATAATCCAAAAATGAAAAAATAATAAAGTTTCACTTCTGCCGCTTGGCGTTCCACACACACTTTTTTTAATAAGTATCAGAACTAATTGTTTCACTTTAATACATTTTCGTGAAAATCAGCTTTAAATTTTAATTCATACGATTTGCAAGATACTTTGTACAATATATACTTTTTTTTAATTTGATATTTTTACATGTAAGACAATTCGGATGGTAAGCCAATGAACATCTGAATGAATTAGTCTTGTACACACTCTAATTAACGATTTTACTTATTTCACTCTCAAAATAATTATTACAACCATAGACGGCACATATCATGCCACCTACATAAACGGACATTTTCTTTAGGCCTATGTTGTATTTATTATTTTACTCAGGGGTGCCCACCCCCAAAACTTCATTGCTCACCCCCCAAACTTCATTGCTCACCCCCAACCCAATTGCCTGTCGACAAGGGCGCCCATATGATATTTTCTAGGGGGGGGGCAATTTTTTTTATTAATTTATTTTTTGTCGGTTTAACTTCTTGGGCCAATTTGTATTTTATATTAATAATATAATAAGTAGCCAGAAAATAATTGCGGGGAGGGTCGGAAGTGCCGGGGGGGTTTGGAATACCCCCCAAAAAAGGGGTCGGGGGTCCATCCCAGAAAATTTTTAAATATTGAACTAATGAAAATCACATTTTAGGCTATTTTAGCACTCAAAAACTAGTTAAGAAATTTGTTTACCATACTCTAAGACATGCCAATGTAAACAAGAAAATGTTACCGAAGTCGGATGTCCACCCCGGGAAATTTTTAAATATTGAACTAATGAAAATCACATTTTACGCTATTTTAGCACTGAAAACTAGTTATGAAATTTGTTTACCATACTCTAAGACATTTCAATGTACATAAGAAATCATTACCTAGGTGGGGGGTCCAGCCCCGGAAATTTTTAAAATATTGAATTAATGAAAATCACATTTTACGCTATTTTAGCACTAAAAAACTAGTTAGGAAATTTGTTTACCATACTCTAAGACATGCCAATGTAAACAAGAAAATGTTACCTAAGTCGGGTGTCCACCCCCGGGAAATTTTTAAATGTTGAACTAATGAAAATCATATTTTACGCTATTTTAGCACTGAAAAACTAGTTAGCAAATTTGTTTACTATACTCTAAGACATGGCAATTTAAACATGAAATTGTTACCTAAATTATAATACTTATTACTATTTATAAGAAAAGTTAAATAGCACATGGAACAGTGGACATAATAGGCCTACTCATTATGTTATGAAAAGAAAATAACTGCTATATCATATTTGACACACCAACAAATCTTGTTTAATTAAATAAATATATTTTTAAAATACAAATATAGAATTTTAGGTTTTGACTCTTGGGGGTCTAATCCACTGTGGATTCTGCTTCCATGTTGTCGATTTGGTAAAACTTCTGCTATTATAATAATTGTCTTAAAAGAAAAACACCTGACGATAATAATTAATAATATACATTTTTTTCCTTGCGCCCCCCCCCCCCCCGGGTACACCCATGGCTGTTGAAATTCTTCATCTTTATCTTTATAAAGAATTAAAAGAGACTTTTTGAAGTTATAGAACTTGGCCGTTTTTATTTATAACATATAAAACTCTAATTTTGCAACAATTTTCAACCCCCGGCCAGAAAATTCATAACACGATAATATTTTGCCCCCCCCCCCCCACCAGAAATTTCAATGACGCAGTCTGCGTCTTAACCCCCCCCCCCCGTGGGCACCCTGTTTTACTAGAATTTATATTATATTTTCGTACACAAAACACAACAGACAAACGTTAACTATATCAGCTGACGAATAACTGTCCATTCCTGCTCACTGGCTTCGCTAGTAGTAGCGTGTCCCCGAAAAAGACAGGGAGTGGACGGTATTACTTATTGAGAGTATTTGCTTAAATTTCACACGCTTTCCTGTATAAAAGAGGCTCAAACCAGGCTCTTAGGCTAAATATGCAATAAATAAGAATGAAAACATAATCTACGCATGACATTACCCCTGTGGTAATTTTCGTGAGTCGAAATCTTCCAAAATAATGTTGTAATTCAATAATCGTGGGTCATTCCATGTCAAGTGAACCAATGGAAAAACGTGACCACCTCCGATTTTAGTCATACTTGGTTGTCATGAAGTACCACCTGAGATATGTTGAAGTACAAAATATCAGATTTTTATGTGTTGTAGTTTTCCAGTTATACCCTTCTGAAATATGGAAAAAAACCAAATTTTCTGCATAAGTGCAATCACAAAATGACGCATAAATCAAGCTGGAATTGACATAGATGAGTGGGAAAAGTATCAAAATGTAGCTTATATTATGAGCTTTAATTTGATACGTCACACGACTACTTTCGAAAAAAAATATTTTCAAGGTTACCCAAAAAAAATTTGAAAACTGAATTTTTCAAAAACCTATATTTTGAAAATTTTGAAACAATTCTCATAGAAACATACATATTTCAGCATCATGTCCTACAAGTTTTGATAAGGGATCGCAATGGGATCATATTTTTTTACATTTATAACAAATACTATGCACGCTGGGTAAGAATATATGACACAGGAATATTGCACTTAATTCTAAAATCCATTCCTTTGTCCAGGGAGTTGTTTACCAACATGCATATACCAACTTGTGCAAGTGGTCAAATGGGTATGAGTAAACACAGTCTGCAAGCATGTGAGTCAGCCAGGGAATGCAAGTTGTAACCTGTTGGACCTGGCTTCAGTTGTGCCTTGACTCTCATGCAGTGTGCTTCCTTTCTTCAAAGGCTGTACAAAGACTGTATTGCTGCATGTAAAGTAGTGGGTTCAGTGATTAAAATAGGCATTGTGTATTTCCCCAGTATGGCTGAAAAAGTAAGTGAAACAGCAAAGATTTTCTGCTGTAACCCTTTCAAGAAAGACAGACATCAGGGTGTGAAAAGAAGTGTGAGGCCTGTTACTGACTGGATGTGTGACATGTTTGACACCATTGTGGTAGGTATGAAAATTTGTGACAGTTGTAGGAAAGAACTATCAAAGCAGAAACAGGTTACAGATACAACAGATGACTGTTTAGTACCAGTAGCCAATACCACTAGGCCTACTAATGTTGATGAATCATTTGTAGCTTTAGATGTTACCTTAGAGTACCTTAATAAGTCTCTAAGCTCTCTAGAGGAGTCACCTGTTGCTAAGAGGAAGTTGCAAATGAAATCATACTGTGATAAAAAATACAGTAAAATAAAAAAATGTTTGACAGAAAAGGTACTAACAGCAGCAAGTACAAATACAGAGAAAACTGTTGACCATAAATCAGAATCATGTGAAGTCATTTGTCAGCTAAAAGAAAAGTTTCAAGAAGAAAATATAAGTGTTAGTGAAAAATTGCAAATTTTAACAGTACTACCTAAAAGCTGGTCATGCAGTGAAATACAAAATGAATTTCAGGTTAGCAACAGAATGGCAAGAAAAGCTAAAGCATTGGTGAAAGCGAAGGGTATTCTGGCAACACCAAATCCTAAACCAGGAAAGGTTTTAAATGAATCTGTGATTGAGAAGGTAATAGGGTTCTACAACAGTGATGATGTCAGCCGTCTTATGCCTGGAAAAAAAGATTTTGTTTCTGTGAAAACGGGTGACAGTAGTAGAATTCATGTACAGAAGAGGCTAGTGATGGGCAACTTGAAGGAAGTGTACGAGCTGTTCAAAAACAAAAATCCTACTGATAAGATTGGATTTTCGAAATTTGCTGATTTACGACCTAAACATTGCGTCTTGGCTGGAGGAAGTGGTACCCACACAGTATGCGTTTGTACAGTGCATCAGAATGTTAAATTAATGCTACAAGTGTTGAAATCCAAACAAATTACACTGAATGATGGCACAGATATAAGTAATTATAATTCCTGTTTAGCGAAGTTAATGTGTGAAGAGCCAGGCACAGCATGCCACCTTAATGAATGTCCTTCATGTCCAGGTGTAGATAATTTGAAAGATGAGTTACAGTTGCTGCTAGATAATGAACTGGTGGACAACATTACATACAAGCAGTGGGTTTCTGTTGACAGATGTAATTTAGTAACCTTCATCAAAACTGCAGATGAGTTTATAGAAACTTTGTGTGAACAGTTGTTGATTTTGAAGAGACATTCTTTTATTGCAAGAAGACAGGCAGAATATTATAATCACTTGAAGCAGAATATTGGAGTAAATGAAGCTGTGGTATGTATGGACTTTGCAGAAAATTATTCGTTTGTACTACAGGATGAAGCCCAGTCTTTTCATTGGAACAATGATCAAGCAACTATTTTTCCTATAGCAGTCTACTACAATGATCATAATATACACTACAAAAGTATTGTATGTATCTCTGAATGTCTACAGCATGACACCACTGCTGTTCATTTATTCCAGAAAAGGCTTATCTCTCATTTGAAGTTGGAAGTAATTAGAGATTTGAAAAAAATTTACTACTTCTCAGATGGTGCAGCTGCGCAATTTAAAAACAGAAAAAACTTTTCAAACTTATGCCACCATGTTCATGATTTTGGAATTGAGGCAGAGTGGCATTTCTATGCAACAGCCCATGGGAAAGGAGTATGTGACGGTCTGGGTGGTACTGTGAAAAGACTTGCAGGAAAGGCAAGCCTACAGCGGCCATACGAGCATCAAATCATGACACCAGCACAGCTGTTTACATGGAGTGAGGAAAACATCGACTCCATGCAGTTCTTCTTCTTCAATGAAGCACAATACAACAAAGAGGAAAAAATACTTGCAGACAGATTTCTGTCTACAAAAGCAATACCAGGCACACAGAAGTTCCACAGTTTCATCCCATTGTCAGATAAAGTGTTGTTGACAAAGGTATTTTCAAGAAGTGAACAGTCATCCACTTTTTCAGTGTTAGGACCACGTGTGCAACAGAGGCTGAAGCTAGCAGAAGTAAAAGGATATGTTACATGTGAGAACAACAATCATTGGTGGCTTGGTGTAGTTGTGGACAAAAATGAGACAGCACAGATAGTGGAACTGATGTTTCTGCACCCTGCAGGTCCTTCTCCATCATTTACTTTCAAAAGTGACTGTCCAAATAAACTGACTGTGCCTCTCTCTCAGATCCTCACCCTTGTGCAACCTACATGTCCCACTGGCCGTAGTTATTACCTCTCGAAGGAAGAGATGGATGCGGCAACCATGGCTCTAGAAAATTACTGTAGACAATAAATTCACGTTTTTGTCATTGAAGAAGGGAAGGTAACATGTTTTCTGTAAGTTTTTCTTTTTGATTGTAATGAAATTTTAGAATTAAGTGCAAGATTACGGTGCCATATATTCTTACCCAGCGTGCATAGTATTTGTTATAAATGTAAAAAAATATGATCCCATTGCGATCCCTTATCAAAACTTGTAGGACATGATGCTGAAATATGTATGTTTCTATGAGAATTGTTTCAAAATTTTCAAAATATAGGTTTTTGAAAAATTCAGTTTTCAAATTTTTTTTGGGTAACCTTGAAAATATTTTTTTTCGAAAGTACTCGTGTGACGTATCAAATTAAAGCTCATAATATAAGCTACATTTTGATACTTTTCCCACTCATCTATGTCAATTCCAGCTTGATTTATGCGTCATTTTGTGATTGCACTTATGCAGAAAATTTGGTTTTTTTCCATATTTCAGAAGGGTATAACTGGAAAACTACAACACATAAAAATCTGATATTTTGCACTTTAACATATCTCAGGTGGTACTTCATGACAACCAAGTATGACTAAAATCGGAGATGGTCATGTTCAAAATTGACAAAAAATTGGTTCACTTGACATGGAATGACCCGAACGCTAGATCTACAAAAATGGAATTTTGCAATGGAAAAGCGAGCTTGGGGAATGGAACAGAGACTGTGCGAATTTCTAATGGGGATTTTCTTACGACTTAACCAACACCTGTACTTACGAATATAGAAGATATTAGAAGGGAAGACACTGTTCCTCGGAACTGGCAGAGTTGCTCCTCCCGAACCCAGGATAGAAGGTTTGTTGGCGAAGTGGCAACCACCCTGGTGATAGTCTTCGGACCTCAGGTTGGCTTCGTCCAGAAGAGGCACTACGATGAATGTCTTCGACGGGAAGTACCGGAATTCAGGCACTCCTTAGCAGAAAGAAGACGTGGTGATGCCTGCTCTCTCGGGATGCAACGTCACCAGCAGAAGAAGACGAAGAAGCTGCAGTTATCTCTCGTCCAAGAGGTCCCTCATCCGAAGAATTGTGCACATAATTTTGAATTTTTATTTTCTGTTTTCAAAATTGCCTCTTGTTTTTTAGATACTTGCAGTGAAGAGTTACAGGTTCTTACGCCTTTCGTTGATCCACAACGCTGCCACCATGTCGTATAGCGGCATCGACTTTTCTCCTTACGGAGAGTTTGTCTCTGCCGTTTCTACGCCAAAGCTTGAGACTACTCTCATTTTATTTAGATTTTGTTGATGTGTAGATGTCAGCATCTTGAAGATGTTAGAGTAGTTGACTCACACATGTTAATACGTGGGTGTATCTGCTTAGAGATAATTGAAAAGCGAAGACTACAGATGAGAACAGATGTTTATTCACAAATACAGACACTATGGCCATGATACTACGACTAAAAAGATAGGTTCTTCCTGTGTGCAAAAACTGGTCCGTCTTGCGCATGACGTAACCGCGTGACAACTTGAGACAAATTTCAGCCGGCTGCAACAATGAGTCCTGACCACATGACTATCAGTTGGAGACTTGCTGTGGGTTTCTAGACAGTTGTCACGCGGTTACGTCATGCGCAAGACGGACCAGTTTTCGCACACAGGAAGAACCAATCTTTTTAGTCGTAGTATCATGGCCATAGTATCTGTATTTGTGAATAAACATCTGTTCTCATCTGTAGTCTTCGCTTTTCAATTATCTCTGAGTGAGTGTTTTAATGTATTTGATTCAAAATGGTGATGTGCGTAGTTTTTGGATGTAACAATAACAAGAAACTTAAAGTGCAACAGAATTGAAGCAGAAGGATCAAAAGTGGTATATCACACATTTCCAAAACATTACGAACTAAGAAATAAATGGGTCAGTGCATGTTGCAGGCAAGATAAGTTTAATGTTAAAACTGCGAGGATATGCAGCATACATTTTAAATCTGACCATTACATGTGAGACTTAAAAAGTGAACTTCTAAACTATGAACCACGTATAAACCATCTTAAAACAGATGCCTTTCCTACCGAACAGTTGCCCAAATCTGAATCTAAAAACCCTTCATCTCTTGTCAGAATTGCTCATAGTGATAAAAGGGAAAGGAAGAAAATTATAAGCGAATTGTTGTCAGACGAACCTTCAACATCGATGGTTACTGCTGAAGAGAATGTTACCAACACTATGGATCCATTACCATTGGAGGTCATCGACCCAAGAAAATATGAAGAGGCAGGTAAATTAATATTGTTACAAGAGGAATTAAATGCAACAAAAGCACAATGTGCTAATTTGCAAAAAAAGGTGTCTCGACTCATGTGTGAAAATTTTTAACTAAACAACTTAGTTAAATATATGAAGAAAATATTTACCCCTGGCCAAATCCAAAAAATGAGAAAATGCATTGAAGCTGACAGAAATAAACGTGTAAAATGGTCTTTTGATGATGTATCTAAAGCGCTGTCATTATATTCTGCTGGACCACGTGCTTACAGATATCTCTTAAAATTAAACTATCCGCTACCAGCTGTCTCTACCTTAAAGAAATGGGCGAGAGAAGTCACCCTTAGGCCCGGCATATTAAATGTTGTGTTGAATATTTTAAAGAATTGTGATATTTCATCTTTCGAAAAGGTTTGTGTTATCTTAGCTGATGAAATGAAAGTGAAAGCGCAATATGAATATGATGCAAGAAATGACAGTCTTCCGCATCCCTCAAAATATGTACAAGTAATTGAAATACGGGGTTTATTTAAAAATTGGAAGCAACCAATATTTTTTCAGTACCACAGCAAATTAACAAAAGATTTGATATTTAATATAATAACACAGTTGGAAAATATTGGTTATAATATTGTGGCTATGGTTTGTGACTTAGGAGGTAGCAACAGAAGCTTGTGGAATGAGTTACACTTTAACGAGGATAATAATCATTTCTCTAATCCTGTAAATGGAGAGAATGTGTACGTTTTCAGTGACGCTCCCCACCTCATTAAACTTCTGAGAAACCTCTTCTTGGATTCAGGCTTTGCAATTGATGGCAAAATATTGATGAGGTGTCCTCTTATGGAGTTAATGGAGAAAACTGGATTTTCAGACATAAATGTAGCTCATAAAATTACTGACGCTCATTTGAATGTGAAAAATGTTCAAAGGCAGAAAGTTAAATTAGCCACCCAGCTATTTTCGCTTTAAAAAGAAATCTGAGAACTGGGAGGAGTTATCCTCGTTCATGAAATTGGTGAATGATTGGTTCGATGTGTTTAATTCTAAACTGCCAAGAATTGATTCTAGAAAGAGAATGGCAGCTTATGGACTAGAACTAGAAACCCAGAATAAAGTACTGTCTGATATGGAGTCAACTGTGAAAAAAGATGAGGGTAGGTCTTAAAAAGTACATGTTACCCTTTCAAAAAGGAATACTTATGAGCATTAGGTCTTTAAGGATGCTCTTCGACGATATGCGCGTTAAGTACAATACCACTTACATAATAACGAACAGACTAAATCAAGACATCTTGGAAGGATTTTTCAGCTTAATGAGATACAATGGAAGACTGCATGATCATCCATCGCCGTTGGAATTTAAATACAGATTACGAAATTACATACTTGGAAGAAATGATGGTGTTGTGTCTTCAGCAGCAAACATTGAAGATTCAAATGACAGGGGTGACATCACACTTACAGAAAATAATTACCAATCAATCACTTCCCTGTCTGACAATGATGACAGCAGTGGAGAAGAAACTATGATCACTAGAACCGTATTTCATGACTTAGCAAGTGACATACCTGAAAGCTTTGATATTACAGAAATTGAATTCGATGGACTTGGAAGTGTTGGTAGTTTTATCGTCAGTAAATTCAGAAATAAATATCAAGAGTTAGGTGCAGTTACAGAAAATCTGAACAGTACTTACGTCAATCAGTTGTCAGAGGGGCGACTATACAAACCATCAACTAAATTTTCGGAAACTCTCTTCCAGCTGTGGAACATTTTTAAAATTACAGGTCTGGCGCAAAAACGCAACTTTATTAAGTCTCTACTCCAAAAGTCCTGTAATGTTGCTGTTCCTGAAGATGTAAAACATCTGTTCTTCAGAACTGTCATGTTTTTCGTCATTAGAAGACGTAATAGAGTCATCAGTGAAGCGAAGGGACTAAAAAGAAAATTTAAGAAGACTGTATCTTGAAAGGTAATATTTCAGTTTCATTTTATTTGTCGTATATTCCATACAACTGGATTATGCTGTATTCTTCATTGGAGTTATAGCTAAATTACAATTTATGAATAAGACTTAATTGTTTTGTGTTCCTTCAAAATGTATGTAATATTTGCATGTAATAATTTTCATAAACAGTGAACAAAATATTGTGATATATATATATGAAAACAAGTTCAAGTATTGACAGCTGTTACTCTATTTTACACATAGATAGGCTACATTGACTCCTGTACATTGAAGTGAAGAATGGACTAGCAAAATGGTAATTCACGGTATTAATTCAGTGCTACATGTAATTCCTATTTATTTAACGTAAATCACTTACAATACCGATATATCATGCATAAAAAGCAGATTAAAACTACTAGAGACAAAGCGATGCTGTAGTTATACATTTGTGATGCATGAAGCAGAAGCATTTGACTCAGCGTGAGCGACGCGCTTGTCACTGTCTGACGTCACACGTGCGTGAGGCAGGGGGCTATGGCTGCGCAAGAACCTATCTTCTTGTCATAGTATGGCTACAAGTTGATGCAATCGTTGACCAAAGACAAAATCCGACAATGATACACTATTCTTAGTATTTATAACCTCGTTAAGGGGTGGAGCTAGATCACTCTTATTATAGTTATTATAAATGATTTTAATAGTAGTCTGTGCTGACTAAAGAAATAGTTATTATAATGGTGATGTTCTAGATTCAGCCACCTCAACAGTTCTTACATATGATTATTTCTTGTTCAGCACTCTGCTGGTTGTTGCACTTATTACTCAGCAATCTTGCTTATTTTTACTACTCAATTTTGCTTCCTTATTTCGAAACAGTACAGACTAATGACTTTAATACTAACTTCTCTTCCTGGTTCAGTTCATTGTCTTTTCTATAATGAAATTTCACAACAGCCTTCTTATTTTCTAAGTATAATAATAATTATACTACAATATGATGCATAATTTTAAACACTATGGAGTGCTGTAGTGCTCTAAAAGTTGTTAATTAGGGTTAATAGTTTAATTTGTGGCAAAAAGCAAAAATTGCTATTTTTGAGCTAAACTTGATATACAATAAATGCCTGGATTTACTTAGCATTGCTTAAATAAGCATCATATTTGTCTTCAGACAATCAAAAACAAAAAAATGAAGATGTGTATAAAGTTTACTTATTGCAAAATGAAAGCATAAGAAAGCTATATGAAAATAGGATGGTAAGTAACATTCTAGAATTACCAATGGAGGAGGACATAAATCTGGAATGGTAAAATAGTAAATAAAACAGCAAGTGAAGTGCTGGGGACAAAGAGAAAATTAAGAAATAGGAGACCTAAGAATTTTTTAATCCGGAAATTAAAAAAGCAATACAAGAATAACACAACAAGCATATGAAGAGTCGTGGAATAAAATTTATCAGTGAAGTAGAGCATGACATACATGGAACACAGTTATTAGGGTATAAATTACTTAAGCATTTAAACAAAACGGAAAAAGATATAGCAAAATTAAACATAATACCTGAAAATCAATGGATAGAGAACTATACTAGTCTGTATTTTAGAAACACAGAGTGTGAATTAAGAAAAAAAACACTTTTGAGGTGGAATCAAAACAAGATGAAGTAGATCCAATAACCCTTGCGGAACTGGATTCTGTACTGAAAACAATAAAAATCGAAAAGCGCCAGGATTAGATGGAATGAATGCTGAACTCTTAAAATACAGTGAAATAATGTTCAAATTAAGATTATTACATTTAATAAACAATTGCTAGCAAAACTGTAAAATACTTGAATCATAGACAACAGCTCTAATTAAAAATATATTTAAAAAAGGAGATCGGAGAAAGTGTGGAAACTATAGAGGTATAAGTTTAATGAATATGAGTTACAAAATTTACACGAAAATAATAAACAACAGAATAAAAAATATCACAGAATGTATTATAGGGGAAGAGCAGAGCGGATTTCGTAAAGGCCGATCTTGTATAGATAATATATTTATTCTTAACCAAATAATTGAACAGCGAAGAGAGAAGAATTTAGAAAGCCATATTGCCTGCATTGATTTAGAAAAGGCCTTTGATAGAATAAATAGAACAAAGCTATGGCAAATGTTAGAAAATAAGGGCTACCCACCGCATATCATTAGGCGATTAAAAGCCTATATACAAATTCAAAAATAATAATTGATACTGGAAATAGGCTAACTAGGGAAAATTTTACTAATATTGGACTTAGACAAGGGTGCAGCTTATCGCCCACTTTATTTAATATTTACATGAACAATATTTTCAATAAATGGAAGATTTTAGTGGATCCAGGAATCGTAATAAAGAAAAAGTTTATATTAACACCCTGCTGTTCGAGGATGATCAAATATTGATACACAAAAATGAAGACAAATTACAAAAATCATTATATGTCTTAAATAATATTATACAAAATTACAATTTTAAAATATCAAAGGAAAAAACAAAAATAATGGCTTTTAAGGGACACTATCCAGTAAGATCAAAAATTGTCTTAGAAAATTAAATTTTAGAACAAATATCGAATTTCAAATATTTAGGATGCAACGTAAGTTTTAAATACAACACAGACATAGAAGAAAAAGTAAACAAGTTCAGAATGATGTGTGGGACAGTACAAAGAACTTTTAAAAATAGAGTAAGAAGAGATACAAAAATGAAAATGTATAAAGTAATGGCAATACCAACACTGTTATATCGAACGAGACCTGGGTACCAACACAAAAGGATCTAAATAAAATACAGGCATCAGAAATGAAATTTTTAAGAGGTGTTAAAGACTGCACAATATTAGACAAATTAAAAAATGAAGATATCAGGAAAGAATTAGAAATTGAGCCAATAATAAATAAAATATCAGAACGTAGGCAGCAGTGGCATGAACATATTTTAAGAATGGAAGGTAATACCAAATGCATTATTAAACTACAGCCCTAAAAGAAGGAGAGAAAGAGGATGACCCAGGAGACGCTGGAGAAACCTATGAAGCTGGAACGGGCAAAATGCCAAAACCGTGGAGTGAAGATGATGATGATGATTTGTCTTCAGATGGGATTTTTTGCTGGTTCCTTGATGAAGTGTACTAATTAAATGTTCTGCTTTTAATAAAAAATAACCTGCAGAAGTCATTATTATTTCTTGGTTTCCTGAAAAAGAAAGTCAATTTTCAGAAAAAGGCGCAAGTGCGCACATGGTAGTTAATTGCCCCTTATAGCTCTTGAATTGAACTATTGTATAGTTGTTTTTATTGATGTCTTCGGATGTACATTTTTTATAAGTCAATTTAAAGTTTTTTTAAAATAATTAAAATTTAATTATTTTAAGACAAGAATACAAATTAATATTATGGACACAAAAATCACTAAATATATATATAATTATTACATCAAGAAGTTCCACATGTCTTAGAATAAACAATCCAGTAGGAATAGAATCATCCACTTGTTCACACTTGCTACCATCCGCTGACGAAACTTATTGAGAAATAAACAGATGCAAAGTCAGCAGGCTTTCATTCAACTTTGAGGATGTGTCAAGCTGTCATACATCAGATTACCAAAATTTAAAGGTCCATTCATGATGCTGGGACATGTTTACATTATTATCCAACTATGTTTACTTATTTTTACAAGAGTGTCAGAATTAATTTTGTCCTGCTAGATTCAATTTTGGACCACTGTGCAATGTTGACTTAATCTCAAAATTCGTTCCGTGTTCACAGGAGGGAACCATGGCGAATGAACTATAGCTGTCAAAAACAGTAGTGACTGTTGCTGAAACTAGTACAGTTAATCTATATCAAAAGTGAAGTTTACAATTTAATATTTGAATGTACTGGTACATACGTATTTAACTTACAATTTAACGATAGTCAGGAAAATGTGTGAAGTGTTTCTGCATCATGATTGTTTGGGATGGACGTGGTGTAAATATGATGGTCTGTGGTAGTAACAAGTATAGGGGTATGCCTTTCTAAGGTATGGTACGCACTTTTAGATTGTCAATATCTTTGATTATTACCTGCTTCCGAGAATCATCACCAGAAGAATATGTTTGCTTCATACCCAAATAAGATAGCACTTTGGAATACTTAGTTTTAAATGCTGACTTCTGTTTGTCTATGTTCCATTTATGATCCAGAGCAGCTAATATGGACCTAACTAACGTTCCCATAGCTTTGTATGGAAAATGAATCATTTTAGGTGCATACTTTAGTCTAAGATTGTAAGCTTTACAAATTATTTGTGTGGACATAAAATTTTGTTTGTATGAGGGGGAGTCAAATGAAAACCTTAAAAATGAAATTAAATATCGAAAATTCGAGCCACTGATCTATAAGTTGGCAGGAGTGTTACCAATGCTTTCAAGAATGCCCTACAGGTGGCAGAATACTGGAGACAAGCAAAACACTGCCACAATACCAGTTCAAAAATGGCTGCTCCACTTGTGACATGCACCAAGGAAGAACAGCGTTCTGTCATATGTTTTCTGAGCAGTGAAGGTGTGAAATCTATTGAAGTCCATAGGCGAATGAAGGTCCAGTATGGTGATGCATGTTTATCACTGCAGCAAGTGTATGAGTGGAGTAGGAAGTTCACAAATGGGGTGACTTCTGTGGCAGACGCTCTGCGCCCGGGTCAGGCACAGAGGTGTTGTGACACCAGAGTGTATTGCAGCAGTTGAAGCCATTGTGATGGAAAATCACCATGTGTCGGTGGATGAAATAGCCGCAAATCTGAACATTAGTCATGGCTCGATGTTCTTCCTTGCAGCATGTCACAAGTGGAGCAGCCATTTTTGAACTGGTATTGTGACAGCATTTTGCTTGTCTCCAGTATTCTGCCACCTGTAGGGCGTTCTTGAAAGCATTGGTAACACTCCTGCCAACTTACAGATCAGTGGCACGAATTTTCATTTTTAAGGTTTTCATTTGACTCCCCCTCGTAATAATTCTTTCAAAAATTTGTCGAGAATAGCCTACTACAGTGTCTTTATTATAAGTTGAGACCGGGCGACCGGTGTTTTCACTCTCCGCTACGGAGTCCGCATTAGCCGCCGGTGACGCGCGCGCGGCTTCCCTGCTTAAACTGTAGGCTATATAAAGTATTACATATCTTACCTTATAACATATGTTGGAAGTGTCGTCCTTCCTGTGTTATACAGGCATTGTATCTGGAAACCACATTCTGGCTGACGCGAGTGAGTTCTTCCACTGTAATGCCCCTAATTTCATTCGTAATGTTTTCTTTCAGCTCCTCCAATGTGTGAGGATTTGTTCGATAAACCTTATCTTCATCACGTACACGTCCAGCAGACTCGTACTTAAAATAATGTTTACACACAAAAATACGATGCTGCAACGAAATGGGTCTCACCATGTTGACACTTTAACAATAACTGCACAAGCCGATGTTGCATCAAGGTCAGACCGCCTGCGTGCGCCTTCCGTCGCCCGGTCTCAACTTATAATAAAGACTCTGTACATGACAGTACATAAGGAATGTGTTCTACTATTTATTTGGAATTTTAGGAGGCATGTTCTGAGCCTAGTGACATCACAGTGAATCATCTCATTCATTATAGGATAATGAGTGGTATAATGAGTAATCAAAAGTATTATTGGTAAAGTTTCATGAAATTCGCAAGATGCGATAACGTAAATTGTTCTCATTTAGAAAAATGTTTGAAAATCTTTCTTCTACCGCCTCCCATAACCCCCAAAAAATATTTTTGTATCTTGAAATAACGCAAATTCACATAATAACATTGAAAAATTATCATAATCCCACTTTTAAATGAATTGCAGCAAAAATTGTTTTACTTGGACAAAATTTTAACATCAGTTCATTTTTAAAGAATATTTTCATAATTTACTTTAATTATTACCAGGGCCCGGATTCTAATGACATGTCATCTTTTTATTGATGCTGCATAGACATTGCCAACTTGTGGATAAATCCTACTCATGGTCTCTAGATTATAGAAATGCATTTTTATTAGGTAATTTTTTGTCATTTTATGCAATGTTATATTTTTAGGGCATTTATTCAATTTTAGGTAATTATTTTGTCATTTTCATGTCATTTGCTTCCTTATTTAGTCATTTTCATGTATTTACATTGAGTGTATTAACTTTTTTCGTCGCTAGCGGTGCTGTCTTTGAAGTGTTGTTTGTTTAATGCAAGAAGGAAAAATTTGGCGTTAAAGTGTTGTCATGTCTCAGTCGGAAATGAGAATCAGAGAAACACCAAAATGTTGTATTATATTACTATTGTTATTAGATTGACTTGGCACCAGAGTCTGCCACCTGCTTGGATTTGAGAGTGCAAACTACTGTTTACTCTCAATAAACAACAATATAATCCAGCAGACCACAAAAGGAAATGCCGGCTTTTGACTCACCAGTGCCTCAGTGCTAGTATAAATTTCCATGAGAAAAGAACATTCACAATATTACAGTTATTTACAGATTTTACAATTCTTGAGTGATAGGGAAAAATCGAATAAGTCAAAATTCCAAAGCTTCAGGAATGACAAAAAGCAATTTATTTCCACAGCATTTTTACAATATTTAGATCAGTCCACCCAGATATTTTTACACAGTATCTTATGCTATGTAAAAATATCTGGGTGGACTGATCTAAATATTGTAAAAATGCTGTGAAAATAAATTGTTATTTGTCTCTCCTAAAACTTTGGTATTTTGACTTATTCGCTTTTTCCCTATCACTCTAGAATTATGTACAAACTAGTCTATAACCTTGTGTGTACAATAATAATTTTTTATAAATAAAATATCAGTTTTTAGGTAATTTTTTTATAATTATTAAGTCATTTTCTTTAAAATTTAGGGTAATTTTATAGGTCATTTTTCAAACAATTTTAGGTCATCAGAATCTGGGCCCTTGTGACTATGTCAACAAATAAATGGGTTGGCTATTTTGCTGCAGAGAGGCAGTTTTCACTTTAAATGGAACTGCTCACTGCACATCGTGCAACCAGGGAGGAAGAAACCTTTGATGTGATGAATGTTGAGCTGCATTTGGAATAAGCGACTGCTCCATAAATTCTAACTTTCCCCTCCCCCCCCCCCCCCCCACAAATTCAATTTGTACTCTAAGAAATATTTTCTAAATCCAATATCCAATGCAGGTGTCAGTATTACAAGCATTCACCATTAACTTAGGCTGTAAAAAGTTTGAAATTGATAAATATTTCCTACAATAAATACAAATACAAGTGGGAGGAAGTTTGAATTTAGCTGACAATAAAAATACCTGGTTTTTATTAAGCTAATTAATAATAATTATAATGAATTATCAAATTTACATACCCTATAAAGATGATTTATTAAAAATGTCATCGCCAACTTAGTAATAACACTGAAATATATTGAATGCCGTTTGAATGATTACCAGTAATCTAAAAATAAGCTGCATTTTGTGTTGTGACCTTTTTTAAATTTTCTTTGCTGAATGGCCAAGGCTCTGCATGCAATTGTACTTTGTTTAGATGGTAATAAGTTATTTGTTTATTTCAGATGAAGAGGGTCAGAGCTATGCGAGAAGAGAGAGAAAGACAGTACCAAGCTGGTGAAAGAAGCAAGGATAACTATTATGCTGCTGAGGCACCCAAAGTGGACTCTTTTTAGATGTATCTATGTTAGAATTGTAGTTATTGTTATAAGAATAAGTTTTGTGTTCCTTTCATTATAATTAAAATATACTTTAACAGGTTAGCTTTCTTCATTTCACCAACACACATGTAACAAGTAGTATGTTGATGTTTCTCGTGTGTTTAGATACAAAGTTACTTCATTGAGTTTTTCAGCAATATAAATCAGGCAGAATTGCTGAGCCTATGTTGCTCTGTCCCAATGGACAGCATTGCTCAGTGTACTTATATTACATTAAGCTGAAACTGTAGCATATTATTCCACACATTTTATGTTCTTTTTCGTTTAAAACATCTAGCCTCGTTTAAGTTGAATATACTACTGGTAATAAACTTTAATACACATGTCAGTAAAATTGTCAAAATAAGAATTCATTTAACAAATATTTCATAAATTTATATCTACAGGTACGGTACTATTGGGAATAACAGTGAAATCACAATTGGTAAAATTTTATGTTTAATACACAAGGTTCTTCATGCAAGATGCTCATTAACCATAAGTGGGAAATTTGTCTTTAACCTACTCGTCTAGTTCAGAACTAAAAGATTCAAGCAAACAAAAATTAACAAAGTATTTTTGGGAGGGGATGAGACTATTATTTCAAGGGAGGAATTTTCTTTTCTCTTGGCCCTTAGCTTTTTAGCTAGAAAACAAAATATTTCTCTATTTGATTCACAAAGAAATGCAGAATAAGCTGTAAAAATATCTTCATCATTTTATACAATAATTATGTGAAGTTTAATGCCTTAAAGTTTAATGTATAAGCGTAATAATTAAGGCCTGGAAATTAATGCTCTATCTGAAGACAAAATATGCATGCAAATATGCTCCGGAGCCAATGAAGTATGCTCTCCATTTAAATAATTCGAATACTTGACGTTCTCTTGTTAGTTGAATTACATTATAAATTACAAATATATATATATATATATATTTATATATAAGTTGTATAAATTACATTACAAAACTTAAAAAATAATAATAATAATAAATAATAAAAAGGTCAATGCAATAAATTTTAGTAAATTCAAAACTATTGAAATAAAATGTTGCTTTAATATTATACAATCAGTTCCGAAAACATTGGGCATATAGTGTCAATTATTGTACAGTCTCCTCTCTTAATATATTAATATAGCTAAATATGCTGTAAATGTTTGCATTAACAGAGATTATGCACAATATTTAAGATATGTCACAAATATGCTGTTAAAAATATGACAAATTAATAAAATACACAGTATTTTAATACAAAAAAAATAGGATGCGTAATTGCAAAACTAACAAAATGTACAACAATATGCAAAATGAAACCATAAATTTTCTGTTATTCCTTCCATATCTTGTACACTTTTTAACAGAGGCACATAATTGAGTGCAATATTAAAAACATGATTTTGCATAAACTTACAGGCCGTGTTAATAATAGAGTGTAGGCTACTGTATACCCCCCCCCCCCCCCGTGGGAATTTCCGACTCATATATTTTTTTTGTTGGTATTGCCATCTAGTTTAAGTCTTAGTTGTTTGCCCCTTACCAATTACAGCATTTACCCGGAAACTCTGGAAAACTATAGAAATCCAGAGAAAATGAGTTTGTTTTAATTTTTGTTAGGATGGTACTCATTAGGATTAAATGATAGGTTTTACGGAGGACCAGGTAATTATACCAATTAAGATTAAACGAAGGGAGAGTGGACTGTAGGTAGCTAGAACAGAGATTTAGATTTGAGGATTTGCAATGATATATTATCAGGAAGCCTGATTTCTGAATATAAGAATACAACACTTGATATAATGAGATAAATGAAAATACAGTTACTATTCTCGGAGAATATCTATTCTCCCGCCCGATAGTGTATGTAACGCTAGACAAAGCCTGTTCACTACACGTGGCTTCTAGGTTAAGAGACAATGGAAATACTTGTAAATGACACTAAAGGGCAATTCTCTGAGTGACGCACGGGACATTTGCAGGATTCAAATGACCTTAATTTTATTAGGATATAAGGTAACTGCTGCCAATCAGCTTTGATACCTTACTGATCAGTTGCTGTGTAATGTGTACCAGAAAGAAAAATCTAGCTTTATAATAACATACAGAAAAAGAAGAAAAACTCTCTGTGATGCACGGGACTCAGAAAAACTACTCTCAGTCACATTGCTTGCTTTGATCCACATATTCTGTGAATTGAAGAGGGTCAGGGAAATTATTTTCATGGCTTGACTTTTTATAGTAAATGTTCTTCTTATTCCTGTAATTGGTTATGTTCAATTCATTATGTTGAATGTTTAATTAATCCTTTTGTTTTGTGATGCACGGGACTTTTGAAATGTGATGCACGGGACACTTTTTTCCTTCAAGTTCCCAGCCCATATTTTAATGACAAAACATATTCCCTGCATTATTGTTTGTTTGGTTTAGTGGATACGGTTATTTTTACAAACGTTTTCTGCAATAAGGTTACATTTAAACTTGAGTAAGAACTCTCCTAATATTCATTAATACATGTGCTAACTTTTTCTAAAAATAGCTAACAGTAACTGGTAAATTACCATTCAATATGCCATTACATGGCATTTATTTGTATATAAATGTGACAGTCCCATGCCAGTTCAATTTCTCAAAAAATTCTCTCATCAGTTTCAAAATATTCTGTTCGTAGAAGTCCGTTAGGTTGGAGTATAGCCACCTGCAGATTGTTTTTACTTCTGCACCTGAAGCAGAGAGTTTGCTGGCCAGGAATTTCTTCATGGGACCAAACAAATGAAAGTCCAACGGTGCCAGGTCTGGACTGTATGGAGGATGCTGGAGCACCTCCCAAACAAATTTGTTGATTTTCTCATAAACAGCTGCAGCAACATGTTGCACCATCGGACTTTCATTTGTTTGGTCCCATGAAGAAATTCCTGGTCGGTAAACGCTTTGTGTCAGTTGCAGAAGTGAAAACAGTAGTCTTCAGATGGCTATACTCCAACCGAATGGACATCTATCAACAGGGAATTTTGAAAATGGAATTATGATGGGAGAAATATGTTGAGAAACCTGGCGACTATATAGAAAAATAGACAAAAGATGTCCCTTCATGTGTGCATTTGTTTGTAAATTGTACCTATTAAACTTTTTGTAAAAAAAAAAAGGCATTACTTTTCCTCCACCCTCATAATTTTAGATCTCTGTAATGGTTCAGGATTGGAAAATTAACGTTTGGAATAACCTGTTAAAACTGACAGATTCCTACATTCACCTAATCAGATTATGAAAGTAATAAAAACCAGTACACTGGTAAATTCAAGAGGACAGTACAAATTTCAAGATCTTATATTCTGACGTGTGATGCACGGGACAAACAAACAAACTGCATTTGTGTTGTGCAGAGGAAACAGATCTACATTTGATTGAACTGAAAATTAGTAGTACCTAATAATATAAGTCAAATAGAGTTTTCAAGCCAATACCTTCTTTTGTTTTTTCAGAATATTAAAAAATTCATGTTTCTGTGATGCACGGGACAATAGTGCGAAGCTGCAGGAATGGGAGTATTAAAATGTTTAGTGTGTGGTTGTTGACATGTTTTTGTTTATGATAATACTTAGTTTTCTTGTGGTTTCATCATATGTAATTGTTAAAAAGATACTGTGAATAGTTATTTTGTTACACGTGATTAAATATTGAGTATAAATTGATACTTTTCCCTCCTCTTGTTATTTCAAACTTTAGAAATTTATTACTAGTGTAAAATAGTAAAATATTGATTATGTTTTTGTTTTTACAATAATTTAATGTGTCTTCTTCCCACTCATAATAAAAGAAATACATTTGTTGCAATTTCAAAATTTGCTCCCATGGTTTCACTTTCCAGAGAATTGCCCTAAAGTACAATATTATTTCCTGAATTTCACACGCAGGCTGCTTAAACAATACAAGAGCCGATTGGCGTGGAGTTGCAGATGAATATTAGTAATATAGAGCAAAAACTGGCCTAAAACAGACGCAGCTGCAACGCATGCCTATACACTGTCACGTCTCGATCTCAACTGACTAGAACTGCAATAGCGTGGTAACGCTACAAAGCCCACACCTGCAGGAAATGAGTAATTCACGCGCCAATTAATTGGCGGTAGCGCCAATTAATACAGAGGCTAATTTGAAAGACTATAACTATAGACTCTTGATCTAACATACTCCCGCCTAAAATCGACAGATTTTACATAACACTTTGCGGATAGATCAAGATAACACTAATAGATTTACACTTTATTGAATAGGCAAGGGACACACTTTTACAATTGGTCGCTTGTATTCACCATTGGACGTACGCACTGTCACAACAAGCACTAAACCATCGTCACCAGGATGCACTGATGAGATGATTCCCAGCTTCCACTGGAGCGGTGGAGAATTATCTTCTTTCAGGAGCACAAGAGTACCAATCTGAATGTTTTCGCTGGACGCAGACCACTTCTGCCTCTGCTGCAGTGAATGTAGGTAGTCAGCTGACCAACGCTGCCATATGTGATGTATGTAGGTTTGTAGCTGATGCCATTTAGCAACATGAGAGACATTCTCTGCCATAGGAGGAGAAGGTAGGACTGTGAGTTTTTCTCCAATGAGAAAGTGTCCAGGAGATAGATAGGATGAGTCGCTAGGATCATCACTTAGGCGTAGGAGAGGTCGAGAGTTTAGACAGGCCTCAATCTGGGTGAGAACTGTAGAAAGCTGCTCATAGGTAAACACTTGGCTACCCATCACTCTACGTAAATGAAATTTCATGGATTTAACAGCAGCCTCGTGGAGTCCTCCAAAATGTGGGGAGGAAGCAGGGATAAAATGCCATGTGAATTCATTAGAGGATGCGTAGTCTTGGAGAACTTGTTGATGGGTGCTGGACTGAAGCAAGAGACGCAGTTCACGCAGCTTGTTGTTAGCACCAACAAAGTTCGTCCCATTATCACTAAATATTTCCTTGCAAAGTCCTCTACGAGATGTGAATCTGCGTAGGGCGGCGATGAAGGCATCAGAAGTAAGGTCGGAAACCAGCTCGATGTGAACTGCTTTCATAGCCAAGCATACGAAGATAGCAATGTATGCTTTGACCTGAGTTTTGCTGCGGGGGGGATCCGTATCTTATGAAGAATGGTCCGGCGTAGTCAACCGCAGAACGTAGAAATGCTCTAGCAGGGGTCACCCTGTAGCTAGGTAGGCTGCCCATCAGCTGGTGAGCACCTTTGGCTTTCAACTTGAAACAAGTTAAACATCTGTGTAGCGTAGACTTCACAATTCTACGTACACTAGGAATCCAATATCGTTCTCGCAGAGAAGATATAAGCAGCTGATGTGATGCATGAAGCAGTCGCAGATGCTCGGATTCAATTATCAATCTGGTGAGATGGTGACCTGGAGGGAGGATAAGCTGATGTCGTGCATCATGTGGTAACTCAGCTTTCTCCAGACGTCCACCCACTCGGAGTAGGCCATCCTTGTCCACAAAAGGCACCAAGGAGTGGAGCGAACTCTTGTTATTCACTTGCATCTTACTCTGAAGATCGGACAGTTCATGTGAATAGGCTGCTTGCTGAGCTATTCTTATACAAAGCAACAAAGCTTGTTGTAACTCTTCAACTGTGAGAGAGCCGTGACGTTTAACTTGGCTTCTACAGTTGTTTATAAAGCGTAGCATATATGAAGTAACTCTCTGTAAACGCGCTAGCTTGGAAAAACGTAGCATAAAGTCTTCTTCAGCATGTGTGACTAGGCAAACTGTGTCACGCTGCTCACTACTGTCCTGCAGCTCAAGTTGCTGAGGCTGTTTGGGCCATGATTCAATAGGCTGTGAAATCCACACAGGCCCGTTCCACCATAAATCAATGTCTAAGATTTGTTCTGTTACCACACCTCTCGAAATCATGTCAGCCGGGTTGTGTTGGGTGGCCACATGCCGCCAAGCTGCCGTCTCTGACATCTCCTGGATTTGAGATACGCGATTAGACACAAATGTTTTCCATTTATGGGGATTAGATTTGATCCATGAGAGCACAATCATGGAGTCAGACCACAGATAATTTTGTGATGTAGGCAATTTCAAGTCAGTGACAACTTTCTGATACAGTTTCGCAAGTAACAAGGCACCACACAACTCGAGTCTTGGAATTGTTTGCTTCTTCAATGGGGAGACCTTGGACTTGGAGCAAAGCAGTTTAGTTGTAACAAGACCACTGCTCTCAGTAGACCGTACATACACACAGGCACCATAGGCTTTCTCCGAGGCATCACAGAATCCATGTATCTGTATGTCGGTAACCGTAGCTGCTGTTAACACATGGCGTGGAATGCGAACATTATGAATTGTAGAAAGAATGTAGATAGGTTTTACGGAGGACCAGGTAATTATACCAATTAAGATTAAACGAAGGGAGAGTGGACTGTAGGTAGCTAGAACAGAGATTTAGATTTGAGGATTTGCAATGATATATTATCAGGAAGCCTGATTTCTGAATATAAGAATACAACACTTGATATAATGAGATAAATGAAAATACAGTTACTATTCTCGGAGAATATCTATTCTCCCGCCCGATAGTGTATGTAACGCTAGACAAAGCCTGTTCACTACACGTGGCTTCTAGGTTAAGAGACAATGGAAATACTTGTAAATGACACTAAAGTACAATATTATTTCCTGAATTTCACACGCAGGCTGCTTAAACAATACAAGAGCCGATTGGCGTGGAGTTGCAGATGAATATTAGTAATATAGAGCAAAAACTGGCCTAAAACAGACGCAGCTGCAACGCATGCCTATACACTGTCACGTCTCGATCTCAACTGACTAGAACTGCAATAGCGTGGTAACGCTACAAAGCCCACACCTGCAGGAAATGAGTAATTCACGCGCCAATTAATTGGCGGTAGCGCCAATTAATACAGAGGCTAATTTGAAAGACTATAACTATAGACTCTTGATCTAACAATTTGTCTTTGTTCTTTGCTCCTAATATGCCCAGGGAATTTCTGATTCACATATTTTTTGTTGGTATTGCCATCTAGTTTAAGGTTTCAGTTGTTTGCCTATTACCAATTACAACATATCCCCGGAAAACCACGTATAGACTATACGGAAAAAATTACAATGTTTTATTTTTTTTTAAATTACTTTGTTTTAATTTTTTAAATCTTAGTTCTTTGCTCCTATTATTCAAAGGGAATTGGTGACTCGTATAGTTTTGTGTTGGTATTGCCATCTAGATTAAAGTTTCAGTTGTTTGCCCCTTATCAATTACAGCATATCCCCTTAAAACTCGGAAAACCATGGAAATCCGGAGAAAATTACTTTCTTTTAATTTTTTTTTTTAATCTTAGTTCTTTGCTCCTAGTATTCAAAGGGAATTGGTGACTCATATGGTTTTGTGTTGGTATTACCATCTAGATTAAGATTTCAGTTGTTCGCCCCTTATCAATTACAGCATATTCCCATAAAACTCGGAAATCCGGAGAAAATTACTTTGTTTTAATTTTTTTTAAATCTTAGTTCTTTGCTCCTGGTATTCAAAGGGAATTGGTGACTCATATAGTTTTGTGTTGATATTGCCATCTAGATTAAGGTTTCAGTTGTTTGCCCCTTATCAATTACAGCATATTTCCAAAAAACTCGGAAAACCATGGAAATCCGGAGAAAATGAATTTGTCTTAATTTTTTTTTAATCTTGTTCTTTGCTCCCGGTATTCAAAGGGATTTGGTGAGTCGTATGTTTTTGTATTGGTATTGCCATCTAGATTAAGATTTCAGTTGTTTGCCCATTATCAATTACAGCATATCCCCGGAAAACTCCGAATACCACAAAAATCCGCAGAAAATGAGTTACTTTTAATTTTTTTGTTGTTGTTAATCTTTGTTCTTTGATCCTAATATTCCCAGGGAATTTCTAACTTACTTTTTTTTTTGCATTGTCATCTAGAATAAGGTTTCAGTTGTTTGTCCGTTTTCAATTACAGTATTTCCCCGGAAAACCACGGAATTCCACAGAATTTCTAGAACTCGGAACTTGTGATCTACAGTCACTGAAACCGTTATTGCGAAGTAAATCTTCTGCTTCAGGCGTGCCCTTTACAGGTTCAAAAGGGTGTGTATGTGGACTATGAGATATCTGGAATAATAGTGATGGTCACATGCAAAAGAAAAGGGGAACCATATCTTCTAAACATGCCAAGTTAAAGTTGTTTTCCTTAGATGCTCGCTGAAATCTTAAAATCAATGACACTTTGTCCATATTACCAATCCAAAATTGTGCTGTTTTACCCAACTTCAGTCAAGAAAGTTTGGTAGGGACTGTGGAAGATTTGGCAAGATAAATTATCATTCACAGATAGTCCAGTCATTTGGTAGTTTTACCTGGAAAGTTTTCCGGCAGTTTTGAAAATTGGTGATTTTATAGATTTCAATGTGCTCTTTTCGAATTTTTACTTTGCCACCTCGTATCTTTGCCGCTTGCTCCGCCATATTGAAAAAATGGCGCCCTAAAGCAGTTTTTTGACAATATCTCCTTTCCGACTCATTATGCGATGAAAATAGTTATTTAATAAATTAAACTAGAGAAAATTTCCTATAATTTATGTAATAACGATTTTTTTGTAAAATGAATAGTTTCAGCATACGAGCGCCGCAAAGTCTACTCCGGCACGCGTTTTAGCCAAAGCCACGGAAGATTCGGATACGCCACTACCTGCATCATTTTGCGGTAAAGCATTTAATAAGCGATTTTAACTAAATAAGGTCTCCTGATTTCAAAAATGTCACTATTTTTGTTATTTCACATCTAGTTTTTGTGTTTGCTGTTATGGCGGACGCAATTTTAAAATCTGTGTAGACTTTCTTGGAGGGCTTATAGTAGCTAAACGGTAAGTTGTATAAAAAAACCTGTTGCAGAAGCAGTAACGTATTTTGAGAGGTCTACAAGTTTGTTCCCTTAGATAATCGGTTATCCCTTAGATTGAGTTAGATTTTTTATTTTAAATAAATTCTATATTTTTCTCACATTATGTAAAATTTGGCACACATGATATGAAAGATAGAATCATACTATTTGGTAGGAATATGGGCACATACAACAGTCATAAGCGTGCTAAATTTGGTGTTTCTAGCTGCCCCATAAGTATAGAAAAACTTGCTGGATAGCCGTGACATCATTCACATCTACGACAGTCTAATCTTCCACTTATTAACATTGATGATTATTCACTTCCAGATGAGCTAGAAACTTGAAATTTGGCAAACTTATAGATTTTAGATTTATTAAAATACATGTTCAAAACCGTTGAGCTCGATCAATGTAATAAAATAAATAAGATACCCTTTGCTCAACTAAAATATATTTTATAGATTTTAACCTACAACCAATGGAAAAATTCCCAAAAGTTCAAATCTTTAATATTTCCCTCTCCAAACAAACTTCGATTTTTTTCTGTCACTGAGCATTTGTACGGCTTCAGATGATTTGGCAAAAATAAATTTATTTGGCCTGCACTCACAAAAAATACTGGAATACATATGTCTTGGACTGTTTGAAAATATTATTTGATTTTCTCCGTAAATATTACCAAAATCATCCTAATTTTTAAGTATTTTTTATCCTGTAGGCTGGTCCAAGCAATAACCTATATCTCTCATTTTGAAGTACCTTTTGCAAGAAAACATGACGTGTTACGTAGAAACGGTCAACGGATTCATGTTCAGTGACCCAAAATTGGTTAAGATCACCTATCACACCACTTATTGCAAACAAAACAGTTTCAAAATGCAGCGTCAAAGCTCCATACAGTTATTTTATTATACAAAATAACATTTTTCACAATTGTCAATTAACCAGATGTGATAGAGAAAAACTAAATGCATTTTCAAATTTAGCACAGCGAATTTAATCAACCACAATCAACCAAATTTACCACAGAAATTTTCGTCTTTTTTCCAGGCTAATATAATCAATACAGCAATCAGCATTTCATCTACATTTGATTCCGTAATAGTTGTCGGTGAAGATGTAGATCTTCTTATTCTTTTGACGGCTCTATCTACGTGTTCAAACATATATAATCTCAAACCAGGAATATGAAAAATTTTGCAACGAATATATTCAACTCCATACCACTGCTGAACCTGGTGATAAGTTCGGAACGAATGTTGTCGTGCTGCTGCTTCTGTCGGTGGCTACGATGCAATATTAAATTTATTTTCATATGCAGATTTTGTGAAGCATGTATATCTATAGTTGTTTAACAACATACTTTTCACGCCACTGTAACCGTACAATGCAAGGAGGAAGCTTCAGCAATGATCTCTGGATCAGCATTTTGGTTTTTGAATACCTGGATAAGCTCGTTTAAATCTGCGTTTTTTCGGAGTACATTAGCAGATTTTATTTTTCTTTGTTTAAAGAGTGCTGATGTTGTATCACAGCCACTAAAGGCGTGCAGAAATAATATTATGTTATCTGCGGCTGTTTTATCTATGATAATTTTTGTAAATATATTCGTTGCGAAATTTTCCCTTTTCTTGGTTTGAGAATATATATATATATGTTATGTTTGAACGCGTAGAGAGAGCCGTCAAAAGAATAAGATGATCTACATCTTCGCCGACAACTATTATGGAATCAAATGTAGATGAAGTGTTGATTGCCGTATTGATTATTATTAGCGTATCCGCATCTTCCGTGGCTTTGGCCAAAACACGTGTCGGAGTAGACTTTGCAGCGCTCGTACGCTGAAGCTATTCATTTTACAAAAAATCGTTAGTACATAAATTATAGGACATTTTCTCTAGTTTAATTTATTACATAACTATTTTCATCGTAAAATGAGTCGGAAAGGAGATATTGTCAAAAAACTGTTTTTGGGCGTCATTTTTTCAATATGGCGGCGCAAGCGGCAAAGATACGAGGTGGCAAAGTGAAAATTCGAAAAAAGCACGTTGAAATCTATAAAATCACCAATTTTCAAAACTGTCGGAAAACTTTACAGATAACCCCCTTTTTGAGCACCAAATGACTGGACTAAGAAGTCAAATTAGAATATGAAGGGTGTTCTGCCAGATTTCCAATCACTTTCATCCCTTCAGCATCAGGATTTCTTCCAGTATTCTTTGTCATGCTGTAATTGGTAAGGGGAAAACAACTGAAACCTTAAACTAGATGGTAGTACCAACAAAAAAAGACATATGTGTCAGAAATTCTCTGGGAATATTAGGAGCAAAGAACAAAGATTTTAAAGAAATTTTTAAAAAGTCAATTTCTCAGGATTTCCATGGTTTTCTGGAGATATGCGATGATTCATAGGGGGCAAACAACTGAAACCTTAATCTATGTGGTAATACCAACAAAAAAAACATACGAATCAGAAATTCCATTTGAATATTAGGAGCAAAGAACAGAGATTTTAAAAATAAAACAAAGTAATTTTCTCCGTATATACGTGGTTTTCTGGGTTTTCCGGGGATATGCTGTATTTGGTAATGGGCAAACAACTGAAACCTTAATCTAGATGGCAATACCAACACAAAAAAATATGATTCACCAGTTCCTTTGAATACTAGGAACGAAGAACAAAGATTTTTAAAAATTTAAACAAAGTCATTTTCTCTGGATTTCCGTGGTTTTCGGAGTTTTCCAGGGATATGCTGTAATTGATAAGGGGCAAACAACCGAAACCTTAATCTAGATGGCAATGCCAATAAAAAACATATGAGTCAGAAATTCCTTTTGAATATTAGGAGCAAAGAACAAAGATTTAAAAAATAAAACAGTCATTTTCTCCGTATATACGTGGTTTTCCGGGGATATGTTGTAATTTCTTCTTCTACTTCTTCTTCTTCATCTTCCCTATTTATGCCGCTCTGTGCAGCGTTAGGGGATGTCCTCGTATCCATCTTCTGTAACTTTCTGTTCCTGGCCATGCTTCGTAGTTGATGTATTGTCTTAAAGTCATAACATTCCATGTATCAATTCGTAGTCCTCTTTCCTTGCGAAGTTGTTGCCGTTTCATCCGTCCTATTCCGAGGCCATCATTCCTCCTCTGAATCATTAATACTTCAGGTGGGTGATTAGCCCAGCGCTGAAGGTCCGTTACCTCGGACTACTGGTCTCCCAATATTTATGTCCCCTCGGGAGCCCGGGTGGTCCAGTTATACCCCCAGACACCGGGTGCCCATTTTTATCACCTCTTACGATTCGCATGAGCTACGGTGGGACTATTCTTCCCCGGTCCCACACGGGGTTATGTTGTAATTTGTAAGGGGAAAACAACTTAAACCTTAAACTAGATGCCAATACCAACAAAAATGTATTAGTCAGAAATTCCCTGGGAATATTAGGAGCAAAGAACAATGAAAAATTAAAACAAATTCATTTTCTCCAGATTTCCGTGGTTTTCCGGGTAAATGCTGTAATTGAAAAGGGGCAAACAACTAAAAAAAAAAACTTAAACTAGATGGCAATACCAACAAAAAATATGTGTCGGAAATTCCTATGGGGGGAGGGGGAGGGTTTCATATTAGTAGCCCATGGTCTATAAGCTTCATCATACTTTTCATTAATAATAATTTATTTGAAACTAGCTTAAAGGACCCAACATTGCCCCAGGTTTTGTATTTTGATTGTACTTTAAACTCAACTTTTAATTTTCAAAATCTTGGTCCTTACATAGCTATTTAAATTTTGAAATGAGGAAGAACAACTTACCACAATCAGATTATTCCCTCAGAAAATGCTAAATATAGATTTTTATCATGCATAGAGAACTTAGAATTTTTCAGTTATTAAGTGCCAGTATGGTACTTTATGAGATTGTGTGGGGGACGAAAAAATGTCTGTCCGTCTGTCCGTGCGTCTGTACACACCATAACTCAAGTACGCTTGGTATAAACATTCATAATGTCGATGGGAAGAACCGTATTGTTATTGAACCAAATCGGTTCACCGGTACCTGAGTAATGCCCAATTTAGTGCCTATTTTAATAGTATTATATTAGAAAGGCACCATAACTGAAATATGCTGTATCGGATTTCCATGAAACTTGGTATACTCATTTATGACGTTCATGAGATGTGCCCTATTGAATTTGAACCTAATCTATTGACCGGTACCGGAGTAAACCCCAATTTAGTGTCTACTTTAAAGGTGCAATAACTCAAATACGCTTTATCGTATATTTATGAAACTTCGTATACGCATTTATAATGTCCATGGGAAGACGTCTATTTATAATGGATAAAATCGGTTGACCTGTTTCGGAGTAATGCTCAATTTAGTGCCTATTTTATGGTAATATACGCATTCGAAAGAATTTATAAAAAAAATGAAAATCAGTTATCTTGACAACACTGCCTATTGTTTTACTATGATCTTATAAGGCCTTGGAAATTAAAATACAGGTAGCTATGACAAAAAACACTATTGATTTACATGCGCTTATCCAACTATACCATTAAAATGACCCCGGTGGCCGAGATGGTAACGCTTTGGCCTCACATTCTGGAGTCCATGGTTCAAAACCCGAAACTGGCCAAATTGAATATTTTTGGTATTTTTATGTGAGTGTGCGATTGTCATGATATCACAAATCTGTACAGTTCAGTTAATGCTGGAAGATTTTAATCTAATTAAAAAAAACTAGACCTTTGTTCTTCCGTAATCCCTGCTTAATGAATAAATCTGGAGCTTAATTGGAAATCAATTAAAAAAAAACATATTCTGCATATCATAATTGTAGTCATAACTGATTAAACAAAAACATACTGGCACTTTGTTACATCAGTTTACCTGATTTTATTTCTTTTACAGACCATGGATAGTAAGGGTTGAAATAAGAAGAAACAGAAGCTTCCTAACATAAAATTTTACTGTCTTTACGGGATTTTTTATTTCCCTCTCTAATGTCACCTTATAACCATTTTCGAACTGAAACAACAAAAAAAATCAAAAAACTTTCACATTTTACTTCTGAAAACCTTAGACATGATAATTTACTGTGGAGATAAGACTAAAAATGTTCCTTTTTTTCTCTTTCTGCATGCTTAATGCCTGTTGCTCACAGTCAGATTTTTTGTTAAATTTATTGCACAACTATCACTTTTCAGCAAATTGGTATTGCTAATGGTCAAATTCCCCTTTGGGCAAACCGTTTGATTAAGTATTTTGAAAAATAGGACATGTTGTAATTCCAGCAAATCGTTGACGAAATTAGCCAATCAGCACAACGTACATGGCGCTGCCGTGCCCCCAGCGGTATTGTGTAGAACTTGTTGCAAGTGCAGCCATTTTCCTATTTCACATATTCTTTATCTAAGAAATGCAACTCCATAAAAATGGCATGGGTATATACATATGTAGATACACGACTAAGAGATCTACTATCACGGCATGCAACCTACGAAAAAAGCAGCCAACTGCTCTTCTCAGAGCACAGACCAAAGTAAGAAGAACCTAAACACAATACAGTGGAACGCTGGAGGACTAATGCAGGATAAGAAAACAGAACTCTGTAACACCATACTGAGAAACAAGTTAGGCGCATTCTTTATTATGGAAGCAAACATCACAACAGAAAAACTCAAACACTATCAACTTTAAAGGGTGTACACTTCACAACCTACCTAAATACAGGCAAGTTGCGAGCGGCATTTTTTTAGGAATTAACAGTACACTATGTGCAGACTTCCAGATTGTAAAATAAATAGGCAGCGAGGAAGACAACTGAAATAGTTAAAGCTAACATCTGGAGGAGCAAATCAAAGTTCACTGTCTATGGCATATACAGCCCACCAAACAATAAACCCGACTTCTCATTCCTTGTAATTGACAATAAAACGATATTGATCGGAGACTTTAATGGCCACTCCTGAAGATGGAACTACAAAGATCTTAATGCAGCAGGGAAAGAAGTAGAAGATCTTAACACAACAAATCTGAACTTAATATTCAACTCCTCAGACCCACCAACTTTCCTACACTATAATGGATCACAAACAAACCCCTGATCTCCTACTGGTGCCTAGTGTCATTACTAGGGCCCGGATTTTTAAGTGCTAAAAAACTTAAAAATATTTATTTTTTATGTGCTAAAAATGTTAAAAATATGTGCTAAAAAAAAAAAAAAAAAGGAGAGAGAGAGAGAAAAAAAAAGAGAGAAAAGAAACAAAAACACCAGAATGTTCGTAACTTACTAGAACAAATTATATTGAAACTCGCCAACATCAGATGTAAAATGCTGACAGGAGTTGCAGTGCACAACAAATGTCATTTCCAGCTTATGGATCACAAATCCTTGTCTATTATCCGAGAATAATGCCTTATATTGAGAAAAGGAATGTTCTACATCGCACGATGTTAACCTTGCATATTTGAAGAGGGGTAGATCACTAACACACACACACAATCAATTAGATTATGTTTTGGCCTTCCAAAACTTGAGCGACTTTGCCACCATTTTTCTCAATCATACCTTTAAATTTTGTTCTTAGAACTTCTATTTTCGAACCTGAGATAGTGTTAAGTTGCCTTTCAACGTACTGTATTTCTTTAAGTGAATTACGCAATGTTGAGATTGGGTTCTGTTCTGTTCTTCCCTGATAATAACTCTCACCTCATTGCAAGTGAAGCATTTGTGTTGAATTCTTTCGAGATACAAATTTTTGTTGTAAAATGTTAAAAGAGAATGAGGAAAAGTACTAAAATATTTATTTATGGAGAATATATCGCAAATATTTATTCACATAACTTTTTTGTAAAACGTGTGTTTTTATGTAAAATAAAATTTGGAATTTGCTGTTGTCGGACCCTTATATGAGCATCAGGGGGGGAAAATTACATAAAAAATCCGAAAAAAATACTAAAATATGTATTTATGGAGAAAATATCAAAAATATTTATTCACATAACTTTTTTTGTAAAATATGTGTTTTTATGTGATATAAAATTTGGAATTTGCGTTTGTCGGACCTCGATTTGGATATTAAATTTTTTTTTTTGTAATGTAACTTACGCATGAGGAAAAAAAAAAACATTTTTTTACATACAAATCCGGGCCCTAGTCATTACTGACAACACAACACGAAATGTATTGGATGACTTCGGGAACAGACACAAGCCTGTGACCGCAAAGATAAACCTCAACAGACAAAATATAGCAACAAACAGTGACCCAAAAATGTCATGGAACTTTAATGGGAAAAGTATACAAAATCATTAGAAAACAACCTGCAACCTAATATTATAGGTTTTACACAAAGTACAGATGACATAGGGAAGTTGGTTAACACTTTCCACACCATGCCCATACGCGATACGTTCCGCATTTTATTCCCGCGTGAACCAAGACCATATCCCTTACGTTGCACGTGTTCGCATGCTCAGCAATGAGAGAAGACATTGTGTAATACAGGTTTTGAACAGATAAATGTGAAGCTTAGTTTATGAACTTCCCAACAGAATGTGCTTCATACACTTTTGTCGATTTATATCGACTTTTCTATCGAAATTATATCGACCTACTGCGATTACCACAACATCAACAACAAGCTAGTTCATGAAGATGTCCGAATCGGATGAATTCTGTTTTTAGGCTTTTCTCCTGTTGATCAAAATGTTTATTCTGGTTCTTCTGGATCATATCATGATGCATCTATTGACGAAGACGATATGTGTGCAGATAAAGAAACTGGACAAAAAGTGAGATGGGAGTCATAAGATGGTGCAAAGTGTGTAACATTGGACTGTGTACGCCAGAAAGCTTCAAACAATATCACACACGTGTTAATTACTGGACAATATGGAACCAATAAGTTGTCAGAATTCTATATTATGTATTATTTCAGTAAGTTTAGTTAGTACTTTTGCAATAAATAGGTTTTTAACCCTCTAAACCTGGAAAAAATATTTCCAACAAAAAAAAAAATCCTCAAAAGAGCCTCCCATTTATCTGCCTGTGATATATTTATGCCAGAGTGAATACACAAAAGAATATCATTTCTAGAAAGAGGAGGTTCCAATCTTCATGGCTAAGTAATTAATTATTTTGTAATACATATTGTATATTTTTTTTTAAATCACAAAAACGGAAGAAAACGCCTGTTCACAGGACAATAACGCTGAAAAATGGCACGGTATGGAAAGTGTTAACAAAATCATTATCAACTGTGCAAAAGCATGTATCCCAAGAGGCAGAGTGAAAGAATACAAATGTGTCTGGAACGAAGAACTTGAAATCATCAAGAACAAACGCATACTTCGGTCAAAGACAGCCAAACAGACTGGTAAAATAGAGGACATACAAGCCTGGAGAGGGCAAGCCACAATCTTTCAAAGAAAAATTACAGAACCCGAAAGACATGCATTCAGTGATTTCAAATCCAACATTAATTACCAACAAGATAGCCTAAAAACCTAAAGATATATGGCAACAATCCAAAATAAAATACCTGAAAGAAAGAAAGAACCCATAAATAAGAATGCCAAAGAAATTTCCTGGGACAAAGAACCAACAAATGCTTTTGCACTAACGTATTCACAAAACCAAAGGAAAGGTAAATATGCAAGAGAAAACTCTAAAACATTCAAAAAATGTATAATACCCTTAAGAGCGATTTAAGAACTGACACATCTATTGACATATGTAAAGCCCCAATCAGCAAAACTGAATTAATCGCAGCCATTAAAAATCTAAAGAACAAAAAGTCACCTGGAGAAGACAAGATACGTCCTGAATTCATGAAGCATGCTGGGGTATTGGCAAGAAAAACACTGCTAATATGGTTTAAAAAACTATGGGAAACAGGACAAGTGCCATCAACGTGGAAAAAAAAAGCAACAGTTATCCCCATGCTGAAAGCCAACAAAGATCCCAAATACTACTAAAACTACAGACAATATCATCAACCATGCACAAGCCGGCTTCCGAATGCACAGATCAACAAGTGAACATGTTGCAAAATTGAGCCAATCAATCAAAGATGCAATGGATGAAAGAAAAATCCTAACTATGTTGCAAAATTGAGCCAATCAATCAAAGATGCAATGGATGAAAGAAAAATTGTAACTGCAGTCTTCGTGGACTTCCGATCCAGCATACAGGGTCTGTATTTTAAGTAATGAAAATAAATCCAGAAAACAAAATTTATTACAGATATCGCTACAAACTTTTAGTACTCCAACGCACTTATGCAGGCGAGTTTTCCACACTTTGTACGCTCCCTGAAAGTCAGCAGCTGGAACAGCCTTTAGAGCACGTGTGCAAGATGCTTTGACAGCATCCAAGGTTCCGTGGTGGTGTCCTTTGAGGGCGTTTTTCACTCTGGGAAAGAGGAAAAAAGTCTGGGGGCAAGGTCGGGGCTGTAGGGAGGCTGAGGAATTGTTGTGATCCCAGTTTTCGTCAGGTACTCTGTAACCATGAAGGGTCAATCCATTAGAAATGAACTAAATTGAATAAAATTTGTTGCTCAACATTTTTGATTTTCCTCATTTTTTTTACCAATTACTCCCCAATATTAGGTGAGCTCAAAACTATGGTAAAAAGAATTTTAGGCTCATCCTTTTTTGGCCAAAAACCTGTTTTGCACAAATGTATGTAACTCTGTTAATTTTATAGATAACAAGACAAAATAAAAACCAAAATTAACAAAATGATATGCTCTAGATTTTTGTTCTTACATAATATTAGTAAAGTAGGAAAGTAAAGAAAAAAATTCACAACTACAAATTGAAAATTAACTTAAAACGGGAGTTTTAGTGCTGCAAAATTATTAAAAGGAAGAAAGACTCGCATTTAATTTTTTTTCTTATATAGATCTACCATAGGAAAACTTGCTATAGAAGTTTCAAGCTTGAGAACTTGAATCTTTTTTTTAACACAATTTTTCAAAAAATGCCCAAAGCATATTTTGGCAATATTTGAAGTAGAATATCTCAAAAGGGCCTGAGTGAAAAATTATTAAAATTATACAGATAACACCTCTTTACCATATAAAGATGTGATAAAAATTTGGTGACTGAGACTCAGCTGGTTCCAGTGCATCGAAGTTGGCCAAAAATTGTGTTAATACGCACACGAAATTTAATGGCAATTTAATAGTAAAAATCAACCTTGTAATTTTAAATGCAAAATTTTAGTGAACCTAAGTTTGTTACACAAAAGAGTTGTATATGTAGGCTACATTTCATCAGTTACCATGACAAATTTATAATTTCTTCAAAGCATTGAGTGTTGAAATTTTGATGCATAGTTTGCAATTTTTGGCCAACTTCGATGCACTATAACTCTGGAACCAGTTGAGTCTCAGTCACCAAATTTTTATCACGTCTTTATATCATAAAGAGGTGTTACCTGTATAAATTTCATAATTTTTCACTCAGGCCCTTTTGAGATATTCTACTTCAAATAATGCCAAAATACGCTTTTTTGCATTTTTGAACAATTATATTTTAAAAAAAGGGTCAAGTTTTCAAGCTTGAAACTTCTGCAGCAAGTATTCCTATAGTAAATCTATACAAGAAAAAAAATTAAAGGTGAGTCTTTCTTCCTTTTAATAATTTTGCAGCAATAAAACTCCTGTTTTAAATTTTTTTTCAATTTGTAGTTGTGAATTTTTTCTTCACTTTCCTCACTACTGAGGTAATATTATGTTAGAACAAAAATATAGAGCATGTCATTCTGATAATTTTGGTCTTTATTTTGTCTTGTTATCTATAAAACTAACAGAGTTACATACATTTGTGCAAAACATGTTTTAGACTGAAATATGATTACAAAGCAAACTTAAAAGTATGAGCCTAAAATTGTTTTAACCATAGTTTTGAACTCATTTTTATTGAGAAATAACTGGTAAAAAAAATTAGGGAAATCAAAAATGTCGAGCAACTTGGCCTGGTTCATTTCTAATGGATTGACCCTGAATATATATATATATATATATATTTCTCTTTCTCTTTCTCTCTCTCTCTCTCCCTCCCCCTCCCTCCTCCCAAGGCGACTCGGAGTGTGCCATTCGGTGCTCTGCCGTTTTGTTTCAGGGTCGTACTCAAAGATCCAACTTTCATCTCTGGTAATGACATTGTGAAAAAACTGACCACCACAGAACTCTGGATGCTGTCAAAGCAGCTTTCTGAAGGCTGTTCCAGTTGTTGACTTTCAGGGAGCGTACGAAGCGTGGAAAACTCTCCTGCATACTTTGAAGACTACTAAAGGTTTGTAGCAATATCTGTAATAAATTTTGTTTTCTGGATTTATTCTCATTACTTAAATACAGACCCTGTATGACAGTCTGCAGACAGTCCTTATCAGTGAACCTAGCAAGACATGGAATAAAGTCTAATCTCCTCAACTGGCTTGAATCATTCCTAAACTAAAGAACCTGCAGGGTTAAATACAGAGAACAGTATTCCAAATATAGAATCCTACAAATGGGACTGCCACAAGGAGCTGTCACCAGCTGCATGCTTTTTAACATCTACATCAACGACCTCTTTGATGAACTAGATTCAATGCAGACGTCAATTATCTACTCTACGCGGATGACCTAGTATTGGGCACAGAAACGGACAAAAGAAGAGCCATAGAGAAAGCTGAACAAACTTTCAACAAGGCATTAAACTTCTTCTTCGTTCTCTAACTCCTTTGTGCCGTTAAGCATGGAGTACCAGCCTCTACCCATTTCCTCCACTCATCTTGGTCCATTACCATTCTCTTCATTTCTGTCCATGTCTTTCCCTTTTCTTTTCCCAACTCCTCAATGTATTCCTGGTATAGCATACGTGGCCTTCCCCTTGCTCTTTTGCCTACTGGTCTTGCTTCTAAATACTGTTTCGGTTTTCTTTCTTCTGGCATGGGGGATACATGTCCATACCATTTAAGCTGTCTTTTTTTCCAATATTCTTTTAACGGAGTGGGTACCTAACTCTCCTCTTATTGTTACATTTCTAATCATATCCCTTCTTGTCTTTCCCACAACTCGTCTTAAGTATCTCATTTCCATGGCTGTTATTTTACTTTCTTGTTTTCTGCAGTAGAGTCTACCTCTCTGCTCCGTATAACAAAATTGGTAATATTATTGTTTTAAACACTATGATTTTTGTATTATTGGTTATTTCCTTTTTTCCCACTATAGTATTGTTAATCTGGTAATAGACAGAGTTGGCTTTCCTTATTCTATTTAAAATTTCTTGCTCTATTTTGCCATCTTTATTTACTAATGTTCCCAGATATTCATAGCTATTTACCTGTTCCAGCATTTCATTACTACACGATATTACAACCTCTTCATCTTTCCTTCCTATATACATGGTTTTGCTTTTAGAAATATTCAGTTCCAATCCTTTTCTAGTTAATTCCTCCTTCCATTCATTAATCGCCATTTGTAGATTATTTTTACTATTTGCTATCAGGATATATCAGTGATTGTGTCCAGACCAGTCTTAAATTTCTGTATCCCACTATAGTTCTTGCAGTTCTCTCTCTCTCTTCTATGGCACTTCGGTCCATTTTCGAACCATGGCCTCCCCAATAATTCTCCTCCATTCCTGTCTGTCCTTTGCCATCCTCTTCCAATTTCGGATATGCAGTAGGCTTTGTGCATCTTCCCGGATCTTGTCTTCCCATCTATCTCGTGGTCTTCCAACTGGCCTTCTCCCTCCATACCTCCCATTCAGTACTCTTTTTGGAATTTGTTCTTCTTCCATTCTTATCACGTGTCCTGCCCATTGCAGTCTTTTTATTCGCATAAATATAGAGAGTGCTACATCATCATACATATTGTACAGTTCTTGATTATATCTGATCCTCCATACTCCATTAACTAACATTGGGCCAAATATCTTTCTAAGTATTTTCCTTTCAAAGTTATCAACTATATCTTGCGCTTTCTTCGAGAGGATCCAGTTTTCACTTCCATATGTTATAATGCTTCTGATCAATGTTTTGTACAGCATTACTCGGTTTCTCCAGTTGGCATCACGATTTTTCAGCAGTGGTAAAACTGAATAATAAGCCTTATTGGCTGCTTGCAATCTATGCTGTATTTCTATTAGTTCCTGGTTCTTTCCATTGAGGACACCCAGATATTTATATTCTTGTACCACTTGTATGGTTTGGTTCTGGGTTTGAATTATATCTCGAATGTTGAGATTTTTTCTATTTTGTATCATAGCTTTTGTTTTATTTTCATTTATTTTTAATCCAGCTTCCTTTCCTGCTTCTTGCAGTTGTTGTAGGGCTTCTTTTACTGAATCCACTGATCTTCCCATCAAGTTTAGGTCATCAGCATACCCTACTATTTGCATAGATTTATACTCCAAAGTGTCTTTAGTATTTATGTGTGCCTTCTTAATTACGTATTCCAGGATGAGGTTGAAAAGCAATGGGGCCAGCCCATCACCTTGCTTTAGGCCCTGCTTCACCTGGAAGAATTTACCCAATTCTCCTTGAATTTGTACGCATGATGATGTTTCTCTCATTGTTATCTACTAATCGTATAAGTTTGTTAGGGATTTTAAAATGTTCCATTATTTTCCTTATTTTGTTTCGTTTAACAGTCGTATGCCTGTTGGAAGTCTACAAACATCTGTACCAATTCCATATTTCCTTCCCAAAATTTCTCCATCGTCTGTCTTACAGTAAAAATTGCATCAGTAGTTGATTTACCTCGTCTGAACCCATTTTGATATGGTCCTAAAACTGGTTCTACACATGTCTCAAGTCTTAATTTTAAAACACTGGTAAAAATCTTGTATGCTGTGGAGAGTAGCGATATGCCTCTATAATTACTACACTCCAGTTTGTCCCCCTTTTTATAAACTGGACATATAATACTTTTCTTCCAATCATTGGGTATACATTCTGTATTCCAAACTTTAATTAAAATTTCACAGAGAGTGCTTAACAGTTTGTCCCCTCCATATTTCCAAATCTCTGATGGTATTTTGTCAAACCCCGGTGCTTTATTGTTTTTAAGCGAGCTAATTACTTTCTTTATCTCCTCCTTTGTGGGAGGTTCTGTTGTTCCTTCTGGGATTCCACTTTCTGTACCTTCATTACCAGTATAGAAGGGATCTTCCTCCTCTTCCTCTTCCACTGTATTGCAATTGAGTAGATTCTCAAAATATTCTCTCCATCTACATTCAATTTGACTTTTATCGCCAATTAATGTTCCATCCTTATTTTTGCAAAGATTTGTTCTAGCTTTGAAGCCTTCTTTCATCACTTTTATATCTTTGTATGCTTTATTGAGATTCCTTGATTCCAGGTTTTCGTTTATTTCCTGTATTTTCTTGTTTATGTGTTCCCTTTTCTTTTTTCGGCATATTTTATGTACTATCCTATTCAGGGATTCTAATTCCTGCTTTCTTCCTCTTGTTTGTCGCATTAGATAGTTTTGATGGGCTTCATTTCGTTGTGATATTGCTTCCTTGCATTCTTCATCAAACCATTCTTTGTTCTCTGTTTTCCTTTTTGTTCCCATTACTTTGTCAGCCACTTCTATGATACTACTTTTGGTTGATTCCCATAAGGTTTCCACTGTCATTTCTTGATTAATATTTCTGTTTTCAAAGTTTGTTTTGATAGCTGATTTAAACTCTTCCCTACCCTCAGGGGTTTTCAATTTTCCAATATCATACTTCTTATTCTTATTATTCCCTTCCTCTCTTTGATTTCTCATGATTCGGCATCTGAAAGCTACTTTAATCAAAAAGTGATCAGAGCCACAGCTCGCACCTCTATATGATCTTATATTCATTATACTTGATGCTCTTCTTTTGTCTATTAAGACATGGTCTATTTGATTGATTATTTGTCTATCAGGCGATATCCATGTCCCTTTATGAATTTCTTTGCGCGGAAACCAGGTGGAGCTTATTATCATGCTTTTACTTATGGCAAAGTCTATAAGTCTTTGTCCATTATCATTTGTTACATCGTGCAAGCTATGCCCTCCAGTAATTTCTTTATGTATTCCTTCTTTTCCAATTTGTGCGTTCAAATCTCCCATTACAATTTTTATATCATTTGTCGGAATACTGTCATATATTTGTTCCAATCTACTATAGAAATTATCTTTGATAGTTTCATCTTTCTCCTCTGTCGGTGCATATACGTTTATTATTGACAAGTTGAAAAACTTTGTTCTGATCCTTAATATGCATATCCTTTCATTAACTGGTGTGAACTTTATTATACTGTTTTTCAAACATGAATGAACTATAAAGGCCACTCCACTATCGTTACTTCTTTTCTCTTTACCACTACTAAATACTGTGTAGCTCTTTGTATCCCAAATATCTTTCCCTGTCCACTTGGTTTCCTGTACTGCAGCAATAAGTACATTATATTGTTGTAGTTGTTCAATAAGAGCTTTCAGAGCTCCTGGTCTGAGTAAGGTACGTACATTCCATGATCCCATCTCAATGTCCATTTTTTCTCGCCTAGTCCATCTTAAGGTATTCTTTCTATTCCGAGGCATTATTTGGGGTTCCGCAACAGTGTGATTTTACGAGGTTAGGTCGTCAGCCTCACGCCCAACCCCCAACCTGGAGGGCCAGGTCATTTGGTTTCGGGGTTTCCGTCCCCTAGATCAGCTGTCTTCACCACGACTTCAGAGCCTGATCTGCCCCTCCCTAACCAAGGCGCCTCTTCCGCTTCCTCTGCCGTTGGGGTTCACATTCCTCTTCCGCCATTGGAACCGTTGGGCATCCTCTTCTGAGCTGTTTCTTAGTCTGGGTCTTTACCTTCAGCCTGTCCGGCAAGGGTGGCCCTACCGGTAGCTATGCTACCGCCGGCATAGCCCGAAGGATCATCAGACCACGCAAGCATCCCCACCAACTTCAAGGTCCTACAGCTCCTAGGGGATGTCTTGCAGTTCTTCTCTTACCAATTTTCCAGATTTCATCCATTACTATATGTTCTTAATAGAAGTGGGCTAAGACTATCTCCTGCTTGACCCCTCTGTCCATGAAAAATGGTTCTGATCCCTGCCCATCTAATCTAATTATCCCTTTTGGTTCCAGATATACTGATTGTATTGCTTTGATAAAATTCTTAGGAACTTTTTTGTTCTCTAGAGCTTTCCAGATTTCTTCTCTGGGTATTGAGTCAAAAGCTGCTTTCAGGTCTAGAAAACCCAGATATATACCCTTCCCTCTATCTATGGCTTTCTCCATTATCATTCTAAGTGAGAATATATGGTCTTGTGTTTGTCTGCCCATTCTTCTAAATCTTGTTCAACTAATTCTCTCAGTCTTTGTGCCAGGATTCTAGTATACACTTTATATACAACTGGGGATAGGCATATAGGTCTGTAGTTTGATCATTCGCTTTGATTACCTTCAATTATATTAACTTCCCATTCTCTTGGTATTTTATTTTCTGTCAGTATTTTCTGAAATAGGTTTTTCAATATTTTAATTAGTTCTTTGCCTCCATATTTAATTAGTTCAGGTGCTATTCCATCTTTTCCAGTAGCCTTACCTAGCTTGATTTCTTGCATTGTCATTTCTACTTCAGCTTCATCAATTTCCTTTTCTTCTTCCTCTTCTTCGCTTTCATTATCTTCCTCATGTATATTGATTTTTATCCTTCTTGAGCCTTTGTTCTCTGTGTTTTCTTTTGTATATACTTCAGTATCGATGTTTTTAGGTAGATTTCGACTAAAAATCTACCTATTGCAATCGATACCATGTCATGATTTTCGAAAAATTCTTTCATATCTTTACGTTTCATGCTTCCCTCAGTACGAAACCACCGCCCGTTCAAAAAAATTTGTTGTGATATTTATATATCTTTACACGATAGCGGCCGTAATTTTAAAGATATTTGAACCAAATTGTATTATGTTATTTCTAGGCCCAATAGTTCGGACAAGTTCGTTAATGAGCAAAATTGGCCCAAGGGGGTGGTCGGGGGAGGGGGTTGAAATTTTGAAAACTTTATATCTCGGCCCCTATGAAGTATAGAGGGAAACTTTGTTTGAATAAATTAGAGTGCTCCATATGGAGTTCACAGTGACACCAACGATTCGGGTGGGGGTGGGGGGTGGAAATTAGAAACTTTTGAAACCACGTCATGTGGGGGATCGTTGAAAAGCTCTTGATGAGTACTCTACAAATCAATAACTAGTTACTTGATAGCTCTCATATAAGGCGAGATTTGAAAGTTTGAAAAACAATAACACTTCAAAATATACCTCAGCCTGAAGGCCTGCCGAAAGGAAAGTGTGAAGACCAACTAAGGATAAAATTACCAATGTAATAGAGTTTGAAATATTACAAATAATAGTTACACACCTTTAGAACAATAATGCATGGGAAAATCAAAAATAAATAATACAATATAATATCAATTTAAAACATAATAAACAACTCTCTTTTTATAAAAAAGATTTCAGATTTATTTATATTTCATATTGTGCATTGTACACTTTGATATTGCTGTGAGAAAATAATTCTCAGTAAAAAGAAGTTTAATATGAAAGTGTTGTCTTCAAAGAACATTGGGACTACTGTTCGGTTATGTTGATACCTTGAGTTTTATAGAGTTATCACAGTCATGGCTCTCTTTAAGAATTATTATAATATCATTAATTTTGTCTTGTTTAGCGGCTTTGCTAATTTTATTCATTGCTGATCGTGCGCACGGCCTCCCAGAATATTATATCCTTCTCTTTTTCAAAACAAATTATTGTAGGTTTTTGCTCTTTACCGAATTCAGTTCTTGTTATTGCGGGTTTGTCATGCCAAGGCTAAAGAAGAAGAGTGCTGCGCAGCGACAATAAATTTACCTAAAAGCACTTCGAAATCTACCTCAGCCTCTAGGCCTGCCTAGAGGGATTTTTAAATTTCTCTTCATAGTAATCTCTCCATGTACTCAATATTTCTTTGTGTTCAGTCACCACCTTTCCATGTTTATTCTTGACGTTTCTTACTTGTTTTCCCATCTTTCCTCGTAAGGCTTTAAGAGTTTGCCAGAATTTTCTCTTATTCTCATTATAATTCTCTTGGACGTTTAGTCCAAATTCTTCCCATGATTTGTTTTTGCTTCTTTTATACTCTGTTTAGCTCTATTTCTAAAATTAACATATTCTTCCCAATCTCTAGCATCCTTAGTCCTCAGGTATTTCTTCCAGGATGCTTTCTTCTCTTGTATCCTGTTCTTGACTTCTTCATTCCACCAGTTAGTTTGTTTTGTATTTGGTCTTATTTTATTAGTTCCACATATCTCCTCTGCATTTCTCAAGATAGTATTTTTAATTGTCATCCATAGTTGATCAATATCTAATTGGGTATTCACCTTTCGTAGTGTTGTTTGATTTCTTTCTTCGTATTCTTCTCTTATTTTGGTTTCCTTCAATTTCTCTACAGCAATTCGTTCATATCTCTTTGCCTTTGGTTTTTTACATATAATAGCTCTGGTATCTGCTATTAACAGTCGATGGTCTGTAGAGAGTTCTGCCCCCTTATGACTTTAACATCTGTAAGGCCCAGTTGCATAAAAGCTCCAGATATCTTCTAGACAGTTAATGGTTCTATACATTTATTGACTCGATATACACCTTCCCATTTCCGAAAGCGAATGCGCTCAGTAAATAGCTAATGCCAGATAAATGAGTTGAGCACTTTGTCAATAGATGGAGACATGGTGCATACTGTAATATCAAATTGGCCGTGATTGAGTAGCAACCAATCAAAGCGCTTCTCAAAATGACTGAATTTTCTGTCTGCTTTTTTCTTGTCAGCTGTTTCTCTGGTAAAATGAATGTAAAACATGAGAGAAACTTCGATAATTTCGACTTCTAGACTTGTGCATTAGAGAAAATGTCACCCATTACAATCTTACAACGTAATGCATAAAAGTAACACATTAATTAAGTTATAGCTGATTTACCACTGAGAAAGGAATGCTGCGATTTATTCTCATTTCTAATGATGGGCTATTTAACGCTGAAAAAGGCATACTTGCAGTTGTTCCTTATTTCATATGATGGCCTATTTATCCATAGGTCATTGCTTTGACAGCCTGATTCTTTCCGAAACTCAATATGGTCAAAGATCTAATTCTTTCAGGGAATACTTTTGCTTTGCACATCTCTAGGCCTAATTATTGCCTCAGGATGAAGATGACGAGAAAGATAATGATTACGTATTAATGTTCGTGCTGTAAAAAGGCAATATTTTCTTCATAAAGTGTTGCATCAGAAAATAAAATTAATATACTTAAGCTACATTTTTTTCCGAATCTGAATATCATCGTAGGCTACTTCTTGAAAGGATTGCTTTATTTCTTTCAGGGAATATTTACTTCTGTATAGACCTAGGCCTTATACGATCTGGCATTGAAGATGACCAGCAAGAAAATATGATGTGAATCAATATTCGCGATGTTTTCTTAAAAGTATTAACTTACAACAGAAAATGAAATTAATACTAATAAACGATGAATACATTAATAGCCTGGGCTATAACAAAGTTCATCTAACCGATAATATACAATTTTTCAAGTACAGTATTATGAATTATTTCACACACAAATTAATAACCAATGCCAACTTCATTACTACTTTTCAGTTTAATACCATAACAAGCTAGTAACATAATGTAAGATAAAATGCTAACATAATAACGAAACATACATCAACATAAATGTTTCGCATTTCCGCCATGTTGCGTGTTTATCTACCATTTCGCCAGATATCTAGTGATTTGTGGTGCGATAGTTTGTCTGGCGTTTTATCGAATGATTAACCGCCATCGAACGTTTCAGAAACGCTTACAGATTGAATAATGTCATCTAGTAAATATCTTACGTTTCGGAAACCCGGCCTTAGATAACTTCTTATATATTTATCGTGTATAAAATAATCTATGATGCTACTCGCTTCTTGTCCTTCTGCTTTAAATCTTATCTTGTGTATTGTCTTATGATTAAAATAAGAATTACCAAGCAACATATCATTTTATATGCAGAATTCTATGAGTCTTCTCCCATTTGTATTTTCATTTTTTTCCCCTCTGAATCGTCCCATCACTCCGTGCGATCTTTTATAGTTGCTCCCGGTTCTGGCATTGAAATCTCCACATATTATAAGTTTTCTGTTTTTTATTTTGCAGTTATTTACTACCCTTTGTAGGTCATTATAGAATTGCTCTTTATCTAATATTTCTGAATCTTCTGTTGGTGCATAGACCTGGATAATTGATGTTTTCCCTATAGATAACTGTATGTTTGCTAAAATTATTCTTAAATGTATTGGTTCCCAGTCCTCTAGTCTCCTAAATATCTCTTCCCTCATCAGTAATCTCACTCCCTCTTTTGCTCTAGTTCCAATATTAACAATAGTATATTAGTGTATATCCTTTAGGTAAGTTCTTAACTCCACTTCCTTTCTTCTTTACTTCACTTATTCCCAGTAGGTCTACTTTATATTTTGTCATTTCCTCCACCAATTCTGTCTCCTTTCCCATTATTGATGTTATATTGTTGTGGGTAGCTACAGATTGCCAATCTGTTGAGCAACTTTGATTGCCACAGCTATCAAACACTATGAATGAGTACAGCCTACTTACACATAATGCAATCTAAACATTATCTTGGTATAAGTAGGAATCCAAATATGCACAAAGAGTCAGGCAGCAGCCCTGTCTGTGGACACGCCACTCAGGCCTTTGGGCCCGAGAGAAGATAGAAGAGGTTACGACGACATCACCCCATCAACCCTTCCTGTGTGTGTGCTGGTACAACTTATAAAAGGTATGAGAGATATGTCTATATTAATTAATATGTAATCGATGCAGTGCAATAATCTGTATCAATTTGTAGAGTCATCATAAACTATGTAATTAAATATGAATACTTACACATATTTCTACCTAGCAGAATATGAGTATATTCAACATGTACTTGTTGTTAAATAAAGTTAATACTATGCCATACTAAAAAGTATCACATTAAAAAATAAATAAAGACTTTCACCATAACAATATTCCAAGTTGCCAATCGTATATCCTTGTCTTTACCAAGTCGTTTCCATTGATTCAGTCCAGTTCCGAGGCTAGCTTCCATTGTCCCTTTGAATCCGCTTCTTACTTCAGGTGGGGGATTAGCCCAACTCTGAAGGCCAGTTACCTCAGGCTACTGGACTCCCAATATTTATGTCCCCTTGGGAGCCTGGGTGGCCCAGTTATACCCCCAAGCTTTGGGTTGGAAAGATAGGATTTGGGTATGGATAGCGGGCAGCTACTCCTGTTAGTCGCCTCTTACAACAGGGGGTGGTCCCATGGTGCTATTTTACTCAGTAGCCCGGACACCACACGGGGACAACAAGGCATTAAACACCCTTGGAAAATGGTGCGATAGAAATAACATGCAAGTTTAAAAAAATAATAATAATAATAATAAAAAATTAAAATTAAAAAAAATTAAAAAACCCTACCTTTCAATCACAACACAAACCAATACACCCATCTCTGAGGTACAAAAACACTGCATTAAACCCAAACGAATCCCCTTTGACAGCAAACTCACGTGGAATAATCACATAAATGAAATTACCTTGCTAGTCTCCAAATGGCTAAATATTCTAAAACGCCCTTCAGGCTGTAAGTAGGGCTTTGCTCGTTCTACTCTAATCCAAATATATCTGAAATATGTTCACCCAGTTAATACTCACGAGCGATTTATCTCGCGAAAGTAGAAAGCTGGCGGAACTTTGTCACAGAGCAAAGTGTCCTCAACTCATGGGGGCTTGCCTATAAACTTATGACGAAAAGACTGCACCCGCGGACAGTCATCCATAGTCTCCGTACTCCAGATGGCATGATTGCCAACACATGGGACACTGTGGCCACCACTCCGACAGACGCCCTGGTCCCCGATGATTCCGATTTAGGGGAAACTCTAGAACAGCAGATACTCCGCAGGGCTGCGTGAAGACCATACCAGAACGAGTACAACGCCACCCCTTTCGATACAACAGATCTTGAAATAGCTATAGACTGAACCAAAAATCGAACAGCCCCCGGCATTGATGAAATCCACCCAGACTTCATTAAGAAAGGAGGCCTGCTCCTTAAAGAGAAACTACTCCAGATATATAATGCGTGCCTTAACCTTGGTATATTTCCCAACGTTTGGAAAATTGGACTACTCAAAATTATTCTGAAAAAACGACACCAAAGATCCATATCTGGCCAAGTCGTACCGACCAATGTGTCTCCTCCCTGTCATGGGAAAGTTCTTTGAACATCTCATAGCTTCCAAAATATACACTTCTCTAGAAGAATCATACTCGCCCAGGCAATTTGGATTCCGCCCTGGAAGATGTACTGAGGATGCAGCTTCACTGCTCCAGCAAATAGTAACCACACCTAATTCTAAATATGTGCTTACCATCTTCGTAGATATAGAAGGCGCATTTGACAATGTCTAGGGGCCACACGCCCTGGAGAGACTTCGTAATATAAACTGTCCACAGAACATAATATATGCCATCCTCAGTGACTACTTTTGGTCCAGATGAATAACGCTAAGGGATAACCTTCATTCATTCACAAAGGCTCAGTATTGGGACCCAAGGTCAGGGGTCGTATTCTGTAACTCCACCAATGCTCTCAACTACGATTACACCAATGTTACTAGAAAAAGTTATTCTGTAACTATTGGTGTCAAGAATCGATCTTGAAATCACACCAATATATTGCTGGAAATATTGGTGACACACCGACGATTGCAAACCCCTCGGTGAGCTCAACAACAACTCGAAAGTACTAAAATATCGCAAAATTTGCAGAAATATTGACATATTTGTGTTTCAATGGCCGCTTATATCCTAATTGGGCGTCTTCGTGATGGTGTCAATAGCTATATTTGCGTAATAACAGAGAAGGTACAGTATATATCCATTAATGAATTGATTCTTAGTATTTGTTTATATGTTTTTATGAATATAAAAACTAAATACCGGTACATAATTTTATGTTGCAACAAGCATGTTTGAGGTTATGTTTGCATAATTGCACATAATATTAATTATTTTACTTTGTTTCAGATTTGGAATTGTAATCCATGTGATCTGCATTAAAGAGTGGACAACATAATATGCACCAATAAAATAAGCTTAATGAACACTGATGGGTGTCACCTCTATGTAGGCCTAATTTTTTAATGTAGTGTAAAATTTTGTCCAGTTCATTCGAAAGAACAGTGCACAAGTAGGTCATTTGCAATTGAGAAGGACATCCCACTCAAGCGATGCTTCAAGTAGTGAGATGTTGGCTTTTTGTAATTTTCAGGAAATAATTACGAAGACTGTGCTTATTAGAACTGAGCCAAGTGCCATGAACTCATGATACATATAATAGTTTTTTTTGTACAAAAGTTTACTTTGTAAGTGTGTGTGTACTATATCACTCAGCAAAATATGATGTACATTGTCCTTACTTTTAAATATACTGGTAGCCTATATAGCGTTTACTAGTTTATAAAACTTTTCACACTTGTAGAGAGGCATCTGTCTTTAACTGCACAAAAAATATGCCTCCCTGCCAATGTAACCTATTGTAATTGAAAATATTATTTAAATCTAGCTACAATATTGGCTATTACCAATTTTTGTCAAATTTAAATTCCCTCTAATTCCTTTTATAATAATATGAGCTATATTGTATCTCGTGATTTTCCGTCAAGTGGGTGTGGCTTATATGTAAGTTGAAATGCATGTTGAATTTTCAAAGCCATTTTCCCATAACTTAATATTTTCAACACAAAAGGCACAATATCTCTTAAAGTAATGGTCCAAATTGCATGAAACTTTGCACACCCATAGTTTTTTGTGTGTTCTAGAGGATAAACCTAAATAATCTGATGTATTTGCAACACAAGATTATTTCACCTGTGAACATGATGTGAAAAAATTAGTAATAATTTTATATTGAAATTTTAAAATTCCTGAAAATTGTATCAGGCATACCACAGTATAAATTGATGGTTTATCCTCTAGATTATAGTGTCAGCTGTGAATAAAAAAAAATATTACACCAATCAGATTGACTTTTGCATGAAATCATGTTTCTTAGGTCTAATCACATGCTGAAAAATAAAAAAAATTAATTTTCTAATATCAACCTTCATATTTGTGACACTGTAATAATTTTTGTGCTCATTTCAACCCCCAAATGTATACTTCTAATGTCCAAAATTTCATTTTATTATTGCAAATAGTGTTGAAGATATCGAACAGTTACTGCAATGCCTGCTCGGGCATGGTCTCTTGGTGTATGAGCCCCCTTAAGACACTTTTTCAGTGATATTATGGTGTTATTTAAATTAATATATAATTATGAACAACCATGAGGCCAATTGTAATGTTTCAAAGTACAGTGTAAATTAAATACTAATGAATTCATTTTAAGTTAACCTAAAACACAATTAATTTATTTAAAGGGTTTTATAAATGTCATAAAAGCAGTAGGCAAGATAAGATACTCTTATTTGCTTAAACTTTACTATTTGCTTTATCTATATAAAAATAATTTTATAATTGGCTTGTGTTCTATAAATTAAGTAAAAACTCCTACTGAATATTTTTTTTACTTTCTCTGCCTGTACCATAGGTAATACAGATAAAGGAAGTATTGTTTTCGACCCCAACTTTGAAGTTGAGTTTTAAGCCTAAATACACATTTTGAGGTATTCTGAATCTCCAAATACTATTTTCGGAAACATGTCTGTGTGGAAGTGTGTCAACAGCCTAGCTCCAGAATGGAAAATCATAAGAATTTTTTTTTTTGTATTTGGGTTGGGTACCTTCTGAAGATGTGACACAAAGATTGGCGACAAGTTTCTCTTATTTTTAAAGGGGCTTTACATGAAAAAATGTTCGTTTTTCGCGATTTTATCGATTTGTTTAAATTTTGCACATGGGTTGCTTATAAGTTACTAGGACTTAAAACTTTTATTTGAAACTTTTTTTCGAAGAAATGCTCTTTAGGGTAGTTATAAGCCACCCACTCTGAATACGTGCTAAAACTTTTATTTGAAAAATTTTTTCGAAGAAAATCTCTAAAGTGTAGTCTTTATCAGAATGTGAAGTGAGAAAAATGTATTGTGCATGCTTAAAGTAAAGAAAGTTATGAGAGTACAATAAATATATTTTATTTGGGTTGTGTATCCTTCGGGGATGTGATGTGTTAAGGACATTCTCTTTATTTATACAACCAATTTACATTACAAGAATGTCATACACAATAATTATATTATACTGAGAGACTAACTTTTATTTGAACAGAGATTGGAAAGTTCATTCCTTTCACTGAGTATGAATCCAGCAACATTTTGTTAAAATGAGTATTCTGGAAAGGGCTACATCTTACTTTCTGTTAATCGTTAAAATTAATACTTTCACACAAACAAGGTGAGTTGCAATGGAAATATATAACTACTTCGAGATTGCATATTTTTTTATAATCATAATTTAAATCAGACATTGGCAAACTATTGCGAAATTTGCTAATTGGATTCCCCGAGATACCCGCCTTATTATATATATGACAGTAAACATTACTAAAAACCATTGGCATTTTGCGAATTTCTCCTATTATTATAAATCCGCCTTTTCCCCCTATAAGCGTCTTGCAACATGACAGTACGTGTAATATAAACGCCCACTTTCAAAATATATACATGAAATTAAACTCCCGCCCAGTTTGGAAATTATGAAATCACATTCCCGCACTCCATCAGCCAATGATATTCATTGCAGTTTGTTAAGACAGATTTCTCATAGCTACTTTCATTGCCAACATTCACGAAAATTCACAAAGTTATTGGTGGGCCTCAACAACGCGTCTCCAGATACCAACAGGGAGTTACAGAATCGCTCACGCTCCGGCCGTTGGTATCTTTCTGTCGGTTGTTGAGCTCTCAACAACACCAATGCGTTGGTGGCGAAAGTTACAGAATACGACCCCTGGAACCTGTTGTTTGATGAAGCTCTCAGACAACTTAAACAGACTCAAGATGCAGACGTCATAGCCTACGCCGACAACGCTGTAATTATTATCGAAGGTGAGTCCAGAACAGATCTCGAACACAAAGCTAATAGGGCACTAACAATTCTGGAAACTTGGTCCCACAAAGCAAAGCTAAAGATTTCTAAAATTAAACAAATTCAATGCTCCTCAAGGTGAAAATAGGAAATCACCCTCCAGTCATCAGGATAGGACAAGACCGGATCCCATATGTTCGAGAAACAAAGTATTTGGGTATAACCTTACAAGAAGGTAATAAATTCACCGCTCATATTCAAAGAATCAGTGCTACAGCTAACAACCTATTTCAGGCTCTAGCCAGACTTTCTGGACAGCAGTGGGGATACAAATTCACTAACTACCGTTTACTTTACTCTACTATTTTTGAGGCTATTGTCTCGTACGCTGCAAACGCTTGGACCACTAAACTTAACACACATCACATTCGTAAACTCAAATCTGCCCAGCGACATTCTCTCTTGCGAATAACTAAAGCCTACTCCTCTGTTTCGAATGATGCTCTACCAGTCATAGCTGTTGTTCTTCCTGTTGATCTCCTGCTTGAGGAAAGGATAGCCAGGTACAAAGTGCGGAAGCAAATTAATTTTCAATTAGGTACCCTTCAAATTGGACCAAGGAAATTTGAGAGCTTTGATCGATCACATCTATATGAACGCATACACTCACAGTTAATAGATATTTGGCAGCAAAAATGGGTAGTTGCCCAAAACGGTAGCATCACTCGTGACTTTTTCCCAAGTATCAGAAATAGACTTAAAATGCCATGGATTAAATTGGACCACTTCGTCACAAGGTATTAACTAGCCATGGCAACTTTGCCGCTAACTTAATCCCCTTCAATCTCAAAGACGACGATCTATGCGCTTGTGAGGACAGCAAACTAGACACCATGTATCATATGCTGTATACTTGTCCTCGATATCAAGAAGCTCGACTACTCCTCCACGAAGCTGCTAGGGCAGAGGAGGAAGCCTGGGCACCGGACCTCACGTTCTGGACGCGTAAAAACACCTTCCCACCACTTAAAACCTTTGCAAAAATAGCACTTCTTGAAAAGTCTATAGTAAATTAACACACCAAAGTAGACGGCCATTTGGCCACTACTCCAGTCCGAACGATGTTTTTGAGGGGTTTCGGTCATTCTAAGGCGAATGCCGGACTGGTCAATAATCCCCTCAAACAGATACACGCACTACAAATCTATGGAATACATAACTACAAGTCACTAAAAAAACACACACCGGAAATATAGCACATAAGACCTATCCGCACTTAGGTCTATCCTGCACCAAAATACAAAGACACAAGTACACAGCCCAAACACGTCACACCATCAACATCCCCTACTGATGTGCATAAGAGCACAATAGGTATACACACATCTCATATGGTTACCAAAATTTTGTTTGACCGGAGGTTTAGGCTTAATTGCTTGGCACTCCACGGGTAAGGGTGGACACACACAAAAAAAGTTATTACATACAGTTGTCCTGCGGCCCATTATTGGTATTGTACTCTGCCGAGCTCATATATTACTTTCCATTTCTTCTGGCCACCTCTTCTGCCTTGCTGCTTCTGAGTTTTGTAAGCAGGGACGCCCACTTTTTGTGGCGTGGTGCTGTCCCAATTACTAATTTTAAAACCAGAAAAGGAAACTGATCCACAGAGCAAAAGAACAAAACTGATTTTCAGAATAATAACAAGAGTGTAACAATAGTTTATTGAATAACCAGAAAATACAATGGATCCAAACAAATGCAATGAAATATGAAAAGCTGGAACTAATGTATATAAGTAAAGAACAGACAAGAATGCAGATCAAAAATGGCTGATGGCCAAGATTAATTGAATAAGAAGATACGGTCGGCTTTCCATCACATAAGGTCAAAAGAAAACGTAGCTGAAATATAGTAGAATATAATAATGAAATAAGCAAAGAACTGGTGGGCAGAAAAAATATGAAACAACGAAATATTACTGAATAAAGATAAACTAAACTAAAAATCCCACCAGCAAAGAAAACGAAAATTTCAAGTTAATGGAGCCATACCTGATATTAATTTAATGCCGACAATAGGGCCACCGCTGGATGGCTACACAGCAGAAGATGTTCATGGCTCAGAATGACGGTACTACCACTTGAAGAAAAGAAACATGGTCTGGCTCCCGGCGCTTACTCTGAAGGAGAAGTAGCTTGGCAGACTTCACGGCGGGATCTGAAGTAGGCATGTTGCTTGAGCGCCCGCACGGCGCGATCTAGTCCGCGGAACTTAACATGAACACTAGGTAAACAAAGCAGAGGGCGCAAACAAACGCCGAACGAGAGAAAGATCCAGAAGGGGCGAGATTACAAAACCGGAATAAACAAAACAAAACGCACCTCTGAACAAAACATAGTGATGGAAAGCCGAGATCATGTGAGTACTTGATTAATAAATAATTAAGAAAATGTTTAAATTACCCATAATGCATTATATTAAATGTTTAATTCATAGAATATGGTGCCGAAAATATACCATCGGCACCTCCTCGTGCGGCCCGGGCAAAAAAGGTTTTCAGAAGGAAAACTTTTTTTTTTTAACAATTATAAATAATATATATTGAAATTTGCACTTCTGCCTTATCATCGAGCATAAGAACTGTTTTTTTTTCACCAAAGCTTATTTAAATGGTCCACCAATATTATCACTGTCTTTAATATGTTGCGGAGTCCAAATCCACATCAAACACAGGAAAATGGAACAGTGACCAGAGCATATGTGTGATCAACAAGTCCTTTTGTAGATCCATACCAACAGTTTCTTGGTACAATATATATTACAATATATATATATATATATATATATATATATATATATATATATGGTGAGTAGATGCTGTATATATATATATATATATATATATATATATATATATACAGCATCTACTCACCATATATTGTTCAGTTATGTTGTGATCTTTTTAGCTGTTAATATTTTTATTGCTAAATGTTTAATTTTATGATGGATGGTTGGTTTGATTTCTTTCTGCTTTTCGCCCGTTTTTAGGGGGCCTTGCGTTCTCCTCGTTATTTTTAAGGACAGTTGAATTTCTCTACAATATGTTTTTATATTGTTAGCTTTCTTCTTTTCTTCTTGTTCGAACAACATTCTTCTTGGTTCGTCGCCATCTTCAATACGTCTAGCAATTGCCTTCACAATTTCTAGTGGCAATTTATTGGGCCAGTTCACCCAATTTATTATTATATTCTGAAGTCAATGCTTCTTAACTTGATTTTAAAGCTATCATGCATTTTTCCTCATTGAAGGAATATTTCTAAGAAGATTTTCAAGCATACTTGTGTCAACGCTATTTGTTCCAGAGGGATTATCTTTTCCTGGTTTAATTGAACTTCAAGAATAGTGATATGAATAATTACAAGCTTGAAGATTATTACTTATTAAAACTGCGAGTCAATTATTTCAATAATAACGAATTGCTTAATATAGCTTGTTATTTAGCCATTGCGACGACATTTGCAGTGATTTTATTAATCAGTGGCTAACGTTAAATGCAAATGATATATATTTTTTAGCTAGCAGCAGCTACTATCTAAGGAATCATTTATGTCTATTATTGAATTCTATGAAGATTATTTATACGCCTCAAGTTCTGACAGAAGTGTCAGTGGTCCTCATCATTCACCAGAGTTAATTAAACGTCTTGAAAACTACTGATGTCTTCGCATCGCTACCATTCAGAAAGGATCTACCTTTGTTAGCGAAGAAGCCTCAAGATAAATATTGTATTTTGTGATAATTGTTTGCTCATAAATCCTATCGAAATGTATAGCGTGTGTTCAATCTTTATCACCCTTAATTAATTGTTTTTACAGTCCACTGTCAACGCACGTTATACAATATATGTATATATATATATTGTAACAAGGGCTCGTCGGGGTTCAAAATGAGAACACCGAGTTTATAATTGAAGGATGGAGGTTTCTTTATTTTCTACAACAATTGCCAATACAGCCAGAAACTCTAGACTATTCACCAAATTACTGTCCTGTTCAGTGCTCACTCTCACTGTGCTCAGTCCCAATTACAGCACTGTTCCATTCCAATCCAGATCATCCCACGTCGCGCCGGTCAACTCCACAGTCCTCGCTGCCGCGTGCGATCCACCCGTCGCGCCGAGTTCCCCGGGACGGCACTACCTCAGCCCAGATCAGCTTCCCAGCTCTTCCGTTCACCCTTCCTTCCGGTCACTAGTTCCCCGTTGACTAGCTATTCCGCTCTCGGGTCTCTCCGGTCACTGGCTCCTCAGCTTCCCAAGACACACTCACTTGAGGCCGCGCTGATCAGTCCTCTCCGTCCAGCTCACCCTCTGACGCTGACGCTCGCCGCTACTCACGGACTGCCTCTCTGACTGTTCCCTCGTTGACCCTCCGGCTCTTCACGGACTGCCTCTCCTCTGATGTACTGACTCTTCACTGTACTGAACTCTCCTTGACTGACTGACTCATCACTCCTCGTTGCCGTCTCTGACTGACTCTCCTTGACTGACTGCTCAGCTCGCTCGCGGCCCCATATATAGGGCCGACGAATATTCCAGACCCGGTCTCCCGAAAGTTCTCCGCCCGCGCATTGTCTAGAATGTCCGCGCGGGGCGCGTGGCTCCACCTCTGGCCCCTCCCACGAGCGCGCACCGTCACTCACCGCGCCAGGGAGTAGGCCGCACCCGTCGGCACGCGGCTCCAATAGCCATGCAGCTGTCACGCCCACTAGCGCTCGCCTGCCGCCCGTCCACTAGGGCCGCGATGTTTCCAGACTCCGTCGTTTCTCGTTCTTTCTGGCTTGCTCCTCCTTCAATAAGTTTCTAGGCTTCTCTGGCTTTGTCACATTGCCCCCTCCTTAAGGGCCTTCGTCCCGAAGTGCCCCATGATATACCGCCAGACGGTTCAGGTGAACTACCAGCATCTTCACTCTTGGCTGTCGCTGAATGCGGTAGACTTCTTCTGGCCACTTGGTGAACTATTCCATGGCCAACAACAGGTACCGATGTCCATCATCAGTAATGGAGCATGGGCCTGCCACGTTGTATTGCCGCATGGCCCCACGGCTGCAATTCCTAGGCCCTCTGCTGGCATCGCCGGTGTCGCAGTGTTGACGCCACCTCTCGACGTCACTGCATTCCTGCAACCAGTTAAGCCTTCTCCGCAGTTTGTCGAGGATCCGGTTCACTCCCAAACGGTCACCCGGCGCTCCTGCGTGGACTTCCTCCAGGACCTCCTTGACTCCGGCTCTTGGAAGGGCTAGGTGCTCCGCAGCCATCTTCTCATCCGCAGAATCCCAGCTTCCTTTCAGGACCCCGTCCCTGACCACTAGGGCGTCCCGCCGGGCCCCACAGCCCTCGTAGATGGCGCTGCGACTGGCTACCTCTTCACACGTCGGTCCCCTACCCGACACGACGTCCCTCGGTGTTTGTCCTCCGTCCACGTCGTCTCGTGGTGTCTCTCCAACGTCCGCGTTGTTCCGCGGTGTCTGTCCCTCGTCCACGTCGTCACGCGGTGACTCTCCGGCGTCCACGTCGTCCCGCGGTGCCCGTCCTACGTCCACGTCGTCCCGCGGTGTCTCTCCTACATCCACGTCGTCCCGCGGTGTCTGTCCTTCGTCCACGCCGTCACGCGGTGTCTCTCCGGCGTCCACGTCGTCCCGCGGTGCCCGTCTTACGTCCACGTCGTCCCGCTGTTGTTCACTCAGGGCGTGATCTTCCCCTTCGGTAGCTGGTGGTACGGTGATGGCCCTGTCCTCCTCCTGCTCTTTCTTATCTTCCACCTCGGCCTGTCTCTCTAGTTCATTCTTCACGGCCATCAGTTCGCTGTCCGGTTCATTTAATCTTTCCTTGGCCGGTTTCAGTTCCTGCTCGAGTTCTTCCTTCGGGCCTAAGTGCAGGTTCTTCATTTCCCTTATAATTCCTCTTATTTCTTTCACTTCGGAGTTCTGCCGGTCCATTTTTTCGTTCAGTCGGTCGTTCTGCTGCCTTAACTCGGTGCTCCGCTGGTCCATTTTTTCGTTCAGTCGGTCTTCCATGGCGTGAAGTAACGACTTTAGCATGTCCTCCATCTTGCGTTCCTCCATCTTGCCTTCCTTCAATTATATCCCACTTCTGACACCAGTGTAACAAGGGCTCGTCGGGGTTCAAAATGAGAACACCGAGTTTATAATTGAAGGATGGAGGTTTCTTTATTTTCTACAACAATTGCCAATACAGCCAGAAACTCTAGACTATTCACCAAATTACTGTCCTGTTCAGTGCTCACTCTCACTGTGCTCAGTCCCAATTACAGCACTGTTCCATTCCAATCCAGATCATCCCACGTCGCGCCGGTCAACTCCACAGTCCTCGCTGCCGCGTGCGATCCACCCGTCGCGCCGAGTTCCCCGGGACGGCACTACCTCAGCCCAGATCAGCTTCCCAGCTCTTCCGTTCACCCTTCCTTCCGGTCACTAGTTCCCCGTTGACTAGCTATTCCGCTCTCGGGTCTCTCCGGTCACTGGCTCCTCAGCTTCCCAAGACACACTCACTTGAGGCCGCGCTGATCAGTCCTCTCCGTCCAGCTCACCCTCTGACGCTGACGCTCGCCGCTACTCACGGACTGCCTCTCTGACTGTTCCCTCGTTGACCCTCCGGCTCTTCACGGACTGCCTCTCCTCTGATGTACTGACTCTTCACTGTACTGAACTCTCCTTGACTGACTGACTCATCACTCCTCGTTGCCGTCTCTGACTGACTCTCCTTGACTGACTGCTCAGCTCGCTCGCGGCCCCATATATAGGGCCGACGAATATTCCAGACCCGGTCTCCCGAAAGTTCTCCGCCCGCGCATTGTCTAGAATGTCCGCGCGGGGCGCGTGGCTCCACCTCTGGCCCCTCCCACGAGCGCGCACCGTCACTCACCGCGCCAGGGAGTAGGCCGCACCCGTCGGCACGCGGCTCCAATAGCCATGCAGCTGTCACGCCCACTAGCGCTCGCCTGCCGCCCGTCCACTAGGGCCGCGATGTTTCCAGACTCCGTCGTTTCTCGTTCTTTCTGGCTTGCTCCTCCTTCAATAAGTTTCTAGGCTTCTCTGGCTTTGTCACAATATGGTGAGTAGATGCTGTATGTAGCTGCATGTAGTATGTGATGACGTGCTGAAATACTGTACGTAGTTGTAGATAGTGATGACGTAGAATATTTGCAATTTGAAGAAGCAGCATCTGGAGCAATGTCGGACCTGATTAGGCAGAAGAGGTGGCCAGAAGAAATGGAAAGTAATATATGAGCTCGGCAGAGTACAATACCAATAATGGGCCGTAGAGGATGGCAAAGCACCGAACAACACAACTGCAAAAAAACAACACACTATGAATGACAGGTACTCACAAGAAAACCCAGATTATATTGTAGAATGAGTAATAGATTCAAAATTTTCCATATAAGATAACACTAGAATGTATAAAAGATTCAAAATTTTCCGTACAAGGTCTTGAAGGGACGAAGACAAAAATTTTATTTTAATTAAATAATAAGTAATAAATTAATAACGAAGTTAACAACAAGAAACTTCAATTAAAACATTAAATTGGCCAAAATATTTGTTTTAAGAACATTTAACCATTAGAATAATCCTGAGATAATACTGTGACCAATTTACACCCATAATTGCCAGATAGTACTGGTAATAATTTATACATGTTAATTAATTAGCTAACAGTAAATCAATATAGCAACATACTAGAATTAAGAACAGGCCTACATAATTATGTGTATAAATATAGTTTAGATTTAATTTTTTTGGGGTGGAAAAACGTTTTGTGCATTATAATTTGAAATTGAAAACATTTAGAGTTTAGTTCAAAATTTTGTTTTAAGTTAAATAGCACCAAAACATTGCAACATTAAAACAAAAATTATATATAAAAATATGAAATGATATGAAAAGAGAAAGGATGGGATGAAATGAAATGGTAATGGGGTGCGCACCCATAGACAGAGAAATGAAGGAATGAAACTGTGATTTTCAGAACGATAAAGGACGAATAGGTTAGTAAGAAGGATTTTCGCCGTGGTATTTCTTCTTGCTCATCCTGTACTTATTCACAACATTCAGACGTAGCGCCAAGTGGATACCACTAAACACCTGGAAAACGGTTGATCTCCTTCCAAGAAAAGACTTGACATATTGGTCTGAAACCATAAAACAAAACAAAACCTACCCACAAAGGTCGAAAGCGAACACAATGTTTATGCCCCGTAACTACAACACGTAGTGTCTAATCATTTGCATACTTTCTATAAAGAGAGCTTTTATATTATTTATTTATTTATTTTAAAATATAAGATTGTATCTATCCCTCGCATTTGTTTATCAATCTTATAATGCTCTATTTTTTTATAAATGTAGTAATACTTTCTTTTTATTTAGTCATTAAAAAAACACCAAAGACACTGCAATCAAATACAGGCCAAAAATACCAAAGAAAATTACTAAACAATACATATTTAGAATCCTAACAATCTGATAAGGCATAAACATTCCCTTTCTTCCTTTATTGAGGTTTTGACACACAAAGATTAGTATATGACCAATAAAAGTCATGTTTACCATATGGTAAAACTATTTCAGTCTTATTTATTAAAATAACTGCGACCAAAAATTAAATTCTTTTAAATAGGTTCAAATAATCGCAGCCAATAGACAATTAGCATTTTTCTATTTTGTTTTGAACTTTATATTTGAAGAGTCTGTCCAAGTGAAATTCAAGATTCAGAGCAGAAAACCAGAATGACTTTACTCTTTTTTTTTTAATAGACAAATTTAGCTAAACTGATAATTGTTATTTTTTTTCAGAAAAAAAAGTATGGCAATAACAATAAAAAAAGACCAATGTTCAGGAAAGTCCGACGGGGAAAAAGACGAGAAAAACCCGAAGAAAAGCTGCATGTACTAGGATTGAAAACGCAAAAATGGCAAATCTAATAATAAAAGATTGATATGAATAAATAGAGCAGTAAAGAAAACGGAATGGCTAGAATGAATGTATACAAACTGCTTTAGAAAAGTTACCCCAAAAGATCCCGAAAAATTACGTCGCAAAAGTATGGATATGCAAAGTACGAAATCGAAATATAACCAGAAAGCTAATTACCAAAATACCATATTACTAAAATATTTCTTATATGGGAGACATAATAAAATCGGAAAATACTCAAAACTCGCATATTCATATTTGATACGATGTTAGGCCTAGAAATACCGAATGACAAATAGGTTTAGAAAGATAACGTGACGGAAAATTTAGATTAAGATCAAAATACAATGGGTCTAAGAAAACTCTACCAATTCCCCACGATGACAGGTTAGCTTAAATAGAAATCAAGAAAACCCCCCATTAAAAAAACGCTCTCACGGACAAACAAAATCCAGAGCAACATCACGGACCAACAACCACAAAAGCCGTCCAAAAAAACATCAGAACTACGCTGATGAGACACGGCTTAGGGCATGTTACGACCGGACAAATATACTTAAACAGACTATCATAAAAAAACTATTCTGCCAAATAGAACCAACCGAAGGGACAGCACAAAAACCCACAGAAATACTCTAGTGAGACTGACCCACACGACCGCCCCTTTACCCAACATCACGGACGAAATGTTCCGCCCGGCTGCAGAGAGCAAGAAATAGAAATAAGCATAGTCTTATACAAAATACAAAACCCCACGCGGTACAAATTCTGACTAATAAAGGCTGAAAGCCAACAGAAAGACCACGGATAGTATACAGCCATAATCATGAAACCACAAGAAGCTAACCTGGAAAGGTATCAGGAACAAAGCAAAGCCTAGACACACGAGTAATATGAATAAATAGCCAAAAGATGAAAAACGAAAATCGGGAGCGATCTGCAGAATGCAGCGCCCTCTCTGTGGCGCAGAGCGAACCACGCTCTGCTACCACTATTTGTGGCGTGGTGCTGTCCCAATTTACTAATTTTAAACCCAGAGAAGGAAACTGATCCACAGAGCAAAAGAACAAAACGGATATTCAGAATTATAACAAGAGTATAACAATGTTTATTAAATAATCAGAAAATACAATAGGTTTTGAAAAATGCAATGAAATATGAAAATCTGGAACTAATGTATATAAGTAAAGAACAGACAAGAATGCAGATTAAAAATGGCTGATGGCCAAGATTAATTGAATAAGAAGATACGGTCGGCTTTCCATCACATAAGGTCAAAAGAAAACGTAGCTGGAATATAGTAGAATATAATAATGAAATAAGCAAAGAACTGGTGGGCAGAAAAAATATGAAACGACGAAATATTACTGAATAAAGATAAACTAAACTAAAAATCCCACCAGCAAAGAAAACGAAAATGTCAAGTTAATGGAGCCATACCTGATATTAATTTAATGCCGACAATAGGGCCACCACTGGATGGCTACACAGCAGAAGATGTTCATGGCTCAGAATGACGGTACTACCACTTGAAGAAAAGAAACATGGTCTGGCTCCCGGCGCTTACTCTGAAGGAGAAGTAGCTTGGCAGACTTCACGGCGGGATCTGAAGTAGGCATGTTGCTTGAGAGCCCGCACGGCGCGATCTAGTCCGCGGAACTTAACATGAACAGCAGGTAAACAAATCAGAGGGCGCAAACAAACGCCGAACAAGAGAAAGATCCAGAAGGGGCGAGATTACAAAACCGGAATAAACTAAACAAAACGCACCTCTGAACAAAACATAGCGATGGAAAGCCGAGATCGTGTGAGTACCTGATTAATAAATAATTAAGAAAATGTTTAAATTACCTGAATAATGCATTATATTAAATGTTTAATTCATAGAATATGGTGCCGAAAATATACCATCGGCACAGTTGTGAAGCATTAATCGCAGCAACACCCTTCACGACAAGCCAAACTTGAATTAGTACAGAACCAGGTACTGCATCTAATAACTGGGACAATCAAAACTACACCTGTTAACGTAATACTCTATATCACAGGAACTAAACCGATAACCAACTTATACAAGAAAAGGCACTAACACTGCACAAAAAGTTAATAAGAATTCCAGGTGATAAAAAATGGAAAAACTATCATACAAAGAACACAATAAATAAAAGCATCACTGCAGCTCAATAGAAAACCACAGTTGCTGAAATCCCACCTATTACAAACCATAACCAAAAAAGATATGCATCCAGAAACTTTAAAGATTCTATCTCAGACAACTGGAAACATATACCGGTATTCATATGCAGAGTGATTCAAAAGTCACTATACATTTTGTATTTAAACAGGTATTATTACACAATATGTAATAGTACTGAAACATATACCACAGTAGGACATAATTTCAATGCATTTCAATGTGACCACCTTGCACGTCTAGACACAATGACCAACACTCCGAAAAACTCTCTTAAGCATAGCTGGTGTAATCTCAGCAGCCGCGGCTCTAATCCGCTGTTTTAACTGTTGAATGCTGTGGATCTCTACCTGGTACACCCTAGACTTTATAAACCCCCAGGCAAAAAAGTCTAAGGATGTAAGGTCTAGTGGTTTGCTCCCTACTAAGTCTCCTGGTAGATGCAGAGGGGCTACGAGTGATCGCATCCTGTACATTTTGCACGGCTGCTGGTGATACGGCCAGTTTCCCTGGACATTCTTCATCTGTAACTCTACCAGTACGCCAAAATTTACTGACCAGGTTCTTTATAGGCAGGCTGGTGGGGCCTGGTTTCCTAAATTTTCGAGTGAAATCTGCTCGCGTCTGTTCATACGTCATACCATGTAGACGAGCAGAAACAACAGCTATTCTTTCTTCTTTGTTGAGCATACTGTCACATTACTTGCAAGAAATAAGAATACAGTAACTGTATCACTAAAATGTATAGTGACTTTTGAATCACCCTGTATATTCACATATATGGCTCCCAAATAGAAGGCTATCCACATGCAGAAGCAGGTATCCACAGCAATCTATTCTAATTCTACAAACCTCTGGGGCAGCATTCTACTGCCTACGATGGCAAAATAGAAAGAATTTGCATTCCTTTCAACAATTATGCATTAAAAAAGACAAATTAGAAAAGGCTCTCATTTTTATCGACTCGAAGGCAGCAATACAATCAGTGAGTTCCACAGACATACTTAGTAGAAGAATGCCAAGCCCTAATCCATCTACTACAGGAAAACAGGAACAAGGAAATAGTCCTACAGTGGATACCAGGGCACTCTCAGATTGCGGGAAACGAGTGCAAACCTACAAGAAACTTCATACCACTCTATCAAACTATACATAGAGAATGTATACAAGGACATACACAAAAAGGACATTGAACAAAAAATAAGTGACAAAAATTGGAAAAAGAAAATTGCTCAAGTTCCTGACGGGCCAAGAAACAAAGCCGTTCTCACCTTCCGGCTAAGCGTCCAACACGACTGTTTAGGGAAGCACCTACATCGTATTGGAATCTGAAATGACCCCAACTGCATGCTATGTAATCGACTGCAGTGCAAGAGGTCTCTGGTTCAATTCCTGGTATAGTAATTTTTTCCGATATAATTATTTTTAAAGATCATAAAAAATGTGTGATTTTAATAATATAAGGCCTTATGCGCTGTTTTCTTTTTTTAGTGAAAAATTTGACTACACAGGGCAGAGAAGATCTTACAACAGGATGTGAAATTTATAAAATTACAGTAATAATTATAAATAGCTAAAGCATTAATGTTTGGCAGATTTAAAGGTCACCTTTAATAATATTATAACTAAGACCCAGATTTTTATATAATATCAAAGTGCAAAATATGTACATAAAAATGTAGTAAATATCAGGTGGTGGCTCAAGAGCCTATAAGTTATATGTTTCAAATTTGCCTCTAAGGTGAATGGCGCGGGCTGCCATGCATTCCCGCGTTGCATCATTTCCTGGCGATGTGTGCACCTTCTAATCGGCTTCCCCACGCCAGTAGTCGTGTTCAAGATGCAGTAGCGTGCAGATGTGTATTACAATTGCTCCCTTGCGCGGGACAATATACAGTTTGTAGGCTTATTACTCATCTTATATCCACACCCTTTCGCTCCTAAGCATTGGGCAGCGCGCGTGTGCGATTTCGGGATTCATATCGTATTTTTGTGCAAAGTGCATATGTTCCCATTGTGCTTATTGGCCTAGCAACCACGTGTGTGCCTAACAAAGAAAGTTGGTGCTAGCGCCTCTGGAAGCTACTTGGCGGGAGTGGTGTATGATCCTAGCATCAGTAACTGTATCTGACTGTATTTATTATTATCCTGTGTTAAGTGTTTATATAATTTCAACTATTCAGAGTTCAGGCTTCCTGAATATATTGTATTGCAACAAATCAAAATCTAAATCCCTGATTCAGCGTCCTACAGTCCAAGCTCTCCTTATTATTTTAAGTTAGTTAACTAACATTTGTTCCTCTCGGTACGGATGTATGCCGTTATAACCTATCATTTGGATCCTCCGGGCAGGGTTTTGATTTGCAACAATTTTCTGAAAATTGAACATTGTGCAACACGTGGTGGACTTTCGTGGTACTTCGTGGTTTCTCGGGTTGCGTGGCGCGTTCGGGTCGGCTGTTCTGACCTTCAGCTGCCTGCAGCGTGTCTCCGCGTAAGCTGGGCTTGCTTCTACACGCGGATTCATGGTCGCCGCCTTCAACGAGAAGCCAGCCACCCCCCAGTCTACGGTGGACTGCCTAATCACTTTCTTCTGTCAATATAAAATAACTGTTTCGTCTCAACATGGAACAGGAGGTTAAGGCTTTGGTCAGGCGTCGAGGTGTCAGCAAAAGAAAGTTTACACTGACACAGAACTTTCTCAACGACATGTCTGAAGATGTTAGTGTATTTGTGATCAAAGCACATTATGAAAAGTTATTGAATGAAATTGACAAGTTTGAAGCTGTGCAAACGCAGATTGAATTTTTGGTGGAAACTGATACAGAACTTGATACTCACATACAATATGCAGATGAGGTATCAATACTATATATTGATCTAAACGCAAAGTTAGCTGAGTTAATGCATGCTCGTGAGCCTACTTCAGTTAGTGTCAATTCAAACAACGGTGACACACGACAAACAGTGAACTCCAGTGCTTCGCAGATGAGCAATGTGATAAAATTGCCAACTATTCAGCTCCCATCGTTCACAGGCGACGTAACTAAATTCAAGCATTATTATGATACATTTTCAAGTTTAATTGTAAACAATAGTGGTTTATCGCCCATTCAAAAATTCCATTACCTCATTGCTTCCGTAAAGGGCGAAGCTCATATGTTATTGCAAAATTTGCCAGTGACAAGTGATTACTTCCAAGTTGCCTGGGATATACTGTGTGCAAGATACAACAACAAAAGGTTAATTGCTATAGCCCACATTAAGCATCTTCTGTCCCTACCTGTAGCGCGACAAGAGACGGTTCCAGACTTGAGAAGCGTATTGAACCAATTCCAAAACAACTTGCATGCTATTGAAGCGTTAGAATTAGAAGTGCCATTTCATGAAGTCATTCTAATGCAATTGTTATTGGAGCACCTGCCAGACAGCGTGCAACGTGAATGGGAATCCAGAATCGATTCTCAAACCATCACTTCGTTAAATGAATTTGTGTTGTTTCTAGAAGCGAAGTCTCATTCTCTAGAGGTGCTGTCGAATAATTCCTGCAACAGATCCAGCCCATCAAAACCTAGAAGTGAACGTCGTGAGCCTAGGAGTCAGCATAGTGACAGTCGTCAGTCATATGTGTCGACAACTAAACAGTTATGCCCTCAGTGTCAAAGCGGCTATAACCTATCTAAATGTAAGCGGTTCTGTCAACTGAGTGTTCAACAGCGATGGAAAGTTGTAAAAAGCAAGAATTTATGTTTCAATTGCTTTTCTAATACACATCGAGTGAATCAGTGCAACGTATCTTCATTCTGCAACTGGTAAAGTGCACAGCAAGATGTTGCACAACAATGGTCACATGAGAACGGTTTCGCACTCCAGTGAAGGCAGCGATACAGCGCATAACAACAGAGCTGATGCGCCTGCGAGTTATTGCTCAGTGAACACAAAGCCAGTGCTCCATGTCTTACTTGCGACTGCGATGGTCCAAGTGCAAGACATGCATGGGAACTATATCCAGTGTAAGGCCCTTCTAGACTCTGCCAGTCAGGCCAGTTTCGTGTCAGCGGATCTAGCGAGGCGTCTGCAACTATCCACGATGACAGCTGATACGCCTGTCAAAGGTATAAATGATACCTCATCGAATGCCAGTCATAGTGTGAACATTAATGTGAGATCCATGATTTACAACTATCGGATGGATCTAGATTGCCTAATCCTTCCTCGCATAACAGGGAAGCTACCTGCTGTTCGAATTGACCCAACCTCATGGAACATCCCCTCGGACATTCCATTAGCCGATCCTAGATTTAATATCCCTTCTGAAATTGATTTGCTTATTGGAGGAGCACTATTCTTCGAGCTATTTCATGGGAAGATCTTAACCAATCCTGGGTTTCCTACACTGACTAGTACAGAACTAGGATGGATATTGTCTGGAACCATTTCTAAATCCTCTGTTAAAGGCAATCTGGATGCGGGTTCCCAGCACACCTTCTTCATCTCTACGGACAATGTGGACAAGCAGCTACGACGGTTTTGGGACCTCGAAGACTTTCCACAACACATGTTAACACAAGAAGAGAAACGGTGCGAACAGCATTACGCAGAGAATACCACTCGCAATGACGATGGTAGTTTTACGGTATGTCTGCCAATGAAACAGGATAAAACGTCATTTGGTGAGTCCAGACAACAAGCTGTGTGGATTTCACAGCCTATTGAATCATGGCCTAAGCAGCCTCAGCAACTTGAGCTGCAGGACATGGGTGAACAGCGTGACACAGTCTGCCTAGTTACACATGCTGCGGAAGACTTTATGCTACGTTTTTCCAAGCTGACACGTTTACAGAGAGTGACTTCGTATATGCTACGCTTCATAAACAACTGTAAATGCCAAGCTAAACGTCACGGCCCCCTCACAGCTGAGGAAGTACAACAAGCTTTGTTGCTTTGTATAAGAATAGCTTAGCAAGCAGCCTATTCTCGCGAACTGTCCGATCTTCAGAGCAAGATGCAAGTGAGCTCCAAGAGTTCTCTCCATTCCTTGGTGCCTTTTGTGGACAAGGATGGCCTACTCCGGGTGGGTGGACGTTTGGAGAAAGCTGAGTTACCACATGATGCAAGACATCAGCTTATCCTCCCTCCAGGTCACCACCTCACTAAGTTGATCATTGAATACGAGTATCTGCGACTGCTTCATGCATCACATCAGCTGCTCATATCTTCTCTGCGAGAACGTTATTGGATTCCTAGTGTATTGTTAAGTCTACGCTACACAGATGCCTAACTTGTTTCAAATTGAAGGCTAAGGGTTCTCATCAGCTTATGGGCAGCCTACCTAGCTACAGGGTGACCCCTGCTAGAACATTTCTACGTTCTGCGGTTGATTACGCCGGACCGTTCTTCATAAGATACGGCTCCCCCCGCAGCAAAACGCAAGTCAAAGCGTACATTGCTATCTTCGTACGCTTGGCTACGAAAGCAGTTCACATTGAGTTGGTTTCCGACCTTACTTCTGATGCCTTCATAGCCGCCCTGCGCATATTCACATCTCGTAGAGGACTTTGCAAGGAAATATTCAGAGATAATGGGACGAACTTTGTTGGTGCTAACAACAAGCTGCGCGAGCTGCGTCTCTTGCTTCAGTCCAGCACCCATCAGCAAGTCCTCCAAGACTATGCATCATCTAATGAATTCACATGGCACTTCATTCCTCCGAGCTCCCCTCATTTTGGAGGACTCCACGAGGCGGCTGTCAAGTCACTGAAGTTTCATTTACGAAGAGTGATGGGTAGCCAAGTGCTTACCTATGAGCAGCTGTCTACAGTTCTCACTCAGATTGAGGCCTGTCTAAACTCTCGACCTCTCTTACGCCTAAGTGATGATCCTAGCGACTCATCCTATCTATCTCCTGGACACTTTCTCATCGGGGAAAAACTCACAGCCCTCCCTTCCCCTCCTAAGGCAGAGAATGTCTCTCATGTTGCTAAATGGCACCAGCTACAAACCTACATACATCATATATGGCATCGTTGGTCAGCTGACTACCTACATTCACTGCAGCAGAGGCAGAAGTGGTCTGCGTCCAGCGAAAATATTCAAGTTGGTACTCTCGTCCTCCTGAAAGAAGATAATTCTCCCCCGCTCCAGTGGAAGCTGGGAATCATCTCATTAGTACATCCTGGTGACGACGGTCTAGTGCGCGTTGTGACTGTGCGTACGTCCAGCGGTGAATGCAAGCGGCCTATTGTAAAAGTGTGCCCCTTGCCCCATCAGTAAAGTGTTATGAAAATCTATCAGTAAAGTGTTATGTAAAATTTATCAGTAAAGTGTTATGTAAAATCTATCAGTAAAGTGTTATGTAAAATCTGTCGATTTTAGGCGGGAGTATGTTGGCTCAAGAGCCTATAAGTTATATGTTTCAAATTTGCCTCTAAGGTGGATGGCGCGGGCTGCCATACATTCCCTCGTTGCATCATTTCCTGGCGATGTGTGCACCTGCTAATCGGCTTCCCCACGCCAGTATTCGTGTTCAAGATGCAGTAGCGTGCAGATGTGTATTACAATTGCTCCCTTGCGCGGGACAATATACAGTTTGTAGGCTTATTACTCATCTTATATCCACACCCTTTCGCTCCTAAGCATTGGGCAGCGCGCGTGTGCGATTTCGGAATTCATATCGTATTTTTGTGCAAAGTGCACATGTTCCCATTGTGCTTATTGGCCTAGCAACCACGTGTGTGCCTAACAAAGAAAGTTGGTGCTAGCGCCTAGTGATGGGAAAAATCGAATAATTTTAACAATCGAATGATTTTAACAATCGAATGATCATTCGAATACAGAACTAAACATTTCGAATGAAATCATTCGAAGTGTTTTATTCATAGAGGGAGATGCAACTACGAGATGTTCGTTCGCTAGCTTCAATATTCTTCGAATGAAATCTTCCGTTCTCACTTCACTTCATTGGCATTCGAAAGCGGGTAGATTTAAATTTAGTGCGCACATTTCCGGCATAGAACAATGCGGCCAGCTTACAACAAACGCGGCCTCCAGAGATGTACAGGGTCCGCCAGAAAAATGTATACACACTTCAAGGAACGAAACTATTTATTAGGATTATTTTTTTAATTTAAATACTAATCAAACATCTACCAGTAGTACTTTCTTAGTTCAGTGGTTACATTAGATGTTCAAATTATTGGCCGTTGGTGGCCAGACACATTACTGAACGATGATCGGTCGCCGCCGCTAGGTCGGTCAATGTTTCAATGGAGATCACAGCACATGCCGCTGTAATCTCCTGGCGAAGTTCCTCCAACGTGCGTGGCTTACGTCGATAGACTTGATCTTTCACGGTTCCCCATAAGTAAAAGTCCATAGGGGTTAATTCTGGCGACCGTGGAGGGAACTCAGTGAGCCCTTTTAGTCCAATCAGGATCGTCATCATTAATCACTTGCAGTAATCGTGATTTCCACTTAGCACCTTTCAGAATTCGTCGTACACTTGTACAGCTAATCCCCACGTTCACGCGCACATTGCGTAGAAGACTTTTGTGGAGAAGTAACAAACTTTTCCAACGCGAGATTCGATGAAGCAGGACTTGTAGCTGTACGCGGTCTTCCTGATCTTCCTTTATGAATATCACAAATCGTTCCATGTGCCTCAAACTTGCCAATAATGCGTTTAATTGCTAGGCGGGTTGGGGTTTCTGATTCAAACTCTCGCCTTCACTGACGCTGCACTTCAACGGCATTATCAAACCTGGTAAACCACTTCAGAATGCATTTTCGCTGCTCGAACATTTAGCGTGCTCCAGTCATTTGTCACTATCGTGTTGAAAGTAACAACATGTGTTGAGCTTAAGACCATACTACAACATACTGGTAATATACTGGTAATATCCTGATACAATATCCCGATACAGTCTGACAAAGAGTGTATACATTTTTCTGGCGGACTCTGTATATTATTTTAGTCATGTAGTCCTGAACAAGTGCTATAATAAATACAGTAAATTAGGCCTAACATGAAATTTCTTGAAGTCCTACAAATATAAATTGCTTAATCTTATAAATGTATCAAATATAAAAATTTGAATGGCTGTATTTAATATCATAATTCATAATATACGGTAATTAATCAAATAAATAATCCATTTGAAAATGCATATGTTTCATGTAGAAGCTAATGATGGATGTAGAACAGGAACAATCTTTGAAAAATTGAACTTTTTAATATTCGAGAGAACGGCTATTTTATTGTCACAAATATATTTTGTAGCCTGGGGTTGAAACTCATGAAAATAAATCTTCGCTCTAGCTCTGCGTCATGCCATCCCTGCTTGGAATGGGAGAGACGGAAGTTACCGAACGCTTTGCTAACGGGGACACGATGGAACACGAAAACAATCGAATGAACGAGAGAACGAGTCGAGATGCCAGATTCCGAGAGGTTGAAGAAGCATTCGAATGAATTCATTCGCTTTCACACTTCAGTTCAGTAAGCGAAGCGCTCTAATGCTAGTCTGGAGCAGAGCAAAATTATTCAAATGATTTTTTAACATCTCGAACATTTCGAATGATTTTAACAATCGAATATTTCGAATGAATTCATTCGAATGGTTCCCATCACTACTAGCGCCTCTGGAAGCTACTTGGCGGGAGTGGTGTATGCTCCTAGCATCAGTAACTGTATCTGACTGTATTTATTATTATCCTGTGTTAAGTGTTTATATAATTTCAACTATTCAGAGTTCAGGCTTCCTGAATATATTGTATTGCAACAAATCAAAATCTAAATCCCTGATTCAGCGTCCTACAGTCCAAGCTCTCCTTATTATTTTAAGTTAGTTAACTAACATTTGTTCCTCTCGGTACGGATGTATGCCGTTATAACCTATCATCAGGGAAATATCTAATCAAATATGTAATAATCACAAAATATGTAGTTTAAAATTAGTATTTTTAATGCAATAAATGTACGAAAATGTTCACCCAAGCTCCAACACGCTACCTCTAATTTTGCCAGTGAGTGCAAGTTACATGATTTAACAAATTAAAACTATAGTATGCTTCAGGTATTTTTAAAAAATGTAATGCACTTACGTTTCTGGAGAAATAGGCCTATGTATTGTAGTAAAACCTGTTGTCCTTGTACCCTGAAAATTCATTTTTCAAACCCGATTGTCCACAGATTGATGCAATTTCAGCCTTAAGACTTCCTAGAAAAACTCATTTGTCTTGTGCAAATAACGGTATTTTTGCTTACCTGAAACCTGAATGTAACCCTGTTTAGAGGGTACACAGTGTTTATTATTTGTGTGCAATGCACTATGTAAATGTTGATCAAGCTGTGACTTTATGAAACACACTACAGTTTTGTTACACTTAAAACATTACTACTTTCCCGTCCATTGTAAAACATTTGTCAATACTCAACCATTGATTACTTTTGTCACAAGGCTAGGTGCAACTGGAGCTATTTTTAACGAGTCAACTTCATATACAGATTATGCAATTTCAGCCTTAAGATTTCCTAGAAAACTCATTTGTATCGTTCAAATAACAGTACCTTTGCTTACCTGAAACCTGACTGTAACCCTTCCTAATCAGCTAGTTTCAATTTGTAGTACAAAGACCAATACACTTGGCTAGCCCAAGTTCTGAGAAACAATGAGTGCTAATGTTTAGGTCTATAACTGAGGCACCCAGAACCACCATATCAGTGGCGGCTATTCAGGGGAAGTAGGTGAAGTAGCACTTCACCATAATTTTTCCTTTACAATACGTATTTTTAAAGTTTATTTTCAATATCACGAATGTTGGTTTTTACTATAAATGTATCTGTAGTTTTGAATTGTCCGCCATGCCACCACCTGGTGTCAAAGCTAGGAGACACTGAGATCCTGCAAGCGACAGCATGTTTCAAGTCGGCCGTGGTGAAGGTGAACTGGAAACCACTCCCTCCGTTGCATGGGTAGTCTGTTGCACTAAAAATGTGAGGATTGGAAAGCAGCAGTTTTCTCACTTAAACCACAGCCTCGTGGTGATGGAAACAGACTACCCATGAAGGAGTCCCTCTTGTTCAGGCATTTTCTTCGCCAGTACAAGAATCTCCAGACATTTGTGCTCTTCCTTTGTGCACTTCTACTGCGCAACTGTCTGAGATTTGATCATACGAATGTTTCCAATCAGGGGACTCCTTGTTTCCGATGGCCTCCTGAATCTTTCCTCTCTTTTAGCTAATTTGATGCAGTTTTGGCACTAAAGTGCAGGTGCAGTTGTCATGTTTGTCTTATTTCTTGATTTGTGTGATTTTAATTTCGCTTATTGTTAGTAGTTCGGGAGCTAAATGTAGTTACAAGTGTTTGTTTTCATTATTGATATTTCTGACTTCCATCTGTGAGTAATTTTCCGTAATATTAAGTAAGCTATGTATAAATTTAAAATTATACTTATTTAGGTTATACGCCCTCATTCATTAGTAATTTCTAAGTATAGATTTTATGCCACAATATCACCTTCGTTTATTTGTGACTTCTGTGATTTATAAGACATTTAAAAGAAGATTCAATTTAAATAAACATATTTCTAGTGTTCATCCAGGAAGAAACGTTAGTGTGTCATCTAGAAAAAAAAATTGCGTCTTTCCAACCCTCGCAAGCATAATAACTTATAAGATAAACTACAGTAATTTGTCGATTGCTAAAGATAATTAGTCAATACCAAGTCCGCATCGCATGAATGGAATATTCTGAATAATCTGATTAGGAGAATAATAATTACGATAAACATAGAAAGATTCGCAGCGGAGAAGCAGGATCGAATTTATCTCATGAAACTCTTAATCCCGAGTGGGATTTATTAAGAGTATTCCATGAATAAAATGTATCAGATTTTATAAATAATAACTACATTCTTACCCGCATTGTTTAAAATCAAATCATCATTGTGCCAGCTGTCAGAGCACGACGTAGGCCTGCTAAATGAAGAATAAAAAATGTTGCTAGATACTAATCTGACAAGTATCTTGTTTAGCGAATATTTCAATTCAGAAAGAACTTCTACTGCAGCTAGAAGAAAAACAGCCATTCTATATTGGTACCACCGACAAGTTTGCAGCCTTAAAGGGCTACCGAAGGATTGTTTTGGTATACAAGACATAGGTGCTTATTAACATAAGCATGTGGCATTTTTTCCTCTTCACCTAATTTTCCGGCCACGAGCCGCCACTGCAAAACGCAGATTGAAAAACATTCAATCAATCAAATCTCTTTATTCCCATTAAACAATACATAATAGAAGTAATGATTGTATAGGCATCGTCAATTGAAACTTAAAATCTAAAAATATATACACATGACAAAAGAGAAAGTATAAGTTACACATGAACAAACATTGTTAATATATAGAGTTAGATAATTAATTTTGTATAATACCAATATGGAAAACAACAATATTAAGTATAAGTAAGTCGCTAAGGGAAATTTCCACTATTCCAAATTATTTATTTATTAGAATATAATACTGCAGACTAAATGGCCAAGCATAGGACACAAACCTTGAAGTGAGGTTATATATTTATATCTATATAATATACAGTGGCATAGCTTGACATTGTGTTCTGGGTAAACTGTGTTCTAAAAATTGAATTTATAATGATTGTTTAAATGACACACAAATTCTCAAGTAATAATAGCATTTTGAATAACGAAACAACGGGAATGTTTGCGCATCTATTCAATTTCATAAAGGCCTATACCTATATAAAGTATTACTACCAGTATTATTATTATTATTTACATTTTATATTCCTTCAACACTCCATCCTTTTCCCTAACAAATAGCAAATACAATATTTTTGGATGTAACTACTAGTTAACCAATTAAATTTACTGTACTAAGATGTTTGAATTGTTTGGTTATTTTCATGCAAGACAATGTCAAACTCAGGAGTTAGTAATTCACCTTAATTTCACACGTTTTTTTCATATGACAGAACCGAAAACAGGGTTTTTAATAAGTGATTAACTATATCGGTGGAATTGTCCACGCAACAATGAACAATAATCAAACACAGTTTAGGTCAACAATGAGAATGTAATGTTTATGTTACCCCGGTTTCAAGTGAGCAAGTACCTGAGGGATGAGACTACGATACCGAAAAATCTTTCTAGTCTCTGCGGTGGTGCCATATGTCGCTCTTGCGCAAGGAATTACCATGTCTTCTCTCAACGAGCAGGTTAACATTTAGTGGAAAAAGTCATATAACTCGCACTTGAATGAGACTGTAATTTGGCTGACCACTATCCAGTCTCAACTCGCCTCCGCTGCCGCATCAGGAGATTTCGAGCCTGCCTAAGCACGCGGCAACACAAGTTGACGTATAATAACAGTAGGAAGTGGGGTATGCAGCGGCGAAAAATAGTTTAATGATAGTACTCATGGGTTTATAATGATTAATAACTTGGTTGACGATGCTTTTATTTATTTCTTTATGATTCCACTTTTCTTAGCAATTTATTTAGGTAGACTCAGTTTCAAAGTCTACCCTCACGCTACGCCAATGATAATATATTTGTGAAATCTTAATGCACAACAAAGAAGAATCTAGATGTAGATTCTAAAAATCAGTAAGGTGCCAAGCAATAACTCCACAAAAAACTAAACCCTAAAGCAGAGTCATAAAATAAAGATCACTACAGAATATAAAATTCCAAATTTGAATTTAATAACAATATCAAAAGATGAAAAGGGACCAAGCAAAAACTCCACAAAAAACTAAACCCTAAAGCTGAGTCATAAAATAAAGATCACTACAGAATATAAAATTCCAAATTTGAATTTAATAACAATATCAAAAGATGAAAAGTACCACCTAAGTACAAGGAAAACTTCAAAACTTCAATCAATTCCAGTAAATATTTCCTTAGCTTCTTGTTTACTTGATTTCAAAAATATTTAATAATTTTGAATATCAAAGAATCAATAAACGACCAGCAAAGGTCAGAAAAGAGGTTAGAAGTTACCAAAGAAGGTTCAATGAATAATATATATTTATTTACTGTCTTGGATATTCTTCAACACCCACAAGATTTAATTTGAATAACAGTAAGGAATGTCAAAAATGCACTACAATGCAGCACTCTTACTGAGAAAACATTAAGATGGGATGTAATATATAATTTAATGTAGAGCTATGGCTATTCTTAAACCACAGCAAAATTTAATTTGAATAACAATAAGGAATGACCCAAAATGCACTACAATGCACAATTCTTACTGAGAAAATATTAAGATTGGTGATTTATGTATAGCGTAGAGCTTTATCACTGGTACTCACTACTAAATCTCAATATGGCTTCAGGAAAGGCAAATCCATCAGCAACGCCATATTTGGCTTCTTAAGGAGTATACTCGAAGCCAAAAACAAAGGGGACCAATCAATTGGCCTATTTTTGGATCTAACTAAAGCCTTCGACCTTGTCAATCACAAAATTCTCCTCACAAAACTAAGTTGTTTAGGAATAAGAGGACTCGCCAACAAGTGGTTCATTTCTTATTTGAGCAATAGAAAACAGTTCGTGGAAATAGAATCAGCTCAGTCAGATACACTAATTGCTGAACACGGGGTTCCCCAAGGCTCAGTCCTCGGCCCAATCCTTTTTCTAATTTTCATTAATGATTTTCCATTCAATATCCCCCTTGCACAAACCATCATGTTTGCAGACGACACAAATCTAATACTAAACTGTACTGATATTAACTCACTTCAAATCAAAGTCAATGAAGTTAATAACAACATTGAACGTTGGCTTAAAGAAAACATGCTATTAATTAATGTTGACAAATGCGTATACCTTCACTTTAATTCTCAGGCCCAAAACAATAACTTACTTGTGCAAATAAACAATCATCCTTTAGCTAACAAAAGTGAGACAAAATTTCTAGGAGTTTGGATCGACTCTGATCTATCTTGGGAAAAGCACATTTCTGAGCTCAGCAAACGCCTCTGCAAACTTTCCTTTGCTCTTCGTGTCCTATCTAAAACCTGCTCCACACAAGTCTTGAAAGTAGTCTACTACTCTTGTGTTGAATCCCTAATTAGATACGGGATCCCCTTTTGGGGCTCATCTCCAAAAGCTGATTGCATTTTCAAATTGCAAAAGCGGATACTAAAAACAATTTTCCACTTACCCATTAGAACACCAACCAAAGAGCTCCTTGGAAAAATAGGAATCTTACCTGTACCGTGCTTATATATACTTGAAACGTTACTCTTCATCCACAAGAATAAAACCGAATTTCGTCTAAACTCTGAGATACATAATCATCACACAAGAACATTTAATAACTTACATTTGGACAGCCATAGACTTACCAAAAGCTTACTTAGCATATCTCACACAGGAATTCTCATGTACAATAAACTGCCACCAGAAATAACAAAATCCAACATCAAAACTTTCAAGGGAAAACTAAAAGATATACTCCTGAATGGCAAGTTCCTTAGTATTAAAGATTACTTAGACTCAACGTTTTAACTAAAACAACTCCATTCATAGTCTCGACTAGTCAATGTAAGCAAGCTAAATCCTGTAGTAATTAATAATTTTCATTGTAATCATCTATGTTCTATTCATTTGTTTTTATTGTAATCATCTATGTTTTATTCATTTGTATTGTATTGTAATCATCTATATTTTATTAATTTGCATTGTATTGTATTGTATTTTGTTGTCCACTTTATTGTATAACTCCATCAAATTGTGTCCCATATCATTTTGTAATGATCCAGAGGACGAAATAAACTAAACTAAACTAAACCTGTTGAAGCGCTTTCAACCGCATGGAGCGGCCATCTTCAGCAACTGACTTCCGTGGTGTTGTTGTTGTTGTTGTTGGGAAGACATTTCTGGATAACTGTATCGTACAGCGCGTGCGATTTGAATTGTAACTGTTCGTTTAGGATGTTGGTGTTGTCTTGTGTGGTGTGTCTGTATATTTCATATTGTTCGAGTGTGTTGAGTGTGTGACCTTTGTGGTTAATGTGTAGGATTTCCATGTCTGTATTGATGTCTGCGTATTCGTGTCCTGTGGTTATTATATGGTTTGCATAGGCAGAGTCTGTGTTTTGTTTGAGAGCTCGTATGTGTTCTGTGTATCATGTTTTGAGCTCTCAAACAAAACACAGACTCTGCCTATGCAAACCATATAATAACCACAGGACACGAATACGCAGACATCAATACAGACATGGAAATCCTACACATTAACCACAAAGGTCACACACTCAACACACTCGAACAATATGAAATATACAGACACACCACACAAGACAACACCAACATCCTAAACGAACAGTTACAATTCAAATCGCACACGCTGTACGATACAGTTATCCAGAAATGTCTTCCCAACAACAACAACAACACCACGGAAGTCAGTTGCTGAAGATGGCCGCTTCATGCGGTTGAAAGCGCTCCAACAGGTAACAAAATACTGCAATTTAGTAGTGAGTACCAGTGATAAAGCTCTACGCTATACATAAATCATTAAGATTATCGCTACAGAATGGACAAAACTCAAGAAATTAAGATTGGATACCCTGTAATATATGATTTAATTTTAAAATATGCCAGAATAATACTGAGGTAGAAAATAAGGTGAAACCAAACACTCAAAATTTTGAATATAAGGAAACCAGAATATAGATTAATGAAATTTAGAATAAATTTGTAATAGGGAAAATTTAGAGGGGCTACAAATTGAATAGCAAATCACAAGAACTCTTAATTACTCAAATAAGTAGAGCCTTTGAATAACAATGAATAACAATACAAGATCTGAAATGTAAGTAAGTAAATGCAGAAACTAATACCAAAATATTTAACAAGTCCTAACACAGTAATTTAACCCTGCAGTCGGCGTCTGACAGATGCCAGATCAGATTCATTTCACCATATCTAGAATACCTATGAGGCCATTGTGCTGACCTGCCATCTACCTTTCGGTCAACTACTATTAAATAACATATCCAAGCGGCAACCCTCCAGTTTTCGCCTAGCAAGAGTGGAGTGACGTTATTGTTGCAAAATGTAGATGGCGTCTGTGAGACGCCGCGAGCTTTACTGTTACAAGGTAAGTTACTGGTTTAAAACAAATTTCTTGCAGAAACTAGTGATCATAAACCTACAATACCAATCTTTTATGATCTTTTAGGCTTGGCAATGAGTGGAAAGGAGAAGAAATATAATCTTTCTGATTCAAATGATTGGAAGATAGTGCAAAGTTGCTAGAAGAAGAAGAAAGAACTTGATTGCGATAGTGATCCTAAAGAAGACATTGCGGAGTCTAGAAGTGAGTCTACGGACACTGAACAAGAAGCAGATGATGATAATGATTATAGTGAATGTGAAAGGCCTAAATATTTCGTAGGGCGGGACAAAGTTTCTAAATGGAATGAGAAGAGATCAGTAAATAGTAGTAAAAGTTGTTATACCTACACAGTCTTAGGACAATAATAATTTAAAATTATTTAAAAATAGTTACATGCCTATCAACATTGTTTTATTGTTAACTAGCATGTGCCCGCGGCTTCGCCCGCGATAATTATTTCAAAAATTAAAAATTAAGAGCATAATAGTTAAATCATTATATTTATTAACACCTAAATCATGTGGACTACATACCACGATTAGATAGCGTCGCCTGGTAAAAGCGACCTCAGATTCGATTTCCTTGGCCCAGAATACCCCTGTACAGTGAATTTCGTCCAAATCGAACAATGTTTGACCATATTTAGGCCTATCCCTCTTCCGTGTAGGTTGAAAATTTCATATGTCTACGGGCCTTGACATTCTAAACAAATGAATCGACCAGCGTGGGCTTACAACAATCTAGCGATCGCGATGCTTTTATTTCATATTTCATATTTTCATATTTATTTAATCCATTTTGACCGCAGTTCTGCGGTATAGGATACAATATAACAACAATATAACAAACTATTTTACCACGGTATGACAAAAATAGCCAAAGCCAACTGCAATTGATTTGACATTGAAATGTATTACTGAAATCTGATGCTTCGACAGCGCTAAAATCACGTTTTCTGCCAGTTTTTCACTCACAACTCGCGAACGAAAGCTAAAATTAAAAACCGGCTTCGATGCGCATTCGCCCACCTTTCAGACCATCTATGATTAAAATTTCAGATCTCTGCGTTCAGTAGATTTCGCTGGGCATCGTGGACAGACAGACAAACACGTCCTTTTATTATTTTAAGATAGCATGTGCCCGCGGCATCGCCCGCGATAATTATTTCAAAAATTAAAAATTAAGAGCATAATAGTTAAATCATTATATTAACACCTAAATCATGTGGACTATATATCACGATTAGATAGCGTCACCTGGTAAAAGCGACCTCAGACAAATACTCTCAATAAGTAATACCGTCCACTCCCTGTCTTTTTCCGGGACACGCTACTACTAGCGCCGCCAGTGAGCAGGAATGGGCAGTTACTCGTCAGCTGATATAGTTAACGTTTGTCTGTTGTGTTTTGTGTACGAAAATATAATATAAATTCTAGTAAAACAGGGTGCCCACTGGGGGGGGGGGGGTTTAGACGCAGACTGCGTCATTGAAATTTCTGGGGGGGGGGGAATATTATCGTGTTATGAATTTTCTGGCCGGCGGTTGAAAATTGTTGCAAAATTAGAGTTTTATTTGTTAAAAATAAAAACGGCCAAGTTCTATAACTTCAAAAGGTCTCTTTTAATTCTTTATAAAGATAAAGATGAAGAATTTCGACAGCCATGGGCGTACCCGGGGGGGGCGCAAGGAAAAAAAAATGTATATTATTAATTATTATCGTCAGGTGTTTTTCTTTTAAGACAATTATTTTAATTGCAGAAGTTTTACCAAATCGACAACATGGAAGCAGAATCCACAGTGGATTAGGAAAGGGGGGTTCAGACCCCCAAGAGTCAAAACCTAAAATTCTATATTTGTATTTAAAAAATATATTTATTTAATTAAACAAGATTTGTTGGTGTGTCAAATATGATATAGCAGTTATTTTCTTTTCATAACATAATGAGTAGGCCTATTATGTCCACTGTTCCATGTGCTATTTAACTTTTCTTATAAATAGTAATAAGTAATATAATTTAGGTAACAATTTCATGTTTAAGTTGCCATGTCTTAGAGTATAGTAAACAAATTTGCTAACTAGTTTTTCAGTGCTAAAATAGCGTAAAATATGATTTTCATTAGTTCAACATTTAAAAATTTCCCGGGGGTGGACACCCGACTTAGGTAACATTTTCTTGTTTACATTGGCATGTCTTAGAGTATGGTAAACAAATTTCCTAACTAGTTTGTTAGTGCTAAAATAGCGTAAAATGTGATTTTCATTAATTCAATATTTTAAAAATTTCCGGGGCTGGACCCCCCACCTAGGTAATGATTTCTTATGTACATTGAAATGTCTTAGAGTATGGTAAACAAATTTCATAACTAGTTTTCAGTGCTAAAATAGCGTAAAATGTGATTTTCATTAGTTCAATATTTAAAAATTTCCCGGGGTGGACATTCGACTTAGGTAACATTTTCTTGTTTACATTGGCATGTCTTAGAGTATGGTAAACAAATTTCTTAACTAGTTTTTGAGTGCTAAAATAGCGTAAAATGTGATTTTCATTAATTCAACATTTAAAAATTTTCTGGGATGGACCCCCGACCCCTTTTTTGGGGGGTATTCCAAACCCCCCCGGCACTTCCGACCCTCCCCGCAATTATTTTCTGGCTACTTATTATATTATTAATATAAAATACAATGTGGCCCAAGAAGTTAAAGCGACAAAAAATAAATTAATTAAAAAAATTGCCCCCCCCCTAGAAATTATCATATGGGCGCCCTTGTCGACAGGCAATTGGGTTGGGGGTGAGCAATGAAGTTTGTGGGGTAAGCAATGAAGTTTTGGGGGTGGGCACCCGTGAGTAAAATAATAAATACAACATAGGCCTAAAGAAAATGTCCGGTTATGTAGGTGGCATGATATGTGCCGTCTATGGTTGTAATAATTATTTTGAGAGTGAAATAAGTAAAATCGTTAATTAGAGTGTGTACAAGACTGATTCATTCAGATGTTCATTGGCTTACCATCCGAATTGTTTTACATGTAAAAATTTCAAATTAAAAAAAAAAGTATATATTGTAGAAAGTATCTTGCAAATCGTATGAATTAAAATTTAAAGCTGATTTTCACGAAAATGTATTAAAGTGAAACAATTAGTTTTAATACTTATTAAAACAAAGTGTGCGTGGAACGCCATGCGGCAGAAGTGAAACTTTATTTTTTATTTTTTCAATTTTGGATTATTGGATTTTTCAAATTTTGGATTGTTGGACTTTTTAATATTGGGTTTTTGGACTTTTTAGATTTTGGATTTTTTAAATTTCTGACCTTTTTATTCTTTAATTTTGGATTTTTACATTTTTTTACATTTTAGATCATTGAATTTTTTTAGTTTTGTATTTTTTAATTTTTTATTTTTTATTTTGGATTTTTTATTTTTATATTTTATAATTTTGGATATTTATGTTTTAAATTTTGGATATTAAGATTTTTTATTTTTAATTTTTTTAATTTTGGACTTATTAATTTTGGTTCTTTGAATTTTTTGATTTTGAAATTTTAGATTATTTAAATGTTGGATCTTTGATTTTTTATTTTTTGTATATTTTAATTTTGGATTTTTTAACTTTTTAAATTTTGGATTTTTTAATTTTTAATTTTTGGGCTTTTTCAGTTTTGGATAAGCCTAATCATTGAGTTGATTGTTTTTTGTGCAGTCCGTTCCGTCACACCTCACTAATTTCGTGACGATTTTGAGCGTTACACAAGCTCTCGATTTACCCCTACCGCGGCTAAAGAAGTTTTACTTAAAAAATTAGCGTTATCGTCATTTAATTAAGTTAGTTTAGCGGTAGTGTAAATTGTGTTATTTCCCGACCTAATTCCTGCATTATCAAGCACAAAAATAAGTTACTGTGTCATCAGGACTTTGAAAAACAAATTTATTTCTGCAGCTATATAGGTTCATTAAGTAGCTTCTGAGACTGCTGCCCATTCCCACTCAACAGATGGCACCTCTGTGCTAGTGGACAGTTTGAACAAAGGGAATAGAGTAGAGTGGGCGGTATTCTTATTGAGAGTATTTGCCTCAGATTCGAGTTCCTTGGCCCAGAAAACCCCTGTATAGTGAGTTTCGTCCAAATCGAACAACGTTTGACCATATTTAGGCTAATATTGATTATTCCTATAATAATAATAATAATAATAATAATAATAATAATAATAATAATAATAATAATAATAATAATAATCCTCTTCGGTGTAGGTTGAAAATTTCACATTATGTTTGCGTGCCTATAATAGTTAAATCATTATATTAACACCTAAATCATGTGGACTATATATCACGATTAGATAGCGTCACCTGGTAAAAGCGACCTCAGATTCGAGTTCCTTGGCCCAGAAAACCCCTGTATAGTGAGTTTCGTCCAAATCGAACAACGTTTGACCATATTTAGGCTAATATTGATTATCCCTATAATAATAATAATAATAATAATAATAATAATAATAATAATAATAATAATAATAACAACCAATTATTTACCAGAAACTTTCTGTAAAATGTGGATTTGTTCAGACACCACCAACTGCATATTGGAAATACACACCCCCACCAGTTCTAGAAAACTCTACTTACAAGCTACTATGGGACCGGGATGTTATAACCGATGTCATGTGCAGGAACAACAGGCCGGATATAATTTTCATCGATAAAGCAAAAAGATCTGCATTTCTCATAGAAATTGCTTGTCCAAACACTTCCAATCTGCAAACAACAATAGCTACAAAGATATCAAAATACACAGAACTAGCGATAGAAATACAACGCATGTGGAAGCTAGAATCAGTTACCACAGTCCCAATAGTGATATCATGCACAGGAGTCATTCCAAAAAGCTTACACAGCTCCCTGGCAGCACTGAACCTGCACCACCACATGTTCGTTGAATTGCAGAAAGCTACTCTTCTCAGCACATGCCACACTGTCAGAAAGTTTCTAGGAGCAACTTTCATACTACATGAAACTGTACAACATGAAGATCCAAGCCTCAGTTCTGGTGGTATTGAAGGACAGAACCCGAAAGAAGTAGATGAAGAAACAATGACATAATTTGTGTAAATGTAAACATTTATTGTATGTGTCCTGTAATTCATAATGTTGTAAATATTTGTAGATGTTGGCAATCTTATAGTTAAGAGGGGGACTCCTTGCTTAGGCCGAGTCTGCCCAATATGTTACCGGCGTAAGCCGAGCCTACCTAAGTGTCAATAATAATAATAATAATAATAATAATAATAATAATAATAATAATAATAATAATAATAATAATAATTTCAATTTCAATTTCAATTTAAATTTCAATTATTTATTTATAGAAGCTACAGACAATTTTTACAAATTTTAAACAGTAGGCTTCTTTCTAATATTAAAATGAATTATGATACAGGAATGGCATTGATGAATTATGATGATGATAATTATGTCCAATAATAATAGTATTACATATACAACAGGAATAACAAGATAATACATCTGACTGCCTAACTGTCAAGTCTGCAGTTTAACATGATTGATTGTACGGTCAGCAGAGCTATGTCAATAGCATGAACTTTGTTTCGTCATCACATTCATTACTTGTAATTCAATGCAGACACTAGTTTATATGTTTATATTTGAGGAAAGCAGGTCGCATTCTTTAATTAAAGATTGTGTCATTACATTTCTTGTTAGCAGTAAACTGGTAGAGCATATGGCTGTTTTATCAAAAATAATGAAAGAATCCTTGTCAGTCTTGTGTGTATATATAATAATAATAATAATAATAATAACAATAATAATAGTAATAATAATAACAATAATACCAATTAATAATAAGAATAATAATAATGATAATCACTGCTTGTGGAATATATCAGAATTTTTAAATAATGCATTGCCAGCAATAGCCATTCCGTTCGCAGGTATTGCATACGGTTGTTGAACAGCAAAAATTGTACGATTTCTTGTTCCTCGTGTAAGGGGTACAGATAGCCCTATGCTATCTAAAATTGATTTGCAATGTATTTCCCCACGAAAGACTTTAGCTATGAAATTAGCATCTGCAGAAACACGCCTATTATATAATGTTTCCAAATTTAATAACTTAAGTATATCATCGTAGTCCAGATTTCTGTTAAACTTACTACGTATAAGGGAGACAAATTTTCTTTGTATTCGTTCCAGCTTATTACTGTCAGATACTGTAATGCTGTTATATGCAACACTGCAATATTCTAAGCCACTGCGAATTAAAAATTTGTAAAGAGTAATTAATGACTCTATGCTTTTTAAATTATGAGAAATTAAACGAACTAATCCAAGAGTTTTTAAGGCCTGTGTGAAAATATGGTCAATATGGACATGAAAGTATAATTTTGAGTCAAGATAAACACCAAGGTATTTTATATTTTCTGAACGTGCTATTATGTTTTGGCCAAGACGATAATTGTATATTATTTGGTTAGTTTTTCTACTAAATATCATGCTCTGGGTCTTACTGGTGTTAATTATCATTAAATTTGATTTACACCACTGGTGTATGTAATCGATATTCCTTTGCAGTAATTTGCAGTCCGAAGCCGTAGATATTTTATTCCATATACATAGGTCGTCTGCGTATGCTATTTTCTTACATGTTAGCATATTAGATATGTCGTTAATAAAAACTAAGAACAAGAAGGGACCCAACACTGACCCCTGGGGTACACCATCTGGTATGTAAAAAGGCTCTGAAAAATAGTTAGATATTCTAACTCGAGCAGATCTGTTTCTTAAATAACTTGAAAACCAATTGACATACTTGTTATGTAGACCTAAATTACTCAATTTTTTAACAAGAAGATCGTGATTTACTACATCAAATGCTCTGCTCAGGTCAAAAAATATGGCATCTGATTGCGATTGTGAGCAATTTTCTTTAAGTATGTCATTGAGAAAAGTGATAATATTGGTTGCTGTGGACATGTCCTTGGTAAAACCATGCTGGAAATCATTTAATTTATTTTTACTGAAAAATGAAATATGTTTATGAATGATGGTTTCAAAAATTTTTGAAAATGTATTTAATATGGCTATGGGCCTAAAGTTTGCCAATTCTTTGCTTTTGCCTTTCTTATGTACCGGTCTGATAGCAGAAATTTTCCAAATTGAAGGAAAAGTTTCTGTTTCCAGCGAAAGGTTATACACATATGTAAGTACAGGTGTCAGTATTGGGGCACACCCCTTAACAATAAAGCTTGGTATCTGGTCGAGTCCCGAACTCTTAGATGGTTTCAAGTGTCGAATAGCTACCAAGACATCGGAATCTATGATAGTTGGAACATGTAGGCATTCAGATGTGACAGTTTGAGCATAGGGCCCCGGTACTGCATTAGTGGGCGTATTTATAATCTGAAAATGCTCTGCGAAAATATTCACTAGCTTTGATGGTTCTGAAACAATGGTATTGTTCATTTTAACATGCAATACGGGATCATTTTTATTTCGTAACTTCGAAACATAACTCCAGAATTTAGCAGGGTTAGACCTTAAATCTTGATCGATTGATTTGTACCATTTTTGTCTATCAATTTTAATAGTTACTTTTACCAATCTTCGGTAATCTGAGAAACATTGATAATACAAATCAGTCGAGTGTTTTTTGAAAAGTCGATGATAATGTTTCTTTTTCCTTATATATAATTTAAGCTCTCTTGAAAACCAAGCCGGATATTTTGGTTTAACAGCAAATGTTTTAGGGATTGACTTATTAATTGCATCACTAACTAAGTATGCAAGATTTTCAACAGCAGTGTCAGGTGATTTTTGATTATACACTGCGGACCAGTCAGATGAAGCTAATGTGTTGTATAGTTTATAATAGTCACCTTTGTGATAGCATAAACTTTCTGTTGGGAACTGAGTACCTTCACTCACTTGGCTTATTAAATTCATAACAATAGGGGGATGATAATTATCTATATTCACCAGTGCATAATCCGGTATTGATACAGTGATCTCGTCCAGACTTGTAAAAACTAAGTCTAATAAATTTTTACTAGGGACAGTGTCATTGATTTGAGACAAATTTAGGAAAGAGCATGTTTGGTGTACAATTTCACCTTTAATTTTATGATAGTGATATAAGTTAGGTGCAACACCTGCCAGCCAATTGAAACCAGGGATATTAAAATCACCGAGTAAAATGACCTGAAAGTTGTTACAATCTAAATTATTTTCGAGAAAATTGAAATACTGCTGAAATGCAGCAATACTCGTATTGGGCGCAAAATAATGGCATCCAATTAAAATAGGCTGAGCATTTTTGAGAGTTAACTCAATCCACACACATTCATCTGTCTGTTCTAATTCAGGTCTACGTTTATGCCTGACACTGTTGCTGATGGCAATTAAAGACCCTCCTCCCCGAGTTTGGCTAACTAGTGTATATTTTCTGTCAGATCTGTACACCTGATATATTTCAGGAAAATAATTGTGATCATAATGGTCATCATTTAACCATGTTTCAGTAAGACAAATGATGATGGGTTCATTTGTGTTAATATTGTCGAAAAGGTCCGTGGATTTAGTTCTTAAACCACGAACATTTTGGTAATAAATTTCAGTGCCTAAATTGCTATTACTAAACATAGACTGATCCATATAATCACAACTATTTGCCATTTAGGGTTAAGGAGAGCCCCCTCCAAGGCTGCTTTTAGAAGATGTTCTGGCTAGCAGTGTATCCATAATCTTCCTAGGGGAAGATCTACTGGATTTTTCAGGAGTTTTTTCAGGAGTTTTACCCTGCGACTTCGTTGTAGGGCTACATACCAGACTGGTGGGCGCCATTTGATCCTCCTGTAGGCGGCCACGGAATGGAAAAAACAGCACCCCTCTTGGCCAGATATCTACGTTATTAATAAGAGGGAAATCTTCCTCACAAACAGAAATATGAAAACTGGCATAAGAATTAAATTTAGTTTTCAGCCTTGTTACTGCAAAGGCTGAAAACTAAATTTAATTCTTAAGCCAGTTTTCATATTTCTGTTTGTGAGGAAGATTTCCCTCTTATTAATAACGTAGATATCTGGCCAAGATAATAATAATAATAATAATAATAATAATAATAATTCAATTCAATTCAATTCAATTATTTATTTAAAGAAGCTACAAACAATTTTTACAAATCTTAAACAGTAGGCTTCTAATGATGTATGATGAATTGATGAATTGATGAATTGATGTTTATGATTTTGATTAAGATAATGATAGTGATATTATTAGTGATATACAACAGGAATTACATATTAATGCATAATTAAACATCTGACTGTCAAGTCTGCAGTTTTAACCTAATTGACTGTGTGGTCATTTGGTTGAAACATATAACATTTCTGGTTAGCTTGCATAAGTCTGCTATGTCAATGGCATGAACACTGTGTAGTCAGCACATTCAAGAGTTATTCCATTGCATTGTACTTGAGAAAAGCAGGTCATATTTTGTAATTATAAGATTTTGCCATTTCTTATTAGCAACATATGACTGTGTTACCAAAAACAATTAATGATCCCTTGTCAGTCTTGTGTGAATATAATAATAATAATAACAATAATAATAGTAATAATAATAACAATAATACCAATTAAAAATAAAAACAATAATAATAATAATCACTGCTTGTGGAATATATCAAAATTTTTAAATAAGGCATTGCAAGCAATAGCCATTCTGTTGGCAGGGATTGCATACGGTTGTTGTACAGCAAAAATTGTACGATTTCTTGTTCCTCGTGTAAGGGGTACAGATAGCCCTATGCTATCTAAAATTGATTTGCAATGTATTTCCCCACGAAAGACTTTAGCTATGAAATTAGCATCTGCAGAAGCACGCCTATTATATAATGTTTCCAAATTTAATAACTTGAGTATATCATCGTAGTCCAGATTTCTGTTAAACTTACTACGTATAAGGGAGATAAATTTTCTTTGTATTCGTTCCAGCTTATTACTGTCAGATACTGTAATGCTGTTATATGCAACACTGCAATATTCTAAGCCACTGCGAATTAAAAATTTGTAAAGAGTAATTAATGACTCTATGCTTTTTAAATTATGAGAAATTAAACGAACTAATCCAAGAGTTTTTAAAGCCTGTGTGAAAATATGGTCAATATGGACATGAAAGTATAATTTTGAGTCTAGATAGATACCGAGGTATTTTATATTTTCTGAACGTGCTATTATGTTTTGGCCAAGACGATAATTGTATATTATTTGGTTAGTTTTTCTACTAAATATCATGCTCTGAGTCTTACTGGTGTTAATTATCATTAAATTTGATTTACACCACTGGTGTATGTAATCGATATTCCTTTGCAGTAATTTGCAGTCCGAAGCCGTAGATATTTTATTCCATATACATAGGTCGTCTGCGTATGCTATTTTCTTACATGTTAGCATATTAGTTATGTCGTTAATAAAAACTAAGAACAAGAAGGGACCCAACACTGACCCCTGGGGTACACCATCTGGTATGTAAAAAAGCTCAGAAAAATAGTTAGATATTCTAACTCGAGCAGATCTGTTTCTTAAATAACTTGAAAACCAATTGACATACTTGTTATGTAGACCTAAATTACTCAATTTTTTAACAAGAAGATCGTGATTTACTACATCAAATGCTCTGCTCAGGTCAAAAAATATGGCGTCTGATTGCGATTGTGAGCAATTTTCTTTAAGTATGTCATTGAGAAAAGTGATAATATTGGTTGCTGTGGACATGTCCTTGGTAAAACCATGCTGGAAATCATTTAATTTATTTTTATTATTATTATAATAATAATAATTTAATAATAATAATAATAATAATAATAATAATAATAATAATAATATTTATTTATTTATTGAATATCCACATTACACAAAACCCTATTTCACCCGAAGGTACATTAGGGTTGGAGATGTCACAAATGTTATTTACAATAGGTTATCCTGGTATTGGAATCTGAATGTCTAATATACACTATTTACAATACTGTACAGTTCTTACCAGGCGTAATGTCTACAATAGTCCTACAGTTTCTTATGTCTTACGATATGGTAAGTCTTAAGTTAAAGTTAATTGTGTGAATTCGTTTTTATATAAACATAACCTTAAATTATAGATAAGATATTGTTGGAATAAATAGCTTAACTAAGCAAGATAAAATAAATTAACTGAGCAATACATTAAGTTAGGTAAGTAAATACCCCAATGACTGAATAAAAGTGTGAGAGTTAAAGCTTCGAAAATATTCTATTTACAAACGATTGAAAAAGTTTGTGTCCGTTTTTGTCAGCAAGGACGTGTCCAATGGGACTGACATACTCTAAGTCTATTCTGTTCAGACACAAAAGAAGTTCAATCCTCTCCAGTTCATAACGTGAACATGTATACAATATATGTTCAACTGTTTCATCTTGCTGACCGCACTTGCAGGTGGCAGTGTTTGAGATCCGAAATCGGTGAAGATATTGCATGAATTTTCCATGCCCAGTCAGAAACTGCGTCAGAACAAAATTCGGCATGAGTTTTTTGCACTTCAACCTATCGCCCACTGTAGGAAAAAATAGATCTCTTGTTGTAGAACCATTTGAGCTATTCTGCCACAGAGTATCCCATTCTTCTAAGATATTTCTTCTGATTGTCTTCTTTATGTAAGAAATGGGACAAGCAGAATAGGTGGGAAGGAGGTTCGAATTTGCAGCTGTTTTGGCCAGTTCATCCGCTCTCTCATTTCCTGCAATTCCTGAGTGTCCACGAATCCAGGAAAGACAGACATGACCAGGGAATTTTCCTATCAATCTGCGCACTTCGTGTGCGATTGGGTGTAGATTGTATTTGTCATTTATAGCAAGTAAAGCAGACTTCGAATCACTGTACACACATACACTATGGCTGGTATCCTTGCACCATTTTATGGCTTCTCTAATGGCCAGGAGTTCAGCCTGAAACACTGAACACTCAGGGGACAATTTGTTTTTGTTTGTAAATATTTCTGTTGAGTTGGAGTACACAACAAATGCACACCCAACATTCATTGTGCCAGCGAGTATGTCTTCAAAGCGAGACCCATCAGTATAAATTTCATAATGGTGAGCCCCACTGTCATTTGGTTTCCTGAAGTATTGCATATGTAGGGCAGGATGTCCTGCCGAGATCTTATCAAGCGGTTTCTCAAGTTCCAGTTCTGATATATATTCAGGTACAGGTCTGCCTCTTTTTATGTTGCTTATGTGCGCCTTCATCGTACCTGTTAAGAACAATGGCTCTATTCCAGCCACGATGAAAGCAGCTTCAGTGGAGATGGTGCGATACCCTCTGATCATTCTGAGTAAATACCCACGTTGAATTTGGAGCAGTTTGTTTTGTGCCCACCGTTTCTGAAGTACATCCTGAAATGCTGCTACACCATATAGAATAAGTGGTTCTACTGCTCCATGATATATTATTTTGAGGATGTCATGATTAAGTCCCCAGGTAGGTCTAGTTGCAAATGCCAGTCTTGTAAGTAGTGAACTTGCCTTTTTGGCTATATGATCAAAATGAGGGCGGAAGGTTAACTTTTGGTCTAATAGAATACCTAAGTAATTTAATTTATCAGTAAACTGTACTGGTGTATTGTTCATGCTGAGGTTGACTGGTTCAGCATTCCTTCGTCTAGTTACCAACAGAGCTTTGGTTTTATTTGCATTAAAATGAAGTTTGTTAGCTTGTCCCCAGTCATGAATTAAAGAGAGAGCAGTGTTAGCAATATTTTCTACTCTTGCTGCTGTATCAGATTTCACCAGCAGAAGAGCAACATCTGCATAGGCAAAAATACTACATCCATTTGGCAGGGGCTGTTGTAGTAGGTCGTCATAGAGTATGACCCAGAAGCCTGGGCTACAGGTGGATCCTTGTGGGCAACCCCTTGTAATGTTTTTGTTAATGGTAGTGCCACTTAATGCTAACTGAATCTTGCGGTTAGTAAAATAGTCTCTTATTAATTTATATAAGTTTCTTCGGCAGTTTTTCTTTCTTAGCTGGTGAAGCACTTTTGGCCACCATGCATGGTTGAAAGCACTAGATATATCCAAAGAAATAAGCAGGCCTATTTTCTTTTCGTTGAGTGTCCTCTGTATCCAATCAACCACTTTACAGACTGCATCCTCTGTTGATTTTTGTGGCATAAAGCCGAACTGGTTTTCGCTTAGCTGATGACTGCTAGTTAAGTGAAACATAACTCTGTCAATTATAAGTTTTTCTAAGCATTTCCCTAGAACCGGTATTAAACTAATAGGTCTGAATGCCCCAGCCACCTTCTTGTTATTATTTGGTTTTGGTATTATCTTGACTGACGCAATCTTCCAGCAATCTGGGAAAGTACCAAGTTGTAAACATTTGTTGAACACATCTGTGAAAAGGAAGAGAAAACAGAAATGGACATTTTTCACTATGTTAGCGGAGATGTGATCAGGGCCTGGCGCTTTTTGATCATTTAGTTTCAGAATTATATTATTAACTTCCTGTGGAGTGAACAGGCAGTCGTTTGGCTTGTAAATATCATTTTCCGCTAGTGTACGAATTTGTATAATAATAATAATAATAATAATAATAATAATAATAATAATATTAATAATAATATTAATAATAATAATAATAATAATAATAATAATAATAATAATAATAATCTAGACTCATTAAGGATGTGCTATGTAAAAAACATAAGTTAGGATAGCTAATATAGGACACATCATGTAAATAGATTAACTGAAGATATATAATGTAATAGAATAACTTAGGAAATAACAGGATAATTTAGGATATATCATGTAAATAGGCTAATTAAGAGTATTATGTAAATAGAGAAAATTAGGATATACTATGTAATCAGGCCAATGTAGGATATACTATGTAAATTGGTTAAATTAGGATATACAATGTGAATAAGTTATAGATTATGCATGTAATATTACTACTGTAATGGGGCATGCTGATAAAGAAACGAATAAATAAAAAAAAAATAATAATAATAATAATAATAATAATAATAATAATAATTTCAATTTTCAATTTCAATTATTTATTTATAGAAGCTACAGACAATTTTTACAAATTTTAAACAGTAGGCTTCTTTCTAATATTAAAATGAATTATGATACAGGAATGGCATTGATGAATTATGATGATGATAATTATGTACAATAATAATAGTATTACATATACAACAGGAATAACAAGATAATACATCTGAGTGCCTAACTGTCAAGTCTGCAGTTTAACATGATTGATTGTACGGTCAGCAGAGCTATGTCAATAGCATGAACTTTGTTTCGTCATCACATTCTTTACTTGTAATTCAAAGCAGACACTAGTTTATATGTTTATATTTGAGGAAAGCAGGTCGCATTCTTTAATTAAAGATTGTGTCATTACATTTCTTGTTAACAGTAAACTGGTAGAGCATATGGCTGTTTTATCAAAAATAATGAAAAAATCCTTGTCAGTCTTGTGTGTATATATAATAATAATAATAACAATAATAATAGTAATAATAATAACAATAATACCAATTAATAATAAGAATAATAATAATGATAATCACTGCTTGTGGAATATATCAGAATTTTTAAATAATGCATTGCCAGCAATAGCCATTCTGTTCGCAGGTATTGCATACGGTTGTTGTACAGCAAAAATTGTACGATTTCTTGTTCCTCGTGTAAGGGGTACAGATAGCCCTATGCTATCTAAAATTGATTTGCAATGTATTTCCCCACGAAAGACTTTAGCTATGAAATTAGCATCTGCAGAAACACGCCTATTATATCATGTTTCCAAATTTAATAACTTAAGTATATCATCGTAGTCCAGATTTCTGTTAAACTTACTACGTATAAGGGAGACAAATTTTCTTTGTATTCGTTCCAGCTTATTACTGTCAGATACTGTAATGCTGTTATATGCAACACTGCAATATTCTAAGCCACTGCGAATTAAAAATTTGTAAAGAGTGATTAATGACTCTATGCTTTTTAAATTATGAGAAATTAAACGAACTAATCCAAGAGTTTTTAAGGCCTGTGTGAAAATATGGTCAATATGGACATGAAAGTATAATTTTGAGTCTAAATAAACCCCGAGGTATTTTATATTTTCTGAACGTGCTATTATATTTTGGCCAAGACGATAATTGTATATTATTTGGTTAGTTTTTCTACTAAATATCATGCTCTGGGTCTTACTGGTGTTAATTATCATTAAATTTGATTTACACCACTGGTGTATGTAATCGATATTCCTTTGCAGTAATTTGCAGTCCGAAGCCGTAGATATTTTATTCCATATACATAGGTCGTCTGCGTATGCTATTTTCTTACATGTTAGCATATTAGATATGTCGTTAATAAAAACTAAGAACAAGAAGGGACCCAACACTGACCCCTGGGGTACACCATCTGGTATGTAAAAAGGCTCAGAAAAATAGTTAGATATTCTAACTCGAGCAGATCTGTTTCTTAAATAACTTGAAAACCAATTGACATACTTGTTATGTAAACCTAAATTACTCAATTTTTTAACAAGAAGATCGTGATTTACTACATCAAATGCTCTGCTCAGGTCAAAAAATATGGCGTCTGATTGCGATTGTGAGCAATTTTCTTTAAGTATGTCATTGAGAAAAGTGATAATATTAGTTGCTGTAGACATGTCCTTGGTAAAACCATGCTGGAAATCATTTAATTTATTTTTACTGAAAAATGAAATATGTTTATGAATGATGGTTTCAAAAATTTTTGAAAATGTATTTAATATGGCTATGGGCCTAAAGTTCGCCACTTCTTTGCTTTTGCCTTTCTTATGTACCGGTCTGATAGCAGAAATTTTCCAAATTGAAGGAAAAGTTTCTGTTTCCAGCGAAAGGTTATACACATATGTAAGTACAGGTGTCAGTATTGGGGCACACCCCTTAACAATAAAGCTTGGTATCTGGTCGAGTCCCGAACTCTTAGATGGTTTCAAGTGTCGAATAGCTACCAAGACATCGGAATCTATGATAGTTGGAACATGTAGGCATTCAGATGTGACAGTTTGAGCATAGGGCCCCGGTACTGCATTAGTGGGCGTATTTATAATCTGAAAATGCTCTGCGAAAATATTCACTAGCTTTGATGGTTCTGAAACAATGGTATTGTTCATTTTAACATGCAATACGGGATCATTTTTATTTCGTAACTTCGAAACATAACTCCAAAATTTAGCAGGGTTTGACTTTAAATCTTGATCGATTGATTTGTACCATTTTTGTCTATCAATTTTAATAGTTACTTTTACCAATCTTCGGTAATCTGAGAAGCATTGATAATACAAATCAGTCGAGTGTTTTTTGAAAAGTCGATGATAATGTTTCTTTTTCCTTATATATAATTTGAGCTCTCTTGAAAACCAAGCCGGATATTTTGGTTTAACAGCAAATGTTTTAGGGATTGACTTATTAATTGCATCACTAACTAAGTATGCAAGATTTTCAACAGCAGTGTCAGGTGATTTTTTATTATACACTGTGGACCAGTCAGATGAAGCTAATGTGTTGTATAGTTTATAATAGTCACCTTTGTGATAGCATAAACTTTCTGTTGGGAACTGAGTACCTTCGCTCACTTGGCTTATTAAATTCATAACAATAGGGGGATGATAATTATCTATATTCACCAGTGCATAATCCGGTATTGATACAGTGATCTCGTCCAGACTTGTAAAAACTAAGTCTAATAAATTTTTACTAGGGACAGTGTCATTGATTTGAGACAAATTTAGAAAAGAGCATGTTTGGTGTACAATTTCACCTTTAATTTTATGATAGTGATATAAATTAGGTGCAACACCTGCCAGCCAATTGAAACCAGGGATATTAAAATCACCGAGTAAAATGACCTGAAAGTTGTTACAATCTAAATTATTTTCGAGAAAATTAAAATACTGCTGAAATGCAGCAATACTCGTATTGGGCGCAAAATAATGGCATCCAATTAAAATAGGCTGAGCATTTTTGAGAGTTAACTCAATCCACACACATTCATCTGTCTGTTCAAATTCAGGTCTACGTTTATGCCTGACACTGTTGCTGATGGCAATTAAGGACCCTCCTCCCCGAGTTTGGCTAACTAGTGTATATTTTCTGTCAGATCTGTACACCTGATATATTTCAGGAAAATAATTGTGATCATAATGGTCATCATTTAACCATGTTTCAGTAAGACAAATGATGATGGGTTCATTTGTGTTAATGTTGTCGAAAAGGTCCGTGGATTTAGTTCTTAAACCACGAACATTTTGGTAATAAATTTCAGTGCCTAAATTGCTATTACTAAACATAGACTGATCCATATAATCACAACTATTTGCCATTTAGGGTTAAGGAGAGCCCCCTCCAAGGCTGCTTTTAGAAGATGTTCTGGCTAGCAGTGTATCCATAATCTTCCTAGGGGAAGATCTGCTGGATTTTTCAGGAGTTTTACCCTGCGATTTCGTTGTAGGACTACCTACCATACTAGTGGGCGCGATTTGTTCAAAAGTTTCTGAATAAGTCTGGTCCTCCTGTAGGCGGCCACGGAATGGAAAAAACAGCACCCCGCTTCCTCACAAACAGAAATATGAAAGCTGGCATAAGAATTAAATTTAGTTTTCAGCCTTGTTACTGCAAATGTTTTGAGCTTTACCTGAGTACTTAAGGATTCTGCTATATCTTCTGCCTTTACAGTGTTACCATAGCATGACACGAATAGGGCTTTACGTTTAGTCGGTTTGGCAACTACTGGTAGTGAGGAAGAATTCCTAACTCCTATTAGCGGGGCCTTCTTAACCCTATGTTTTTTAGAGACAACTGTGAAGCCGTCATTGGTGTCACCTCTATCGGATTCAGGGGCACTAAGTGTGGTGGGCACTGCGAGATTAGAATTAATGGCACTAGACGCACTGGCACTGGAACTGGCACTTGTAGTGGCCCGACTGGGCACTGGTAGTTTGACACTGCCGTTTGAGGAAGCAGAAACTCTGTTAACACCACCTAAACCATTACTGGTAGTGGTAGCACTTCCACTGTTGGCAGAGGTAGTCTCTCTATTGATGGCAGCCACCACTTCAGAATATTTAGCCGGTTGGATGATATTTGCAACTTTCTTACTAAGCTGCTGGGGAATATTGGTACCACTTGAACTAGCTCCTTGTTGGACTCGTGAGACGTTTAGGAGATCTCGGAGGCCATAGATCTCTTTTCGTAGATTTTTATTTTCCTCTCTTATTATTATTATTATTATTAATAATAATAATAATAATAATAATAATAATAATAATAATAATAATAATCCTCCTCCTCCTCCTCTTCGGTGTAGGTTGAAAATTTCACATTATGTTTGCGTGCCTTGACATTAAAAACAAATGAATCGACCAGCGTGAGCTACAACATTCAAGAGATCGCGATGCTTTTATGTCGAAGGTTTGACAAAAATACCCAAAGCCTAGTGTAATTGATTTGTATTACTGAAAACTCATGCTTCGAAAACGGAATAAATACACGTTTTCTGCCCGTTTTTCACTCATAACTCACGAACTAAAGCGAAAATTAAAATTCCGGCTTCGAGGTGCACATTCCGACCCTTTAGTCCGCCTATGTATAAAATTTCAGATCTCTGCGTTCAGTAGATTTTGCTGGGCATCGCGGACAGACAGACAGACAGACAGACACTTCCTTTTATTAATATAGATTAATTAAAGTCATACCGTGTGCTCATTTTCAATAAATTGACTAAATACACATATTTTTAACTAAGCAATGTATGCAAAACATGTTCAATAATATTAAATATACTATGACAACCCTCAATAAACAAAATGAACACTCAAAACAACATAAAACAATAGAAACAACGTAAAACACGAACAGCGTCTCTCAGACGCCACGCGAGCTTCTATGTCCTAAAAAAGCGGGCGAGCACTGCAGGGTTAAATAAGCCAGATTAGAACCATACTATCAAATGTTCAAGCAAAACACTATATGTATTCTTTTTTCTTTTTGGAAAATAAATTGTATTATAATAAGCCAGTAAACTAAATTTTCAAAACCTCAAATAGGCCTAAATCTGAATGAGTATTATTTCTTATAATCAGAGAAAAAAGCAATAATCTATCAAATAAAATCAGAAATACTCAAGCACAGAAATATCAAATTTAGTTTAGAAGGTTCTGGACGAAACAGAATGAGTATGAACAAAGGGCATAGAATCGAATTTTAAGGAAATCCAACTGATCTCAATTAACAGATTTACAGAAAAATTTATGTTTCATGAGTATTTGATATAACTAAGAGTGTCTACTATATAATACCGGATATGAGGTTGCCATAACCAAACTGCAAATTTATATATATTTTACCGTTAAAGTATGAAATCCGTTATTTTATAGAATACCTAGTTATTCCATGAAATAACTGATTGTGTCCGTTAAAGTGTAAAACTCTCTTGTATTTCATGGTTTAACTAGTTATTTCATAGAATAACGATCTGCAGCCCGTTAAAGTGTAAAATAATCTATATCATATATCTCGCTTTTTAGTATAAGGTACATTTACGTTTTTGTTTAACAATATGGAAAGTAGCGGGAAAAAAAACGTTATTTTCGAATTCAAATAAAAATAATTTTTGAAGGATGGCAATAATACCAAAGCATAAAACAACGAGAATACTTTTTCGCCATACTCTCAAAATGTCAACGACAAATACATTTACCTTCCACCCCTACTGCATTTATGAACTATTCCAGGCCATAGGGAGAGAATTTGTTTAGCGTGTTGGCGCCAGTTCATTCCGGTTAATTGATTGCTTGCACGTACAGTGCTGTTCGTCAAATACTGTTCTCACGTATCAGGTATTGAGATACATTTATTTTTTGCTTACGTTAAAGTGCAATTATTTTTAAGACCTTAAATTGCCTTGAACAATGAATTCTTTAAGTGATAACGAAAAAAAAGCTGCAATGAAAGGAAAGTTTGAATCTTTACTAAATAAGCGTGATGTGAAAGAGAACAGTTCTTTGCTCACCCGTGAAAAATTATTAAGTTTGATAGCTGATGTAAAGAAATCTAAAACATCAGATAAGAAAGTGCCACGTGATTATTGGTTACTTCAACATTACGATGTCCTTGAAGTTCAAGGAGTAGAAAAATTAATAGTCCCAGTAACAAATGCAACACCAGATGTAATATTTTATTGCTCAAGTGATTCTTTGTTTGACATTTTGTACGAAACTCATTTATCTATTGGGCACGGTGGTAGAGACCGAATGATAAAAGAACTTAATCGTCGTTACAAAAATATTACGCAAAATGATATTAAGATTTTCCTGAATTTTTGTGAATCTTGTCAACAAAAACGCAAAGCGGGCAGAAAAGGTGTTGTTGTTAAGCCCATGATTTTTTCACATATGAATTCAAGATGTCAGGTTGACCTCATAGATTTTCAATCACAACCTGATGGAAACTATAAATTTATTTTAGTTTATCAGGATCACCTTACAAAGTTTGTGGTTTTAAGACCTCTTCAAACAAAGAGAGCAGAAGAAGTTGCAGGACAGTTTCTTGATATATTCCTGTTGTTTGGAGCCCCATGTATATTGCAGTCGGACAATGGAAGAGAATTTTGTAACAAACTTATTGATGACTTAAAAGTAACTTGGCCAGAGCTTAAGATCGTGCATGGCAAACCAAGACATAGCCAAAGCCAAGGCAGTGTTGAGAGAGCCAATCAGGACATAGAAAATATGTTGACGACTTGGCTGCAAGACAACCAGTCAACTTCGTGGAGTAACGGGTTAAAATTTATCCAGTTTATGAAGAACAGAGCGTTCCATTCTGGTATTAAAAGGTGCCCCTACGAGGCTATGTTTGGTTGCGCAGCTAGAGTTAGACTGTCAACAACTGCCATTCCGAAGGAAGCACTTAATTCGTTGGTCGACGAAGATCAATTACAAAATACTTTGACTGCAATGAATGTTTCTTCTCAACCCGATAATGAAAAAGTAGTTGAACAAACAGTATTAAATAATCCCATTACGAAAGTATGTGTTGTCTGTTTAAAAGAATGCAGTGAAGATATAGTTTGCTTCAAATGTATGGAGCCTGTCCATATATCATGTTCGAAAGATTATGTTTCAGAAGATGAAGTTGAGCAGAAAATCTGCAAATTGTGTTTTAATGAACTTAATGTTCAAAGAGAAAGAGAAAAGTTTAAAAAATGTTTAGAAATTCAAGCGAAAAAGATGAAATTAATGTCGGATAAATCTCATTGTGAAGCCTCTGTGGGGTTTACCGTCCGTATCCCAGTGCCTGAGGTTGACAGAGGAAAAGGTGATGCCAAATCTATTTTCGCTATCACCATAAAAATAACCGAAGAAGGATTTTTCCAATTGGGCACAAGAAACGACCGCATAAAACAATTATATTCCCGATCCCAGTTCAGTGTTTGCGAACAAAAATTAATTAAAATCGAAGAAGTACCGGATGTAGAAATATCGCTCCGGTCGGTTGCTACAGCTCAAAGTTTAGGTACTGGTCAGGGATTTAAAAAATGTTCGTGTAAAACCCAGTGTGTCAACAAAAAATGTTTTTGTTTTAGAAATAATGTTCTTTGTAATTCCAAGTGTCATTTTAGTAATCCTTGTTGTAACAAATGATTTTATGGTACGTTTCCATAAATACCATTTATACGCTGCATAAATTAGATAAATTGCTTCTTTTTCATTTTAATTGTCTATCATTAGTTTATTTATAGAATACCTAGTTATTTCATTTTAGATAAATTGTTTATTTTACACTTTAACTGCCTCTCATTAGTTAATTTATAGAATACCTAGTTAATTCATAGAATAACTAGTTAAAGTGTCAAATTATTAACATATTACACACTTTAACGGACACGATCAGTTATTTCATGGAATAACTAGGTATTCTATAAAATAACTGCATTATATACTTTAACGGTAACATATATAATGAATGAAACATTATCAAGAAGCCATACACTCTTACAAATTTGCTTGACTAAAAATAACCATTGTATAGAGTGAAATTCTAACCTGAAGAATGTACATTAATAACTTTTTTTTAAAAGGAACTCAAGAGAATAAACTAAATCGATTTCCAAGGAACTATGAACTTTACATATGTGAGTTTACTGGAAAGCTAATATATGCTTAAGATCTGGTCAAATTACTGTAATAGGTAAAAATTCCATTTTTTTTATATGTGTGTATAATGCTACTGCAAGGTATATAATAAGCAATTTAGGATTCAAAATGTAGAAATTTCCAGAACTCGCTTGATACAATTAATAAAGGTATGTGACGTCACTCATCACCTCATGACTCGAAAACCTGTTTGACTGAGCAAGTGGTGGCGTAATGCATAGACTTCTGTGTCTTGAAAGTGACTGTTTCATAATGAATAAAACTTTCCATAATCCAGTGGAAATAAATGGTAATACATTTTACAATTAGAAAACATTACTTGGTGGTGTTGATAGAATTGCAACTTGGTGGTGTTGATAGAATTGCAACAGGTCTATAGTTTTGTACTAACTTCGTATTTCCTGACTTATAAATGGGTGTAACTTTAGTAAATTTCCATGGATCTGGAAAAATGCTCTTTTCAAGTATTTTATTATATATTAGGGTTAGCAGATATGCCAATGCTTCTCCACAGCCTTTAAAAATATAGGTGGGTATTTTGTCTGGCCCAGAAGATTTTGTTGATTTTAATTGTTTTATGGTTTGTTTCACTTCTTTAATAGTTATATTTTTCAAATCGAGATAGTCCAATTCAGTTGTACTGCCATTGTTTGCATTAAACATTAGATTGTGTGTAGATTTGGTTTGTGAATATATTGATCTAAAATAGTCTGCATATCCATTTGCAATTTCAACATTGGTTTTTAAAGGTTGGCCATTAAATACCATCTTCACATTAGATTTGAGTTGTTTTCTTGTACTTTTTATAAAATTCCAAAATTGGTTGGTATTTTGCGACGTATTCTCCTCTATATTCTGTAGATAAAACCTATAAGCTAATTCAATATCATTTTTAATTCGGACCCTACAAGCTTTATATAAAAGCAAATAGTACTCTGAATCATATTTCTTCTTTCTGTACTTTTCCTTGAGTTTGATATTGTTTATAATTTGTTTTGTGAACCAAATGGAATACTTCTGTTTATATCCTTTTGTTTTAGGAACACTTTGATCTATAGCTGAATATAGCTTATTGTGAAACATAGTAACAGTTTAATTTATGTCATGGTAGTTATTTAAACTATCCCGTGTGCAATCTCTAAAGACGAAATATAACCTATTAAAATCAGCTTTATAATAGTTGTATCTATTTATTGCTTCTAAATTACTTTTCTTTCCTCGAGTTCTATGGATTAAACTTAAAGGTGGGTAATATGTGTCTTTAGGCACTAAATTATGATAGTCTTCTGTAATATTTAATCCTATATTTGTTAATACTAAATCCATCGTTCTTCCATTATTGTTTACTAACTGTAAATCTAAGAGAGTTAATAATTGAAACAGTTCCTTTACCTTATTACTATCAGTACTAAAATCACATGAAGCATCACAAGTCTCAGGTAAATTTAAATCACCAAGTATAACAGTATTACAACCAAATAAAACTATATTTTGCTCAATGTACGAGTTTAAGCTGGAATTTGGAGGAAAATAAACTGTACCTATGATATACTAATTGACACTATTGTAATAGACTTTCACCCATATTGATTCAATATTTGAATCTAAAGAGAAAAATCTGCTCCGGTCTTAGTGAAGCTTTAATTGTTAATAGCACACCTCTCCCTGGTGTCCGTGAATCCCTATCTTTACAAAAAACTATATATATCTTCTATCAAACAATTCAGAATAAAAAATACTATAGGTTAACCAGGTTTCTGATAAACTTATAATATCGAGATTAGAGGAGAGAATATTATTGTACAATATTCTAGATTTAGTTCTGAGACCTCTTACATGTAGGTATAGTAAATACTAAATGTCCTTGTATTACTCATGATCTATAAATAATAATAGGAGTCAAACTTATATAGAATTCTGAAATTTTTGTAGGTCTTCTTCGGATGCAATGGCCTGAATAGGTGTTGCCTCGCCTTTTCACATGAAGATTCTCCCATAACGTGTCCACAAGAATTTGACATTGGAAATTCATCGCACTTCATGGCATTTCGCTAGAAGACGTCTTCTCGTAGGACAGAGGCTTTTGTTGACATATACAGAGTTGAAAGTGAATCCTAGATCAAGTGTAGAAAGATTTCTTTTCTCCCATCTCTTCCTTAAGATTTCTTCTTTGTGGAATCTTCTGCAAAACTTAACCACTATAGCACTAGGTAACTGTGAGGCTGATCTTGACGTTATTCTATGACAGGTTTCAATGTCAGTGTCTTCACAATTCATGTCCAGCACTTTGCCAACAGTTATCACCAGGGCCCGGATTCTGATGACCTAAAATTGTTTGAAAAATGACCTATAAAATGACCTTAAATTTTAAATAAAATGACTTAATAATCATAAAGAATGACCTAAAAGCTGACATTTTCTTTATAAAAAAAATATATTCTACACACAAAGTTATAGACTAATTTGTACATAATTTAAAAACTGTAAATGGAGAAAGGATGTTGTAGGTCTAAAAACTTTGTACTGTACTTTGTTCTTGATTGAAGCATTTGAGAAGAAAAGTAAGAAAATGTTATTATTGTTTTTAAAGTAGATCCTACAAAAATGTTGCATTATAGTAACCTAGTCATTTATTTAAATATTACCTGTATGAAAAAAAAAGCTTGTAACCCTATCTTACTCTGGATTGCAGTGTATTACTGTCAGCATACGGAGATTATCGAAGATAAATGACCTCAGATTATCTGAAAGGATACATTTATACATGGAGAAGCTCCTCTCCACATCCACCGAAACAATGGGTGCATACTTGAAATATGCTAAAAAGTAAAAAATAAAATCACTCTGCTAACTGTGGCAAGTCAAACGTTGGCATTTCCTTTTGCGGTCTGCTGGATTATATTACTGTTTATTGAGGGTAAACAGTAGTTTGCACTCTCAAATACGAGTCAATCTATAAACAATAGTAATATACAGGGGTGCTCACAGGGGGGGGGGGGTTAAGACGCAGACTGCGTCATTGAAATTTCTGGGGAGGGGGCAAAATATTATCATTTATGAATTTTATGGGGGGGGTTGAAAATTGTTGCAAAATTAGAGTTTTATATGCTAAAAATAAAAACAACTTCAAAAGGTCACTTCTAATTCTTTATAAAGATAAATGAATTTCGACAGCCATGGGCACCCATACCCGGGGGCGGGGGGGGGGGGGCGCAAGGAAAAAATGTATATTAATAATTATTATAGTCAGATGTTTTTCTTTTAAGACATTTATTTGAATTGCAGAAGTTTTACCAAATTGACAACATGGAAGCAGAATTCACAGTGGATTAGGAAAGGGAGGTTCAGGGGGTTTGGACCCCCAAAAGTCAAAACCTAAAATTCTATATTTATATTTTAAAAAATTATTTAATTAAACAAGATTTGTTGGTGTGTCAAATATGATATAGCAGTTTTTTTCTTTTCATTACATAATGAGTAGGTCTATTATGACCACTGTTCCATATGTTATTCAACTTTTCTTATAAATAGTAATAAGTATTATAACTTAGGTAACAATTTCTTGTTTAAGTTGCCATGTCTTAGAGTACAGTAAACAAATTTGCTAACTAGTTTTTCAGTACTAAAATAGTGTAAAATGTGATTTTCATTAGTTCAACATTTAAAAATTTTCCGGGGGTGGACACCCGAGTTAGGTAACATTTTCATGTTTACATTGGCATGTCTTAGAGCAGGCATGCACAACTTGTTTCACTCTTAGGGCCAAACTCAACTATTGTCACCCTACCAAGGGCCACATCACGGCGGACCTTGTATCTTACATTAGGCCACTGCAGGTAAATTTATAAATGTTGTTATTAGGTCTACAGTAAAGGCAAGTTAATATACATATTTAAATTTTAAGAGTTGCAACTAAAATTATATTATTATTTACTTACAGATGAGGTTTACTAATAATTGCATCTATCTTTAACAGTTCAGTGTGACACATTAAATTTCTTTGTTGGAACTATTTAGCAAGTTGATTTTCATACAGGTTTAGTTTAATTTTGAAGGCCTTTATATGAGAAATTAATTGAAAAACAAATTTACTTTTTCCTTGAAGTTAAGGCCATTCAAGTGACCCAAAATGTCACACAGGAAAAACAGATCTTGATTCCATTCTTCATTCATTATATCTGGAAATTTTTCCTCATCTCCTTCAGATTCCAAAAATTCAACTAAGTTACTTCATTTTTTAGAAGGACATAGCGCACCAAAACTTTACCACTGCTTAACCAACGTACATCATTGAGGTATGGTAGTTACCCATAGTCGGCGTCATTTTCTTCTAGAAACGCCCGAAACATTCTGTGCTTCAATCCCCGAGCTCAAATATAGTTGACCAGAGCAAATACTATTTTCATCACATGATCAAACTGCAAAGCCTTTGAACATAATACCTGCTGATGAATTAGGCAGTGAAATTTTGCCAGTGGTTTACCTGCGTACTGTTCAATAATTGTTACAGCAAAAACATCTTCCCCCCGCATAGATGGGGCACTATCAGTGCAAATTGCTAATAAATTTTCGAAATTTTAATATAGTTTTTCTGTTATACACTTCTTATTTTTTTTAATTAGAGCTAGATGAAAAAGTCTTATTCCACTATCCTATATATTAAATAAAATAATTTTAATCAGTCAGACGGGCCAGAATAAATAGTAATGCGGGCCGCATGTGGCCCGCGGGCCGTATGTTGTGCAGGCCTGTCTTAGAGTATGGTAAACAAATTTCCTAATTAGATTTTTAGTGCTAAAATAGCGTAAAATGTGATTTTCATTAATTCAATATTTAAAAATTTTCCGGGAGTGGACCCCCCCACTTAGGTAATGATTTATTATGTACATTGGTATGTCTAAGAGTATGGTAACAAATTTCATAACTAGTCTTTCAGTGCTAAAATAGCGTAAAATGTGATTTTCATTAGTTCAATATTTAAAAATTTCCCGGGGTGGACATCCGACTTAGGTAACATTTTCTTGTTTACATTGGCATGTATAACTAGTTTCTGAGTGCTAAAATAGCGTAAAATGTGATTTTCATTAGTTCGGTACTTAAAAATTTTCCGGGGGTGGACCCCCCACTTAGGTAATGATTTCTTATTTACAATGGCATGTCTTCGAGTGTGGTAAACAAATTTCCTAACTAGTTTTCTGTGCTAAAATAGCGAAAAATGTTATTTTCATTAGTTCTATATTTAAAAATTTTCTGGGGATGGACCCCCAACCCACTTTTTGGGGGGTATTCCAAACCCCCCGGCACTTCTGACCCTCCCCGCAATTATTTTTTGGCTACGTCATTGTTGCACTTATTATATTATTAATATAATGTTACAAAGTGGCCCAAGAGGTTAAAGCGACAAAAAATAAATTAATTTTAAAAATTGCCCCCCCCCCCCTAGAAAATATCATATGGGCGCCCTTGTCGACAGCCAATTGGGTTGAGGGTGAGCAATGAATTTTGGGGGGGTGAACAATGAATTTTGGGGGGGTGAACAATGAATTTTGGGGGGGTGAACAATGAATTTTGGGGGGGTGAGTCATGACGTTTGGGGGGGGGGCACCCCTGTAATATAATACAACATTTCTACATTTCTTTGATTCTCGTTTCTGATTGAGACATGACAACACTTCAACACTGAGTATGTCCTTCTTGCATTAAACAAACAACACTTCAGAGACATCACCGCTGGGGACGACAAAACAAAAGTTAATATACTCAATATAAATGCATGAAAATGACTATTTAAGGAAGTTAATGACTCGAAAATGACAAAATAATGATGTAAAATTGAAATAAATGCCCTAAAAATTTAAAATGGCATAAAATGACAAAAAATGACCTAATAAAAATGCATTTCTATAATCTAGAGGCCTTGATTAGGATTTACCTACAAGTTGGCAATGTCTATGCAGCATCAATAAAAAGATGACATGTCATTAGAATCCGGGCCCTGGTTATCACTAATTATAGCTCGTTTTCTCCTGGTTGCATTGGGATTCCATGAATTTCCACCATGTTGATTCTTGAATACTGCTCCAGGTTTTCTATACGATCTTTTAATTCCTTATTTTCTTTCTGTAGTTTCAGATTTTCCATTCTCATTTCTTCAGTTATTTTTAAGGTTTCATCCAATCTTCTACCGTATTCTGTTTGAGTCTTGAAATTTTCATCAAGGTTTTCATGACAAGAATCGATAAATATGCCTAAGACTGTTTCCAAAGTCTGCTGTGATATCTTAATTTCCTCAATTTCTTTTTTATTTGTCTTAATAAACCAAGCATGTCAGTTTCATTAGAATTTTCTTTTCCATTGTCACCAGTTTTCCCAGATTCTGGTTTACATTTAGCACAATTCATTAGATTGTTTGCATTCTTTGCAACTTCTAATTGCTCTTTACTAAAATTCAGGTATTTTGTATGTGCAGAACTACTATACAGGGTAATTCAAAATGGTCTCCGGGGTTTAAAAACACCATTGCAGAGTGGTTATAGAGGATATATTTTCTAACCTTGGATAGTAACATAAAGAAACTCTGGCAATTTCATTTTTATACTCACAACAATGGAAGGTAGTTTCAATTTTCGGTCGCCAGGTAGCATTCCACGCTAGGAAGTCAGTAATCTCCGTCCAATGCCTCTTTCGGAGGGAATATGGAAACGATCCAGCAACAGACAAGACAATTCATGCATTGTATGCACAATTTAAAGAAACTGCTTTGCTTGTGCAAGAAGAAATCAACTGGACGTCCGTCCAGAACACCAGACGACATGGACCCTGTGTGACAATTGTACCAACGAAGCTTGCAAAAATCCACGTATCAAAACAGAGAGGTACCTAAACAACAATCTGCCACGACGCTGGATTGGGCGTGGGTGTGATCGCGACAGGCTGATGCCATGGCCTCCGCAATCTCCAGATCTCACCCCCTGTGACTTCTTTTTGTGGGGGTATATCAAAGATGCTGTCTTTGTGCCACCCTTGCCTAATGGTTTGAATTATCTGAAGACGCGTATCAGAGCCAGCGTCAACACCATCGATCGTGACATGTTACGTCAAGTGTGGGAAGAACTGCAATATCTCATTGATGTTTGTCGCATGACCCGAGGTGGACACATTGAACATCTGTAGGATGCAAACCAAACTTTCACAGCTGCTGTTTCTTTTGGTACTTATTGCATCAATGTATGTTTCGTAGTTTGGATGTAGTGGCATTATAAAACCCCGGAGAGCATTTTGAATTACCCTGTATATTCTGCACATTACTTTGTCTCCCTTGTCTCCTCTCCCAGAATATTTTACATGGCAGATAGTACAGGAGTCCATTTTTATAGTTGTAGTTAGAAACCGGGTAAGATAACAGAGGATATCTGTGTCTATCATGCGCGCCAGCCACATATCAGCTGATCCTTATAATGCAGTGTAACATAACTCTACAACATAACCTCTATAAATTGCTTATGTTATTCAACTCATTCCATTTTTCAGATATACGGTGATGATAAAAATTTTAAATTTCGTCAGGTTTCCCATGTGTTTTACTTTCTCTAGAGCAAATAATGCTTTCTTCGTTCTCTTTTTTATGTGATTTTACATTGTGATAAGGCAGTAATCAGGTAAAAACTTCATTGAGCTTTTAAGTTAAAATCGATAGGGAAAATTTCATAGAATACCTGGTTTCCATGCGTGACAAATGTACTGTAACCAAAAAACCTCACAATTTACATACAGCATTACTCTATTAATGTTACATCTCTGTTGTGGAACAATTCTTGAGGCTAAGCATTTATATGTCAGTAGCAGTTAAAATGTTAAGCTGATTTATATTGCCAGAACTGAAATTACCAGAACATTTTCAAATGCATTTTGCTGTTGAACGGATGTCATTGCATCCGTCCTTTTGGATTCTATAATGTCTTTATATTTTCCCAATATAATTTCAATCAGAACATCCTTGTCCTCCTTGGAAAAATTAAGGGAACGATCCTTTTTCAGCTTAATTTTGATCATATTTTCCCTTCCTTTCACACAACACACAGTCTGAATACGAAGGAAAACAGAGTAACAATGCTCAGCTGTTTCTGAGATGTTGCCAAGCCCTTATGTATGAACTAAAATCAAAATTGAACTTGAATTAGTTGATCTTAGATCAGTGTTATACAATATGACTCGAAGCTGAACTCAGATCAGATCATTTATACAATCGGTCTTTAGTAAATAAATCTTTGCTCGAGAACTATTAATACTTGACTTGAGAATGAATGCAGTATTTATTGTTGTTTGCAATATTTTCAGGCCACCGGTTTTGCCCGTGCGGCCTCTGTTCATGTTGCAGTGTTGCACAACGACCAGTTTTTAATGTAAAGAATATTTAGATTTTTTTTATTATAGTACTTCATATGCCTACTATTAAACTACTTCGAAATCATCTTTGTGATAGGTTCTTATCGACTGAAAACATGCTACACCTGAAATTTGACAATTTTAAATCATTTAAACATGTAAATGCACGTTAGTCGTCGCTCTCCGAAAGCGACGACTTCCTGCCTCATTCTGCAGGCAAGAGCGCGTGCGAGATGCTTGTCTGCGTGGTAATACTCCCGGGGTTTAAAGGTTTTAGTTGTCGCTTTCAGTTTGCGAACAAGGCGTGATTCTTGTCTTCACCGCTAGAGCATGTCGCGTCGGCTGCTGTCTGCAAGCAAGTAAGAGCGCGTGCTATAAACTATGAAGTCCCTCACAGAGATGCCAATTGTCAATGTATTCACTTTGTGGAAAAACCTATATTGCTAATTTCATCTATCTATTAGACACTAAACTAAACTCCCTGGCTCTACATCCCTAGAGGGACTAGGCCTACTATCCGACATCCTACTTTTCAATCAAGTATCTCCTCAATTTGTATCAGGAGGCTGAGTACACCCCATTCCAGACCTCCTTACTTCAGAAAAATTTGATTAAGTACCGGGGAACGAACCCAACCTAATGTTTACCCACTTACCCATGAGCTAGAAACTTGAAATTTTGCAGCTTTTAGTCTACAACCGATGGAAAATTCCAAAAAGTTCAAAATTTAATTTTTTTACCCTCCAAAAAGAAACTTAGACAATTTTTACAAGCATTAATGTTGACCCACTTCCACATGAGCTAGAAATCTGAAATTTGACAGACTTATAGCTTTTAGCGTGTAACCGACGAGAAAATTCCAGAATGTTCTAAATTTTAAATGGTTACCCCAGAAAAATCTTAAAGTCGTTCCGCAGATTTTTTTAAAAGGTTTAGTATAGCGAAGTAGTTATTATGGGTTACGGCAGTCTAAATACAATGAATGTATCTTCGATAAAGTGTCAGTTAAAAAAAAAAAAAATTTAGAACCACACAGAGAGGCAAAGCCCCACTGGGAGTTTGGAGGTAGAGCCCCAAACGAGCAAAGCGACTATTTATATATTATCAGGTTATGTATTTAATTCCTGTAAAACCACCCCCCCCCCCCCCGAAGACTAAGTGGTTAGATTGCTCGCCTTCCACCGCTGGGACCCGGGATCGAATCTTGGTGGATCCATGTGGAATTTGTAGTGGACAAAATGGGGTCGGGGGCAGGTATCCTCGGGGTACTTCTGTATCCCCTGCCACATTTTCCATCAGAGCTCTATACATCATACTATGACCATTGGTTGCAATAAAGGAATTATAATTCGCGTAAAATAGTGCAACACCCTGTTCCTACACCCACTGATTCAGACTATTCAAAAGGTCCGCCGTCTAATTTAATTTCTGTACGGTGCTACTATCTACATTCCAGTCGTTACGGTACATATTTCTTTCGCCAGATAGAGACTATTTCGAGAATATCAAAGAGTAACATTTCCGGTTAGAGGAATGGCAAAGAGATCAGCGGAAGTTGCTTCACCTGTCATGACTGTCACACTTCTTTCTACCGCGTGTATTATGTAGTGGAACTGTCAGTACTGTGTTCATTTTTTAAGAAAATTGTCATTTCGAAGTTTTATCATAAATTAATTTTAATAAGATATTTTAGCGATTTTTTTTAAAGGGCTGATTTAGCACATTAAACAGTATGTTAGTATTTAGTATTTACAGTTTGCATGTTCTTAGATAACCTCGTGTTGCTTCGCCATAAGGCAGTGACTTGTGTTTGGATATTCGTGGAGTCTGGATGATTTTTAAATCGTGGAATTGCAATTGTGGATGTTTTGTTGAAAGACATATAAAGTGTCGAAGTATTTTATTTTCTGACGGCAAAAATTGAAATAATTCGCTCACCGTCAACACAACAACGTGCATTGAAGATGAAGTTTAAACGTCGTAAGTAATGATTTACAATTACATATGAATTAGTAGAATTTTTAACCTAATTTTCCCAGACAAACATGATATAGCATGTCTTATTATTCAGTATTAATGCTGTAGTGTTATGTAACAAAATACCGCTTGCAGAGCACGTGGTCTGTTGATACGAGCGCAGCCATTTGCGTGGGGTTATTCGATATGCCTATCTTGCATAATGGCGGGAGTGGTGAATTGCCAATGCTTGTTTCGTATTTTATTACAGGTTTGCTACGAGATGTGTATGCATCACTCTGTTCTAATTTGTAGAATGTTTGTACTTGGAAATTGTAAGTGTATTCAACACGTGTTACAAGTATGGATGTCAGGCGTTATTTTTGGGGGTTATAGCCTATAAAGCTGTCATGTACCGGCACATGTCGTGATGGAGCGTCATGTTGACATTGGCTGTAGGCCTATTGTGCTATGAATAAATAGGCAAAAACAAAGCCAAGTACTTGTGATAATGCTAATGGCTACCGTGGCCTTCAGTTGAGAACTTTGTTTCGGCTTTAGTTTGATTACATAATGACGAGCATGATAATGCAGTAGCAGTGTGCTTACCCAGTGCATTGTTTAGGCGAGCCTGACATCTACCGTTTTGTCCACTGGAATAATTATTTCGATTTAGCTCTGTGCTGGTACATTTCCCGTTATTATTGTTTTAAAATAAGCCCAGAATATGATTGCATATAACGTAGGCAAATTAAGTTATGCTTATTGCGTACTGGTAAGTTCGTTTATTCTGTATGCTAAATAGGCCTAGGCCTATTTTCATTTAGAGCCCTTATTAGTTTGCTTGACGGTCTACTGCATCAAATAGACCTAAATAAAATTATTAAAATAGTGACAAACCAACCATTACTGAAAGAGTGCCCACATTCTGGAAAGTCACTGAAAGCCAGGGAAATTGAAATCGGTCAGAGGAATTCCTAAAAAATATACGAAATAGGGGAAAATAACTAGCACCTATGGGCGAGATGTGATAGGCGTGTGTTTTGCTCCAGTCTGCTGAAACCCAGATTGTGTATGCCTATGCAATTTTCTTTTCAGTTCTGAGCATTTTTGTTATGGGGATGGAGGAGGCTGCATTTTGTTGTTTTGTTTTTGTTTGCAAAGAACTTGAAAATATTGATCCTTGTGGTCAAGGAAATGTAAGTTTCTGTTAATAGGAAGTCAGGGGTTTTTTTGTTGCAATTTTAGTCACAAGAACTTCATCTTGATACCACGAGGAAATGATTGTGATGTTCATCTTATGATAATTTTCATTAATAATGAGCCAAATATGAAAATTCTCCAAAGTAAAATGAGTGTTACCAACATCAGTTTTATTTAAATCGACTCAAACATGCGCTTGTATTGGCTTTATTCTTTAGGAATGTACTCTGAATATGACATAACAATATTTTGCTATGGTACTTTAAGTTAGTTTGTCATGGTTCTTGTTATTTTCTGGGGAAACTTGTCTGATGCAGGGAAATTGACAACACCAGAAATTAGTTTTTTATCTGATTTTTCTTGTTTTTAAAGCTGTTGCTATTTGTTTGTTGTTCTGATTTGCCTACTTAAGCGAACATCTGGCGAAGTATCTAAGATTTTGGTATTTAGATATGATGAGTTTTTATTGTCCTAAAATTTTCCCAAGGCAACCCAAATTTCCTGCAAATTTCGATAATTTTTAGTTTTAATTAGTATGATTGTTGGGTGCTGCGAGTTAAAAATAGCCAAATTCTATTTAAGAAAAATTGATTCAAAGTTAATCATTTTAAAATCTAATGAACCTACTGAAAGCAGAAGTGTATTTTTTAATTCCTGTGCCCTTACCTCTGCAAGTTTTTTAACTCATTGAAGAAAATGCACTGATTTGCAGTCAATAGGTTGCAAATGCACTGTATTTAAGAACGATTTCCCTTGGATCATTTTTAACAAGCCATTGGTTCCATCGCCACCCAAGACTGATGGGTGTGATTAGTAATGTGGCCTGGAAAATTTCCCAATGGGAAGGAACTTATAAAATGGGAATATTTCCCCAAAAGTGGGAATATAGCCTATATAACAATCCTTAGTTCTGAGTATTTTAGTGCTTACTAACGGTTCAGGTTTCTTAAAATCGAACTGTTTCAGTAAAATGCCACATATTTAGCTAGGAATCATCATAAGAAAGTATTTACTTTTTCCTGTGTTGCAATTTTTTACTTATTTTAAAAAACATTGTACCCTGAGGCCATCTTCTTTTCAAAAATTTAATAATAATTTGTGATAATCTCTTAGGTTTTCTTTAACTCACATTTATTCAAACAGTATTATAGAAAGTTGAGACGGGGCGACCGGTGTTTTCACTCTCCGCTACGGAGTCCGCATTAGCCGCGGGTGGCGCGCGCGCGGATTCCCTGCTTAAAGTGTAGGCAGCTTATACAGAACTAGCAGAGACAAATTCTGCTCAGGTCATTGTTAACAGCGTCTTTTGCTCTATATGTTACCTGCATTTCATCTTAATCTATCAAGTGAGTTTATTTTAAAATGCATATTAAGTTGTCATAGTCATAAATGTAACGTACGTAACAAAAAACTTCAAAAAGTTTTTATTTAATTGCAAAGAGCTGGTGGATTTCTTTGTTACCTTGTGGAAGTAAGGTTAGTCATGAGTTCTAATGATTGCAAAACTATTTTCACCAAAAGAACAATTATTTCCTTTAAAAAATATGTAAACAATAAGTGTAACATACGTAACACGTTTTACTGCCTTGGAATAAAATATGAATTTGCCTTTTGATAGGCCTACAGTTAGGCCTACTTGAGTGCTGAAACTGATTTCATATACATAGGCCCAGTGGTGCAGCCATTGGGCTAAAGCCCCCCCCCCCCCCAAGATCAGAATGATTTTTCTTTAGTTTACCACTTTCACTTAAGTTAAGAGTGCAAGATTATTTAAAATGTTTCACAGTGTTTGAAATTGTTGCTTGGATTAATAATAGTAATTAATTTTCACCGTACATAACAAGAATTTTATATCGATTTCAAATGCATTTGTTTGCAGCCTCACATTTGCTGAATAAAGTCCAAATCCCACTGCACCATGTTTGCTACAGAATTCATACTGGCAGAATATGTTAAAAACTTCTGTACCGTAATAGCAATAATTTCAAGTCATCACAGAAGTCGAAACAATTTACCGGTAGTATGTTTAGTTCTGTATATTACTGCAATAACAACAACCAGTGCTATAGTCTCCGTCAATCCATCATTCAATGACTAGATTGTCTCAATGCTGTTTTTTAAACACTCATTTTTTTACAGTGCTTCATACGATCACTTTAAGGACACACATTAAAATACTATGGGGGAGCAGATTCAGTTCTGATTAGACCTAATGGTACGATAACTATAAATTTCAAAAGTTCGACATTTTCGACAACAGGTGATATGGAAATATGTGTTGATATCCAATTTGATGATGAAGATAATGATAATAATAATGTTAATGATATTTGGAACAGGATAATAACTTCATTGAATAAGAATGGGTTGTAAAGAAAATTGAAAAATTAGTCCTTTGCACCCAGCTTATAATAAATTGTCTTTTTTTTTTATTTTATTAGCGTGCATTTAAGTTTTAGCAACCCCAGATTAAAATCCTGGCTGCACCACTGTATAGCCTAGAGGTAAAATTCAATAATTAATAAAATAATTGTTTGTCTCATGAATATAAATATATAATTAATATAGGCCTTACTATTTATTATTTAATCAAAATTGCATAAAATTACGCATAAATGAAAGATATTCTATTTGGCTATAGTTTGAAATGAGTTCAAAGGAAAGAGTTAGGAAATAGAGAGACAGGATAAAACAAAATAAAGAGGTATTTGAGGCCAATTTAGAGAAAGAAAGAGAAAGAGGAAAACAAAGAGAAATTGGAAAACAATATCTGACTAACAATCCAAGGAAGTTAATACTAAAGCATGTGAGAAGACACCTTGTTTCGTATATATGTATGTGTAAATACACATATACACATATAATATATATAAGGGGTGGGTCTCTGTCACCACAGCATGGTGCATCCTAAGGTTGCGGATAGAGGATATGGCCGCCAGATTTGGAGGGTAGCTGTGAATATGCTGAATAAGCAGTCGCGAACAGATGACATGAGAGACTTTATTAAATATGAGTGAACTATCATGTAAAAGTTCTTAAAACATTCAAATTGTTTAAGTTTACATATTGCACAATAAAACATTATTCTTGTTCATTATTTTGCACAGCGTAACATACGTAACAAAGTAATGTAACATACGTAACAGAAGAAAAAAATTCTAATTTCTGAAAATCAGCCTGAGCTATTGAAACAAAGATACTAGGTTAATGAGTGTAATCTTGGCTACCCAGAAAAAATTGTCCTGGAGTTCTTGTGTTAGATAATTCACAGAGATTTCCATGTAAGATAGATAAACTCAAATTCTGTGTCCATTTTGTGTAACATAAGTAACACCCAATTTATTAAAAATAATATTTAATCCATGGTACTTATTAAAAGAACTTTTATATATTCTGAAAGCACATCTTTGAATCTATCTTCTGGTATGTATGAAGTTCAAGTTCACACTATATTTTAATCACTGTAGGGGTCTAAATTGCATCCAAATATAACATACGTAACAATGGAATGGCTCATAAGGTTTATCGAACAAATCCTCACACATTGGAGGAGCTGAAAGAAAACATTACGAATGAAATTAGGGGCATTACAATGGAAGAACTCACTCGCGTCAGCCAGAATGTGGTTTCCAGATACAATGCCTGTATAACACAGGAAGGACGACACTTCCAACATATGTTATAAGGTAAGATATGTAATACTTTATATAGCCTACACTTTAAGCAGGGAAGCCGCGCGCGCGCCACCCGCGGCTAATGCGGACTCCGTAGCGGAGAGTGAAAACACCGGTCCCCCCGTCTCAACTTGTAATAAAGGCTCTGTATATTTTATTTTAGACCATGTAATTTTTTATGTAATATTTCATTCTGCAGAGTACTACTGAGGTACCTTGCCCCTACTTACCGAGTGGTATTTTGCATTAAATTAACAAGGTTAGAAAATGCGCATTCACGGAGGTGAGAAAATAGTAAGAAATAGTAATTATATAAGTTATAGAAGTTATGTGAGAATTAGATTAAATTTACTGTATTAAATGTTATTATGAAAAAGAACGATATTCATTACCACACAAATGGATTAACACACAACTTTTTACTTATTTTTATATTTGTTAAAAATAAAATAGATTATTACCTCCAAATCAAAACTTTAAATCAAAACATGAAATATTGTTATAAACTATTAGGCTATACCAGTATCTTCTTTAAACAAAAATAATAAATGCAGACTGTTAAATATGTCATCAATTACAACATTAATTACACCTCCATGGATAGGACTCTTAAGAGTAACAGTAACGGAGATGAGATTTTTCTCTAATTAGTCAAACAGCTTGAGAACATTTGAGGTTAGAAAATCGCAGTTCTAGAGTTTAACTTTGCATTCCTATTATAATTTATAGCAAAAGGAAACATAAAAACATACAACTTTACCGTTGGGTGTAGGTTCCGGAGGTGAGAAAGTCCAATTACCAACTCTGCATTTAGCCCTTTTACACAAACAAAACAACACAGAAAAGTACACTGACAGCTTGGCTTTATATAAATAATAAGAAAACTGCCAAAAGTTAGAGTCCAAGGAAGATAGAAAGACTACAGTGTCATCTCTGTGGAAATAATTGAACTTTTATATTGTTTCACGGAGGTGAGGCCTCACTTGGGGACAGGCATGTTTAGTGCAAAAAATTGTCTTTACAAAATGGTATATATGCTTTTCAGTTATTAATGGCTCATTTTTTGATCTGTTTGTTCTTGTTATAACACTAAAATGGAATACAAATTAAAGTCTGTTGAATTATGAAACAGTGAAAATGAAAAGTCAGGTATGGGGACATGACACGGAGGTGAGATCTCACATACTGTAGCCTACCCTAAAATGCATAAAATTGTAACTGGAGATAAATGGGATTTTATTAAATCTGATATTGCCAGATTAATGAAATTTAATATGTTTCTACAGTGAGTCCCACGCAAGAGTTGGCCAATGACGCGGGTTCCTGCGGCGCGGCGGGCACAGCTCCAACTCCCGAGCGATCGGGTGAAATATTTACGCTATTAAAGCCACGATGGGTGTAATGATTGAGATTCTCACATTTACAGTTAAAATTACAATGAAAATAAACACGTACATCATCACAAGAGATGTTGGAAATGTTCTCCTCTTGCATCCACACAATACTAGCACCTTTTTAGGAAGTTTTCTTTCACGTGCATATGTTCAGCTTCCGAGATAGAGTTAATTTCTCTTGTGATATTGTCTTGAAGTTCTTCTAATGTATGGGAAATGGACCTGTACACTTTATTTTTCAAGTTCCCTATAAATAATATTGACACTGTTAGAAGAACTTAAAGGCCCTGTTAACTTAAAATCAAGTGACTCTCAGAATAAAGAGTTTGTTTTGTAAAATACAGCAGTGAAAACCCCATGTTTCTACGATGCTTCGTTCTCGCGAAATCGAAGAAAAACTGATGTGACCTTCCAGCGGAGTGACGTCAGAGAGCACTAGCTGTTCACAGCCCGCGCGCCGTTGCTGTAGTGTGATGTGTGGCATCTGTCTAAGTCTCTTGCTAAAAAGCTCAAAGAGATCGGAAAAAATTCACCATTATCTATATTAATAAAAGGAAGCGTCTGTCCTCCGTCTGTCTGTCCTCCGTCTGTCTGTCCGCGATGTCCAGCAAAATCTACTCAACGCAGAGATCTGAAATGTTATACATAGGCGGACTGAAGGGTCGGAAAATGCACCTCGAAGCCGGAATTTTAATTTTCGCTTTCGTTCGTGAGTTATGAGTGAAAAATGAGCAAAAAACGAGCATTTATTGCGTTTTCGAAGCATGAGTTTTCAGTAATACAAATCAATTACACTAGGCTTTGGCTATTTTTGTCATTCCTTCGACATAAAAGCATCGCGATCTCTTGAATGTAGTAGCTCACGCTGGTCAATTCATTTGTTTTTAATGTCAAGGCACGCAAACATAATATGAAATTTTCAACCTACACCGAAGAGGATTATTATTATTATTATTATTATTATTATTATTATTATTATTATTATTATTAATTATTATTATTATTATTATAGGGGTAATCAATATTAGCCTAAATATGGTCAAACGTTGTTCGATTTGGACGAAACTCACTATACAGGGGTTTTCTGGGCCAAGGAACTCGAATCTGAGGTCGCTTTTACCAGGTGACGCCATCTAATCGTGATATGTGGTCCACATGATTTAGGTGTTAATATAATGATTTAACTATTATGCTCTTAATTTTTGAAATAACTATCGCGGGCGAAGCCGCGAGCACCTGCTATCTTAAAATAATAAAAGGACGTGTTTGTCTGTCTGTCCACGATGCCCAGCGAAATCTACTGAACGCAGAGATCTGAAATTTTAAACATAGATGGGCTGAAAGGTGGGCGAATGCGCATCGAAGCCGGATTTTTAATTTTAGCTTTCGTTCGCGAGTTGTGAGTGAAAACGTGATTTTAGCGGTGTCGAAGCATCAGATTTCAGTAATACATTTCAATGTCAAATCAATTGCAGTTGGCTTTGGCTATTTTTGTCATACCGTGGTAATAAAAGCATCGCGATCGTTAGAATGTTGTAAGCCCACGCTGGTCGATTCATTGTTTAGAATGTCAAGGCCCGTAGACATATGAAATTTTTCAACCTACACGGTAGAGGGATAATCGACATAGACCTAAATATGGTTAAACATCGTTCGATTTGGACGAAACTCACTATACAGGGATTTTCTGGGCCAAGGAACTCGAATCTGAGATCGCTTTTACCAGGCGACGCTATCTAATCGTGACATGTAGTCCACGTGATTTAGGTGTTAATAAATATAATGATTTACCTATTATGCTCTAACTTTATGCTCTTTTTTATCGCGGGCGAAGCCGCGAGCACATGCTAGTTATTATTATTGGAAAGTCAGCATTGTTAACCACCTATGGTGGTCATGTCAGACTTGTGGAGGGGACAAACCGTGTTGGTTTAAAAATTTCAATCGGTGTTATTTCATATTTCCAATGTACATAGCTGGACTGGAATTAACGCAATTAATCAGTGCGAACATGAAAAAATTATTGAAGATGAAGCAAGTGAATGAATCAGACCGGAGTCAAACGATTACATGTTACTGTCATCTGTTATAAAAACAGGAATTTCATTGAAGATTTGAAGCACGCAAAGAACTATTGTCATACAGGACATTTAGAGTCTTATCATAATGTCGCACTAAAATACAAGCCGAAAAAGATTCACTTTAATTACGACGGAATGGTACTACAATCGATGTTGGCGACTATGGATTATAACTATAATGTAAACAGAAACGTTACAAGTGAAAAACTGAAATACTCAAAACCAACAAAAAAAAGTGGGTAATGGTTTCAGTTTATGAAAGTAAAAGTAACGAGTGGCGTAATGACATAGTGAACAGGGTATTACATTACGTGAATAATTCAAACATTGAATTTGTGGAAGATCCCTACCTGGCTAAAGATGTTCCACGATGTATCGCTCCAGTGGCACATCCTGAATCGCTGGAAGCTTTGGAGAGATTCTCTTTCGAGATTCCAAGAACTTTAAAGATACCGCAGTAACAACTTTGTCCAGTAGTAACTTTCGATATATATTTACAGTACCGGTATTTAATTATTAGTTTAAATTTAGTATACAACTTTGATCTTATTTACAGCAAAATTTAAATTAAATACTTTTTTTTCTAGGATTTAATTGTTCTTTCACTTGCATGAAAATAAATGACCAAAGTAAATATTTTACAGACATAAGCCTAGTACTGTAAAAAGAAGATTGAGTTGACTTTAAAAACTCTGTATAACATGTTTTAACCTCACCGTAGTTGTGGATTCAGGGTTAAAATTTCAATTAATCAAAATACGAAATATCTCTTCCGTCAGCAGGTTGAAATTGTCTGTACTCTTTGTTAGGCTCAGGGTATTCGTTCCTAATCTGTTTAACTATGCATGAAGGTATGATTTTTCTATTGCCTTTTCCGAAGGGCTTCCAAGAATTAATCCAGTAGACGAATTGTCTGTAAGCTACATAACGCATGTTCCTATTGTTCGCTACTCGTAACTGTTCCCTTTCAAAATTGGATTCAGCTCTCACCATCATAAGGGGCCTAGCAGTGTTCAATGTGTCCCTATTTAATACAACAGAACGAAGGGAATTATGAGAATGTAATGCAGTCAGCACTTCCCTTATCATAACACTTTCAGAACAGCAGAAACATTCATTTTGAATCGCTGAAAAAACATATTCACCACAGTTGCATTGATCAGTACTATTTACACGGTCAGCATTCCCAGTATTTTCTTCATCTGACCTTATAATTTCGGCTCGAATTGATGTGGCCTGATTCCAGACATGACACGAGAAACTTTAAATTTATAATAATTTCAACACACAAGATGACACCAGCCATAGGCGTAACCAGGCCGACCATACTGTATGGGGGGTTATTACATCCGCGGGGTCTGGGGGTCCGGGGATCCTCCCCCGGAAAATTAAAAAAAATAAGATGCACAATAACGAGTTTTAAGCTTCCGGGGGTCCTCCCCCGGAAAATTTTAAAAATTAAGACGCACAGTAACGAGTTTTAAGCTTCCCACGCTTTATACTTTTATTTAGTAATTTATGGGCAGACTTAAAAATTATACAATTTTCCTTTTTTAAATCAATGGGGGGGGGTTCAAACCCCCAACCCCCCCCCCCCCTCGTTACGCCTATGACACCAGCAATGAATTAGCAAACACAGACTGATGTGTCGGCTACATATGGCTGGCATTCCAATGCTTCCTCACAGTGCTGGCTTGGCGCGGTGACGTCATACTGCACTATAGGCGGAACTTCTGTACTTGGATTGCAGGCGAACGGTTAAACATAGAAAGCTCGGGTTTTCGCACAAACTAATCTCTAAATATGCTCTTTTTAAACCAGCTTTCACCTAAAAATGCATTTTTTAAGTTAACAGGGCCTTTAAAGACAATATCACATAGGCCTATTAGAAGAGAAATGAACTTTGTCTTGGAAGCTGAACTTATGCACGTGAAAGAAAATTTTCTAAAAAGGTGCCAGTATTGTGTGGATGCAAGAGGAAAACATTTCCAACATCGGGCCGGGTCGGGGATTTTTCAGTAGTGAAAAATGTCTGTCCCGGGTTCAGGACTGGGCGTGTGTGTGTCCTTAGGTTTGAGTAGACGGTAACAAATCAGCTGTGAATATCCCCTTACGGGATCACCAGGGGTCGCTCGCGAACCTGAGGAATAACTTTTTATGTTAGGTTAGGTTGGTTACGTTATGAACAGATATTAGTTTAATAGGGCATACTGAATTCTGAATCTGTTCCTTATATCTCCTGCGAGGTCTGTCGTGTTGGTCAACTTGTTTGCCCAGAATTTTAGCTAAAGTCGATAAGATTGCTTCAGTAAATAGGTTATCATTAATTATAGTCAACCTTCGATATAATGTCCCTCATTATAGTGCGATATAGTGCCACCCTCGTACTGTGCCAATAAATGCAAGTGAACGGATCTTCTCCCATATATAAAATACATTTAACAGCCATTTCATAAAATATGGGAATTTTTCCTCAAAGAGAGAAGCTATAAAATTATTGTAATTGGGTGGTCAAATATAAGTTTCTCAAATTCTCTGAATATTAAGGGCTTAGGTGTATTTGAAGTGATTTCATGTGTAAAATCTGTCGATTTACTTATTTATTGCATTGAGTTAATTTTTTTTTTTTTTTTTTGCCATTTTTAGCATGATTTTAACACTCTTTAATACCAAGTAGTCAAGAGTAATCAGCTATGTCCATTTTCATTTGAGAATATGTACATCTTAAGGTATAATTTGGTATAAGATTAACTTCAAAAAATATGTGTGGTTAATTACTATGTAAAATAACAAACAAGGAAATTTTTGTCCCACCCATAGCCGTGATAGTTTTGTTAAATTATTATTGATGAGTTAAATAAATGTTCTGACAACCTGGAAACAGTTTATAATTTGTATTTAATCCCTCATACCTTCATTAATAACAACATTAAGACCCTAACGGTAATAGCAGAACAGAAAATGAGGTTTTGTTTTGCATCATTAAAATTAGTGTCCAAATTATGTCCCACCAGTAACAGATTTTGAATAATTTTAAATAATGCTTTGCATATAGTATGGAGGAGAAGGCATTGTAAATTTTACAGAATGTGAAGAACCAATTCTAGTTTATTATTTAAGATACGTAATAAACAAAAATAGTTTTTATAATTTGCTAGAATGTCCCACCCGTAATTATGAAATGGCTTTTAAGTAACCTCATGACTAGAGCCCGGATTTCCATGCAAATGCATGTTTTTATATACTTTGGTTACACTTCTCAATCTTTGTAGTTACACATTACACGACTTATGGATTCCAAATAACCATATTTTTTCCGTGCATGTTTGCATATTTCGGCCTTTTTACGGCAAAATTCATGCATAATGCATGTTTTGGATTTTTTGGGCTTAATGTAACATATTCAGACGTTTTTAATGCATATAAACCCCCATTTTCTGGTTTTAGTGCATAATATCAAGTTACCATGCATAACTGTGCATATTTTGAATATGCCTCCCTAAAATCTTGGCTTTTCAAAGAAACGTAAAAATGTTGTATTGCATTACCATTGATATAATATTTTGATTGACTTAGCAACAGAGTCTTGGCTTTTCAAAGAAACGTAAAAATGGTGTATTGCATTACCAATGATATAATATTTTGATTGACTTGGCAACAGAGTCTGCCACCTGCATGAATTTGAGAGTGCAAGCTACTGTTTATCCTAAATAAACAGTAATATAATACACAAGGCTACAAAAGAAAATTCCGACTCGCCGACCCCCACCACCTTCCTTTGAAAGAAAACTGCTAAACAGAATGTTCACTGCTTGAATTTGTCAGTCACTAGCCATTGTTGAAGACTTTGAATATATTTTTAGAATCGTGTTGTGGAGAAACGGGTGTGACAGTCAGAGAAAAACTTAAGAAGGTACTTAGTTCAAACCCTGATCTTAAACTTCTGAAAACGTGAAAGACGTATTATGTGGAGAAAATGTAAAAGACATGGAATTCGATCTCACCCTCAGTCAAATTTCTTCCCTTAAGTATGCACCTGTTACTTCTTGTGAAGTAGAAAGATCCTTTTCTGCGTTCAAGAATGTCCTAACTGATAAACACACGAGTTTAAGTGAGGAGAATTTGGAAAAACTCGTTGTTGTATATTGTTTTAAGATAAATTGAAATATATTGCAGTATAGTGCGGATTTTTGATAGTGCATGTTTCGCCCTTCATTGTGCATATTTGGAGATACGATAGTGCATGAATGCATGCATATTTTTAAGTTTGATAGTGCATGAAAATCCGGGCTTTACTCATGACCATACCAATTCATTTAGTGCCAGTGAATTCAAGACAAGATTTTTATAAAATACTAGCTTAAAAGGCCAGGCGTTGCCCGGGTTTTGTATTTTGTAATTTGAAGTTAACTTATGGAGGACTTTCAATTTTGAAACTTAAGGTTCTTATGTAATATGTATGTAGAATTTTAAATGAGGAAGAACGACACATCACACTCAAACTATTCCCTCAGAAAACTCTAGATATGGCTCATAGAGGATGTCGAATGTTGCATTCTGTTGCTTCTATACACTGTGCTTGGGAGGGGTTAAAATAAGAAGAAAAAGAAATTCCAGTTACATAAGATTGTATTGTCTTGACACAAAATTTTATTTCTCACTCATATTACCATACAACCATTTCGGGGCTGAAATAAAAAAGAAATTCAATATCACTTTCATACTTTCCTTCCCAAAAACCTGGGACATAATATAATGTTCCATCCCATTTTGTCTTCTTTTAGATGCTTACGGCCTCTGATAAACTTCCCTATTTCTCAACTAATACAAAGCCTTCAGTTATGAATATCGTATCAGTGGATAGGATTTTTTTTTACCACTTCTGATATAGCATACTCATTGGCAAACCCTTAAGCTGTCCTTGCAATACGACCGCTTATTTTACATCAAAATGTGAAGTGAGAAAAATGATATTTTCCATGTCAAGCGTAGAGAAAGTTATTTGACTGCATCACATTGTGCTTTATTTTCGTGGATTTCATTCTTCAAGAATTATTTTCACAAAAATATTACATATATAACATCATAATTTGTTAAAGCCCAGTATTATATAGTTCCCAAAGCCCTATGTGAACACTCTAAACAATACACTATTGTCATGATAATTGAATTGCATTTCATCTTTTGAGTATATTATTTTCTGAAATTAAATAAATTTTCAAGGGAAGGAGTGGCTTGTTTGAATTTTAATGTTGATCGCTTTACTTCTCGGGCTTAACTGGGTATATGTGCAAAATTTCGTGCAAATTGGTCAAGAAAATGTAGATTTGTATAGGGAACATACATACCCACATACAATACATCATACACACTTTCGATTTGGCTTGACTGCAAGACTCGCACATTTTTTGTGTTTTTGTTTGTTTGTTATGAAAAGATGTGACAGCAGAACTCTGAAACTGTGCCTATGTCACACTTCTATTTTGTTATGTAAGCGTGTGAGAGCAGAACTCTCAAGCTGTGCCTCATTTCTAATTTCCGACTTTTTCCGTGGATTTTCCGAAAATTTTCTTTCATACAAACCTTGTCCTGATAATTACAAACACAACAACAAAATCACCCAAATTGGTCGAGCCGTTCTCAAGTGATGCGGGAACATACATGTGACATGTGGTATATAGAAGATAGATAGCTTGCAGTGATTTTTCTTTCAGTTCTAGAATTCTTTAATACCTGACGTAAATGTTAAGAAGATCATTTAAGAAACATAATGAACCATATTTCCAAGAAGTGGGTGTTCCCCTGCCACTAACTGTAAATGTAGTGCGGTGGAATGGGGAAGCTATGTTAAGAAGTTGGACAGACAGCCCATGTGAGGGTGGAGCAGGTATAGAGAGCCCTTCATACCATGAGGCATTCCACTTTCACTTCTTTTAGTTCAGTATCCATCCAGGTTTAACTGTTACTCATTTACAGTAATCACTTTGATGAACCCATATGATTTTCAACCCCTTTGTGTACTGTAGCACTGGACATATACTGTAATAAATTGAGTTACTGTACAGTATTTTATTTTGTGATAAAGTTCTATATTTGTCTTTTATTTAATTTTCTTTCGTTAAACAGTACAATAAATTAAAACAGCACTATAATATGCCATTTCTATATTAAAAATTAAATTTCGTTTTAGTGTCACCCTCGCTTTGTGGCACTAAGGGTGGCGTGCACCAAACTCATGCCATTTACTCTTTTAGTAAGCCTTACTTCTTTAGTTCTAACTACTTTAGTAAGCTACTCTTTTAGTAACCGTACTCTTTTAGTAAGGACGGCGTGCACCAACCAGGAGTAAACTAAACTCGGCGGCTTTCAACATAGAGGAATGTACTAAAGAAGTAAAAATTTTATTTACTCCCAGAGTAAATGAACTTACTCCACAAGTGGTGGAGAGCACCAACACGGAGTACGTTATTAATGTAGTAAGTTGTGGAGTAAATAAGGCCAATATTTACTCCTACTCAGGGGGTGGAGTAAAGTTGTGTAGTAAGTGTGTTCTGTGGCATTTGCGTGAGTTATGAGTTACATATCACATTAAATGGATTACATAGTTCAAACTGAGGATAAGTTATTGAGATGAAGAAGGTATACCAAAAATGAGAGTTGTGGCAGGTGATTTAATAAATATTAAGCGAACCATACCTGGTAGGGCATTTAATAACGTAAATAATTAAACTCATAAATCCTTACATGAAATTTTGGCGTTTGGAAGAAACGATGTCAGATTCTCGCTACATCCATGTGATTTCAGCCAGTCAAATGTGGAAATATCATTGCGGAGAGCGATCCAACTAGGAAGACGTCCACCAAAGGTGAGGGGAAGAGTGAGTGGAAGGGACGTTTGCATTGCACGGTACAAGGAGCTCATGTGCTCTTAAATATCTTCCTAGCTGGATCGGCCTTTAGATGTTGCAGTTCTCCCTAACTTTGGGTCAGAAAACGACGATGTATTTCAAGCTAATCATATGGATACAGATATCGGCGAGGTATAATACATTCCAATAAATGAAAGCCTCCGTTCTTGGAGCTACCCAGAAAACACTTCCCCCTGCTACTTAACCATAGAATTACTGAACAATAGGTGATTCTCATTGTTAAACGATTTAATGTAATTATTGTAAATTAATTTTATTACATTACACTTCTATAGCTTAACTTAAAGCACAACATTGCGAATGCCAGATTATAATAATAATTATAAGAGCTAAAAGTTCAATAGTTGCACCCGCAGTGTTAATGAATAATATGTCCTTTTTTCTAACCCAGGTGTAAAAATGTCCAAACAGGCCACATCGGAAGAAAATTTGACTGACTCTGGGATTAGCGTACATTGTAAAACCATTCCTTAAAGACTCCCCAAGTCTCGAATGGTGGAGTGAGACGAGACTTTCATGTTTGGGAATAAACTATAACAGATGCTGCAGGTCTATAGTATGCTGCTAACTATTTAATTAACCCTGTGGACAGGAAAGTGAGAAGCATTATAAACTATATAGAAAAAAAATGCCAACATGAGTGCCGAAAGAAAATTTTAAGGTGGGGCCCGGAGGTTGAAGCTGCACAGGATCTAGAGAAGTAGTCACTGAAATTATTTTTAAACACACAACCATCTACATAATTATTATTGGAGTTCATAGCTTCCGAAATTTTGTACCGCCATTTTTTGTTTAAATATTACATTTCTCAGTTGTAATATTATTATTTTTATAAGGTAATATTTTTTAAGTAAATGTTCTGTGCATTTGAAAAAGAACAGAAACATAATGCCCCTTATTAGTTTTGTTATCCTTTTTATCCCCCCTTTTTCATGATTTTGTGTAATACTTCTTAATATTGTTAAACAGTCAATAAGTATTAATAATTCATTATAGTGAGATTTATGATAAACAACTATAGAATAATTGATTTATCGGTTTTGGGGAAGAATATGTAACTTTAGGAAGTATAAATATTTTAATATATTTTAGAACTTTATTATTATTATGAGAGAAATAATTATAATATTGACAGTGAATCAATTATGAAAATCAACTGGAAATTCCAATTGTTTGCATTATAATACAGAAATAGGTTGCACAAAAATTGTAATCACAGTACTCATAAGTAGGCTACTAAACTGAAAATACTCAATTGAAGGAATTAAAATTAGTAATGAATAAAACATTACTATTAGACCTATTTTAAAACATGAAGATTATCATTAGTAATATTTGGAACAACCCAAATTCATATTCATTGTTTCAGCGAACCTTTCCTTTTCATTATCTGGCACTTGAATAATACTGGCAATTGAAATGCACGTGTTCTGCTGCGCTGCACTAACGTTTCTGCTCTGTTCTGCGCAGAATTCGACTACTTCTTTAGTAAAAATCGCTTACTACTTTAGTAACAACTAAAGAAGTAACTATCAATTGAGCTCTCCAACACCAACTAAAAGAGTAAGTTACTAAAAGAGTAGCACTAAAGTAGTAAATTTAGGAAGGGAACCTTACGTAACAAAAACCGGTTTGTCTGTCTCACTCTAGCACATACATTAGTATGACTTAAGAGTGAGACAGATGTACTGGTTCTTGTATACTCCAGGTCTCCGTCTTAAATTTACTACTTTAGTAAGATTTACTCCTGGATGGTGCACGCCACCCTTAATGTTAGAGAACGAATGGTGGCGTTATATCGAGGGTTGACTGTATTTATTTTAAGGTAAAATCACAGGATGTATTGTTATATACTGGATGGATTTAGGGCTGGATCCCTTACTTTTTCCCAGTTTTTTTGTTGACATGAACGTAACGTTCCATGATGTATACATATAAATTAATTAAGGTGGTGCAGAAACTTGCATGGGTTTGGGGCGAAATATAATAATAATAGTAATAATAAATAATTATTTTTTTTATATCTCAACTAGAAGCTTCCCTCACACACAAGCTTTATCGCTCGGGTTTAGGCAGGTGCGCAAAATGCTCGTGAAAACGTGTGCTCGTAAAGGCAATAGACAAACAAAAGACCGCGCGGTACGTCATTCGTGCAACGCTGCACACTTTCGCCTGGAAGTATGTGTGTTGGAGTTTTTCATTTGTTCTGATCCTTCTGGTGGCACTACGGCCCTGGGGTCGACTCAGCCTCTTAACAGAAATGAGTACCAGAATTAATCCTGGGGGTAAAGGCGGCCGGTGCCTAAGGCTGACATCGGAACTCGCTCTTTTCAACTGGCACTCGTAGTCTAAGCCAGGGCATGGTTTGAGGGGTCCGCGGGAGATTTTTTAATATTGAATTAGATTTAAGGCTGAAATTTTCAAAAATAAAACCCAATATATCAGAGATTGTCAAAAGCAAAATACAACACCATCCTTCTCACTGAAATTAGTGGTACAGTATTTTACTATAGGCCAAAAACTGTTCCATTGGTAATTTTTTTTAATTAATACTAAGAGTCAAGTCGTTTTGCAATTGAATTCAATGTTAGAAATTAAAAAATGTATCTAAACAAACAGACTGCTTTCTTTTTCTATCCTGTAGCTTTTCGTTTTGAATTAAATATATTTCAAATGGTTATTACTACAACATTAGTAAAAATAGTACAGGGTCATTTTTTAGGGGTCCGCATTGACAACATTAACAATTAAAGGGGTCCTCGAATAAAGGAAGTTTGAGAACCCCTGGTCTAAGCGATGCATTCGCGTCCACCCTTAATCATGAAAAATATAAAATGTTATTATTATGGAATTTATTTCTTAAATTCAAGATTTCTAAATGACAAGGTTTACTATGCTTGTTAATAGACAATGAATAATAAAGCCCTTAACATTTAAAATTGAACTTAGCCTTCATTGGGAGACACTGTAGAGACATCTGGGAACCACCGTTGGAATTACGTCCACTAGGGGTTACCATGGCAACTTGACCGGCCTAGTACGGTAAAATTACTTTACCGAACTAGTAAGGTAAAGTGCTACTTTCCGGCATGTTGGCAGTTCAAGAAACAGCCACTTTGCGGAGCGTGTACTAAAAATACGTTTAAATGTACTATTTAGGAAGCTGGGGAAAAAATAGGTTAAAACCTTCAAATCCGGGCCCTAGTGATTACACGATTTAATCCCGTTGAGTATGTATAATTTTGTTATATCTTTGCTTCGATACTTCGTGGCCTGATGACCTGTTGAGGTATGATGTGCATGGTGCATTCTTTGCTTTGTAGATTCTTTGGAAATTAAGATTTAGTTTCTTTCACCTCTTTAATGACATTTGAAATTTACTTCTGCCTAGTTATAAATAGAAAGAAGTAGGAATATAAAAGTGCAATGATGTCTAGCCAAATGCCGCAGAGGTCGTTCGATGCCATTGAAACCAGGCCGACATCACAGCGCTTTGCTGTTTGGAAGCTGCCAAAGATGCACCAAAGAAGTTTTTCTGGTCAGTCCGGTCACCCTAACAATCTGACGTCAAACGCCATACAAGCAGAATACTTTGCACGGCTACTTTCCCTGGCCTCCTAACTGATGTTCCGAAAATTCTTCAAAAGAAAAATTTACAATAAAGTAATATACGGTATTTAAGTAATGTGAAGTATTGATTTTTCTTGTAGTTTTCTCATTCGTCGTATCTTGTAGCTTTTAAAACGAACTATTAAAAAAATTAAATTATATAAATTCTAAAAAATAAAATGCTGCCATGGATAAATGAAATGATTCGCGTGATTTTAGACCCCTTTATGTATTTTATCTGTGGGGTATCAGCTTCCTTGTGTGTGTTTTTCTGTTTGTGTGATGGCAAATACCGGATATAGATCAATCATAGAACAATTAAAAAATAACTTCTGATCCAAGATGGACGCTTACAAACACCTGTGAGATTTGTATCCATTTATAAGAGATCCGTTCTAATTGGTTTTGAGAAGAAATTCCTTCACGCTTCTTTTATAATTACCACAATATTACAATTTCATGGTACAGAAACGAGTACTGTTCGACATTTTTTGCGAATTGTTTTTCAGTGCTTTCCCTCGATCAGGTACGCGGAAAAAGCATAATATAAGAATTCCGAGGAATATCGTATCTTCTCTAGGTTTTTTCTTGTTCTTCTCATTCTTTGTTCTACCATATTATTAGTTTATTTGTTAATTTGTCGGTTTTCAGTGATTGTTCGAGTTCCGTACGTTAAAGGAAGGTAATAGGTGCAATTTTTTTTTATTTTCCACTATATTAAAGCTGGAAATTTGAAATATATTTATTTACCTTTTTAGTGTAGTAAATTAATAATTCACATGCACTATTGAATTTTATGTAACCTCCAGTATTTCACTTAAGAAAAAACATATCTTTCCATTTTATGTTCTCCAACATTTGTGCATTTGTAGTTATTTTTAACTACCACTGATATTTTTTAGGAAAAATGGAGCAGAATGAATTTTAAATCTAAACACAAGTGATTGCCGATTTTATCTTGTTTAATCTGAAACTTCAGTTTTGAGTAACATAGTGTAAAGGCTGTTTTAAAAATTGAAACTTTTTACTAGCCTGTATCGAGTAATGTGTTTCTTAGCTTTAGTACCGGCACCTTCCATAAAGATTTCAGACACGTGGTCTCAAAACATTTGAACATTTAAAAATGCTCTGAAAATATGTGAAGACGTTTTTAAATGTCGCTTGCAGGAGGACTTAAACATCGCAGTCATAGTTAAAAATCTAATAACTTTAAATCTTGGTCAGTGTGTTCACCGATTCATTCCACACACATATTAAAAAAATAAACAAAAAAGGATTTATAGGCCTAATACAAGAGGTCACTATTTCACCCATACTTACAATTAGGAAATCTTGCATTACCAAGTAAAGACGACCTATCCAATAGACAAGGCATGCAATAGCTGTGACTGATTCACAGTAGACATAAACTCCGTTCCCTTGTGTTAAATACATCTTGAATATAGAATGTTTTAACAAGGGCAGAGGAAACAATATCATGCTATTAAAGTGATGCTTATACACAACCGTATACTTGTAGGTTTAATTAAGGTTGTCCCCCCCAAGCTGCACGTGCTCGTGTAGTCAACCCAAGTGGTGGTCTTGTCGTGTGGGAGGTATTCATTGATTTTTCAGGGGTCTCTTCTGTGAAACTATTCAAGTTGATGCTTTATTATAAACTAGAAAAGATCTCACGGTAGAATATTAGCTTCTGGATTTGTAGAATGTAGCTTAGAGTCAAAAATAAAAATAACATGTCTTCTCGCTTTGTGTTTCTTACTGTATTATTTTATCTTCATTTTATAAACATAATCTGGCTCATGATATGGTAATTTTAATGTCCGACTAGTTTCACTCAACCGTACGTCGGAAAAAGGGCCTTGAAAAGAGGTCAATCCATAACAACCAATGATGGTTGCTTATACTTTATTTATTAAGTGCCAGTATGGTACTTTATGAGATTGTGTGTGGGGACGGAAAAATGTCTGTCCGTCCGTCTGACTGTCTGTCTGTCTATCCGTCCATGTGTCTGTACGCACCATAACTCAAATACGCTTTATCGGATTTTCATGAAACGTGGTATACGCATTTATAATGTCCATGGGAAGAACCCTATTGATATTGAACCAAATCGGTTCACCGGTACCGGCGTCAAACCCAATTTAGTGTTTTTATTTAAAAGCGCCATAACTCAAATAAGCTTTATCGGATTTTCATGAAACTTGGTATACCTATTTATAATGTCCATGGGAAGACGTATGTTGATATTGGACCAAATCGGTTGGACGGTACCGGAATAATGCCCAATTTAGTGCATTGTTATGGTTTTATTTATATATATATATATATATATATATATATATATATATATATATATATATGCAAGCTCCCTATTATCCGTGATCGACTTATCCGGTTTTAGTGATTATCCGTGCGCAAAAAAATTGAATTTTCCCGCACTTAATTTTGAATATTCGGCACTTTATTGCGAACTAGCGGGTGCCCGCGATAATTAATTCAGAAATTAAAAATAAAGAGTAACATAATTAAAACATTTATTAACACGCGCGAATCATTCATAAACTAAACTATTAATAATTATAAAGAAACAGCTAAAATTCCGGCTTTAGAGTGCATTTCACGATTAAAAAGCACCGCCAGGGAAAAATCACCTCATATTCGAGTTCTCTGGTCCAGAAAACCCTTGCATAGTGAGTTCCATCCAAATCGAATGGATGAATAGCTCAATTAGGAACACTTCCTCACATGCATCTTTGCAGATATCAACGTCCATATGGTAACTGAAAAGATAACGGCAAAATAGACATGCACCGCACCTTTAAAGTTAGTTATTCTTCGGGTTCGCGAGCGACCCCTGGTGATCCCGTAAGGGGATGTTCTCAGCGGATTTGTTACCGGGGTGTTCCAGTCCCCTACCTACTTAAACCTAAGGACACACACACCCAGTCCTGAACCCGGGAAAAACTTCACTACTAAAAAAAAAAACCCCGACCCGGCCGGGAATCGAACCCGGGCCGCCCAGGTGGCTGGCAGTCACGATACCAACTCACCCACGGCGGCGGACGAGTTGGCGGACCTTTGAACGGAACTTAATTAACATCTCTCTCTCTCTCTCTCTCTCTCTATATATATATATATATATATATATATATATATATATATATATAAATTATATCTAAATTATACATAATTATACATAATATAAAAATTATATATATAAAAGGCTTTATCCTGACTGACTGACTGACAGGAATCAACGTAGAGCCTAAACTATAACAGGTAGAGACTTGGAATTTGGTAGTACCTTCGTTTCATATGTAGAAAGGCATTTGGAAAATTTTGATTTTAAATGCCAAAAATGATATGTTTTTTAGAATACTTAATCCCCTTTTTCACAGAATTATCAAATCCAAATCACAGTTCATTTGACAACAGTATTGTTGGCAGTCTTCACATAAGGCTTTGGAAATAAATGAAACAAGACTTGACAAATTAGAGAACTATCAATATAATCCATGTTATAAATAAATATTAAAGAATGAAACCCACGAAAATAATGCAGTCACATAACTTTCTCTACCCTGGACATAGAGAAAACAATACCAGGTATGGTAATGCGTATATTATTATATCGCAGGTTTTTGGAGAGATAAGTATGAAAGTGATATTGCATTTCTGTTTAATTTCATCCCCAAAACGGTTTTATGGTAACATGAGAGTGAGAAATAAAATATTCCGCAAAGACAATACAATTTTTATGTTACCGGAATTCATTATTCTTATTTGAACCCCTACCAGGCTTGCTGTGTACAAGCGATGGGATGCAAGATTCTACATCCTCTATGAGCCATAAAAGCTGTACTGTCCCAAGCGTTTTCTGAGGGAATAGTTTGAGTGTGATAAATCGTTCTTCCTATTTCAAATTCTATATACCTATATAATGACCTATAATTTAAAAATCGAAAGTCCTTCATAAGATAATTTCCAATTACAAAATAAAAAACCCGGGCGACGCCGGGTCTTTTAAGCTAGTAATAAATAAATGTTAAGTTAATTCCCCAGATGAAAACCTGACCGGAGTAATTTCACCTGGACCTAATTGAATTCGAAGCATCTTGACTGAGAACCACATAGAAAAAAGCATATGATACAGAGAGAGGGGGGGGGGGAGACAGGTCGAGACTGAAACTGAAACTTTAGCAGGTGGAAGTAAACTTTACATAGTAAAATCAAGTTCCTAGTCAAACTAATGCTCAGAATCAGAACCAGGTGGGTCGTGTTAAAATCTTTTAAAAAAATCATGCCGAACTTTAAGACCTGTTGAACGTAACAATGTAAGTATGATATAGGTTAGTATTAAGTAGGTAATTACCGCTACCGTAACTTGTGGTGATTCTCAACTGTTTGATCTGTGATATAATGGCAGCTTCTCTGTAATGATGTAATTGTGTGATCAGCAGCGATGTTTGGATAAGTAGGCCTATTTGAGAAGTCCTAACACTGATAAGTGATAGCCTAACTAAATTAATACTTACGATACATTCATTAAAGTATGACCGAAGAGTTGAAACTTGAAAGTGATGTTTTAAAACTTTTTGTGCTATAAACTTGAAATTTGATACACTTAACCTGAACCAAAATTAAGGTTTCAAATTTCAATGTAGGGTATGCTGGATTTTTTTTACATTAAAACAGAAAAATAGAATTTTTAAACAAAAATGGCTAAACCAACACTTCTGTCATCCCTTAAACAAAGCAATTCTGTACGATATCTTAACTGAATAGTAGTAAGGTACAGTGCTGCAGTCACGATAATCCTCTGTTCAATTTAACCGTAACATCCACTTTCCTTCTGTTCTTATGTTTTACTTGGACATTCCGCCATCGACTTGGTAACACATTAGAAAGGCAAATTGGGGTGTTTTTGATCAAATACCGAAATCGAAATCTTGAGGAAGGCATTACAAAAATAGTGCATCTTCAGTCTATTTTGTTTACTATAGGCCTAGTCTTTGTGCTGAAATGTGATCGTCTTTCATATATAGTTTAGTTATTTTATGTCAGATTATAACAACTTATAACCAGTGCCACAAGTGGCTTGGAAATCCCCCATAAAATTCGCGAGTGAAGAAGTCTGAAGGAATTTATCTAGGGGAGTTCCGAGTTCCAAATTGAATTATCTGAATAGCATTTTACATTGAGAAATACTGTTAAAAGGCATTCACAGCATATCTATGTGGCTTTTTCTCAGAACGAAACACAATATTGTCGACCGGGTGGAAACTCAGTGGTTAATAAGCATCTATTCATTGATGTACCGGTACTGAAAACGTTATTAAACTATTGTTAAAGTTCGTAGCGATGCATACTGTAATAACTAATAAGTATAGTTTCTTGAAAGATATTTCGCACGTAGGAACAGATGTATTTAATTCATGCTGTTGAGATTATGTCCTTTGTCTTTACAGTATTTACAGGATGTTATTACAGTTAAGTGTCAACGTTGATGAACTACGAAACACATTTCCCCTAAAATATTATACAGTAGAACTCCAATTATCCAAATGCCAAATATCCGGATCGTCCATTATGTGGATCAATTTTACGAAATATTGCATTGTAGGCCTTCTATTTAGGCCTGTAAGTTATATCTTACGCCTGATCCTCTTTAGCCGACAATCACTTCTACGCGAAGGTTACTGTAGAGGGGTGACTTGACGACTGTATTGATGGAAATGTGACAGGAATTTAAGCATAGATTGGATCTTTCCCAGGCAGCAAAACTATCGTATTTTAAAGTATAAATAAAATTCCATGGGGCAGAATAGAGGTTACCTGGGACTACAATTCGCGGGTGCGCGGGCAAAGAGAGTTAAGTCCACCATCCACAAAAATTGAGATAGGTCCTTAGAGTTATAGATAAAAATGTTCTATACATTTGTGTTAAGTCCAGTAAGTCATATTAAAAAACGTAGGCCTACGGTAGTTATGGATGTGTGCCTCGTGGGTTTATCCATCTCTAAAGCGATGTTGGGCGGGTAAAGTGTGTTAAATCACTCTAATTCTCAGTAACAAGAAAGTGGACTTAGCTCTCTTTGCCCGCGCACCCGCGAATTTTTGTTTTTTATATTCACGAAACTTCTTTAATGCAAAACGATGTTTGGGAGACAAAATCTATGTTCCATAACAAGGCCACATGCAAAACATTAGCTTACTTTTTCAGTTCAGATTCCAGAAATTGAGACGAATAGTTCTAAATGACACGGCATAAGTCGCGCAGTCCCGCTTCGTTGTATGTACATTGATGAGTATTAGGCTAGTTTCACACCAAGGAAGTGTCTACAAGTTAATCCAGTCACGTCTGGGAACGTCAAAGGCTAAGCCCGTCCAGTTAAATCCATGAGTTCGAACCAAACGTCAGTCCAGTCGTATCCCAAGATGAAAGGAGGAGATCTGAATAAAATTGTTTTCTCTTTGTCTTGGAGATAGTAAATGAGCCGTTTAAATTTATAGTACTGGGCCGGATCCGCCGAAGAAATAGATAAAACAAGATCCCCGAATATGGGTTCATCCGATTAATATCAGGAAGGATATTCATATCGCGTAGTCTCACCTGTTTCTGGACTTTGTGAACGATCCGTTCAAATCTAAATTTTATTGTGAAAGTGTTGTGAAACTTTAATGTCTTGGTTCTATTCGTTTATCGTAGGTAATCTCGGGTAGGATTTATTAAGATTATTCCATAAATAAAATGTAACGGATTCTGTAAGTAAAAATAATTTTCTTACTTTGTTGTCAATATTCTGTCAGCCGTAAGGTCACAGCATACTGGATGAATGAACAGTCCACGAATCGATTCGATTCCGAGTTCCCAGTGCTACCAATAGTGCGTATCACAAGATGGAGGGCGTCGTGGTAGTTGCTTCTATCAAAACGCTATAAAAGCACACGAACTATTTTTTTTAAGCACCGGACAGTTATATTCAATTTCCAAAGAAGTTATGTTGTATAAAACAAGGTGTTTTCATTCTGCTTAGAGGCGTCATGTGACATATTAATCACCGCACGTTTATGCCTTACGTGTCCAATAACGAGTTGACGTTTTATCAGATAAAATTGCATCCTTGCGAACCGATGAAGGATATTATATGATAAACGATCATGATTGGTCTATGTCTGAGGAATTGCTAAATGTTATTGGTCAATATCAAACGCGCGGCGTATGAGTGGCATGGTCACAATAATTCGTTTTCATTTTTATGAACACAAGAAAAGAAGGGAAAACACAAAACTACACTGTTCCCGATGTAACACATATTGTAACAATGAGGGAAAGACTGTATAGCCCATTCGAATGTTACATCGGAACTTCCATTAAGGCCCGGTATTACAAACAAAGTTGATCTTTAGATTAAGTTAAACCAAATCTAAAGTTTAACTCTAGCTGCCGTTTTATAATGTTCTGGTTAAGTTAAACCGTAGTGCAATGGTGTTGGTAGACCTGTTGGCTGAAAAAAGAAGACGAATTGGCCTTGGAAATAAAAGAAAAACAATAAAATCTGCTAATTCGCTTGTATTTGTTTGTTTGTTTGTTTGTATGTATGTAGAGAAATTGAAGCTAGAAATTTTATTATTCAAGAAACGGTTAAATCAAAATTGAACTCAGTTTTGCTCAGTGTAAGTTGATTTCAATCACAGCTAAAATAAATAGCTGTTCATTGCTCATAAAAATGATATTGTATTAGTATTTGTTTCAATATACAATCTTCTATATTCTTTCCGTTCCGGAAAGTAAACAAATAGAATTACTTTAAGTTTTGTCTCACCTTCTCATAGCATGTTGTATCCGAAATTGAATTTGTTGATACTGTCTTATAATCGTGTTTTTATAGCCGTTTTCATTAAATAATTATTACGTCTTAAACTGTAGGTTAAACGGTAGAAAAGGTCCAGTTAGGTTAAACTTAAGGTTAACTTGTAGTTATCGTTTATAATACGCAAAAATTTGAAAAACTCAAGTTTAAACTAAAACTGAAGGTTAAACCATGATTATAATACCGGCCCTAAATGGAGTATTAATGATTTTTGGAGGGGAGTTTCGGACCATTACTGGGATCACAAATCCAGATTTGCAACCCTAAGAAACCTGTGCTCGCTGAATGGCGGTCGAAATAAACAGGTTTTTCGGACTTCTTTTCGGTTTTTCGACAATATCTCCTAAACTATGCGTTTGTTGGAAAGAATCTTCCTTATCTTTTTTAAAGTAAATTAAATTTTCTAAAATATGAGATCAAAATCATTTTGTAAGTTATATAGTTACCGAGATACGGCTTTTCAAAGATTGTCCTTTTTTTTTTTTACAATAAGTTAGACTCTTAAGTTTTCTTCGTGTTTCGAATTGAATACCGGCAAAATGACACGTCCTACAGAAAAGTCAAGAGAACAAAAGTTGTAGGCAATTTAATTTGAGCTATAGCTGGTTCTTGTAGCTCGTATAGTTTCGTCATAAATGACAAAAACCGAAAATATGAAAAAATGCTTTTTTGGGTGAAAGTTGAATAACATCTTTTCCTCCACTAACACCTTAATTTCTTTGGTAACAAGTTAGCGGATAACTATGTATAGAAATTATTTGTGTGTATGCGTGTCTATGGGAGATGGATTTTGCCAGAAAAAAATATTTAAGCAGAATCTATATTAATAAAAATGAATTTACAACAGGGTTGTTGCCGCATCACTTGAGAACGGCTCGACCGATTTGGCTGATTTTTGTTTTGTTGTGATCGTAATTGTCTGGAGAAGGTTTGTATGAAAGAAAATTTTTGGAAAATCCACGGGGAAAGTCGGAAATGTGATGAAATGAGGCAAAGTTAGACAAAGTTAGAGAGTTCTGCTGTCAATTGTTTACATAAAAAGAAAGATTAAAAAAATTGAAGTGTGACATTCACAGTTTGAGAGTTCCGCTTTCACATGTTTTCATAACAAAAACAAAAGAAGTATGAGTCCTGCAACCAAACCAAATCGAAAGTGTGTATTATCCATTGATGTTGAGAATGCAAGTCCGTGTAAACAAATGCACGAGATTTGAATCCCACCACGCATCATGCTACAAGACAATATAGTGCGGTATTAGATTTTATTTTTATAACATAAAATAATCATAACAGCGGACAAGGTGTATATTATATATTTATATCATTTGGTAGGGTAAGTCAATGATACCAGTATAACATATTTTTTCATAAAATGTGACGAAAACTTTTAAGATAACAATATCAACTTATTGCAAATGTTTCAATGTATTGCGAAACGTGATATTCGTGATATAACCCTCCAGTTTGAGAGTCATTGTTGTGAATAATGTAAACATACAAATTTCAGTGAACAGTGAAACGTGGTGTTTATAATTTATAACCCAGTCTGTGAGAAGCATTAAACATAATGACTGAAATTCAACCAGGCCCAAGTGGCATAATTAAAAATAAGAGAGGTAAATCTTTGCGAAATGGACAGAAGGAAATTACATTGAATGTGTTTAATGGGTTTAAAAAATATATATCCAGCACTTGCAATTGAGGACGTTGTAAAATTGACATCTGAATTCACCGGTATATGTACCAGAAGTATCTGGAAAGTGCGTAGTGAATACAGAGACTCTGGTGTAGTGAAAATTCCCCCAAGAAAGGCTGAAAAGCTGCATAGTGTTTTAGATAACATTGATGACTTTGTGAAAAGTGCTATTCGAGCAAAAGTTCATCAATTCTTTTTCGATAACATACCTCCAACTGTGGATAAACTTCTTTGTGCTGTCAATGAGGACTCCGACCTACCTAATTTTAAAAGAACAACAATTTATAAGTTATTGTTGGACATTGGAATGAAATATGTGAAAAGAAGTGAGGTTAATGTTATAGTAGATCGTGATGATATTGTACTTTGGAGAAGACGATATCTTAGAGCTGTACGGCAATACCGAGCAGAGGGTCGAAAGTTTTATTACTTAGGCGAGACATGGGTAAATGCAGGACACACCACCCCTAAAATTTGGCATGACACTACTGTTGAATCAAAGGAAAAAGCTTTTAGGGCAGGATTAAGTCAAGGTTTAAAAAATCCTATGGGTAAGGGGAAACGCCTAATAGTTACGCATATAGGTAGTGAAACAGGCTTCGTAGTTGGGGGTTTGCTCATTTTTGAGTCAAAGAAAACAGGTGAGTACCACGAAGACATGAATGGAGAGGTATTCCATAACTGGTTTGCTAATGTTTTGCCGAAACTTGAACCCAACAGTTTAATAGTTATGGACAATGCATCATACCACAGTGTGAAACTCTATCGGCGTCCAAATACTTCTTGGCGTAAACAAGATATTGTGGAATGCCTACAAGAAAAGAATGTAACATTTAATGATAAAAGTGTTAAGGCAGAGTTAGTGATCTTAGCACAGGAATTCGCGGACACAGATGAAAATAAATATGTGGTTGATGATATGGCAAATAAAGCGGGCCATCAAGTACTGAGGTTGCCCCCTTATCAAAGCAATTTGAATCCAATTGAACTGGTATGGAGTTTTATCAAAGGGTTTGTGGCCAGAAATAACAAAACTTTTAAATTATGCGATGATAGGAAACGGTTTGACAGAGCAGTATTGATGGTGACGCCAGAAATGTGGCAAAAGGAAATCAAGCATGTAGTGGCTATATCTAGCGTTTTCTGAGGAAATAGTGTGATAAGTCGTTTTTCCTCATTTCAAGTTCTATGTAGGCCTACAAATCGAAAGTCCTTCATAAGTTAATTTCAAATTACAAAATAAAAACCCGGGCGACGCCTGGCCTTTTAAGCTAGTATTTCATAAAAATGTATTTACTTTTAAACCAACAGGCATATTTAAACCACGTGCGATGTTCCTGGTATGGGATGGTATGAGACCTGGGAAGTCGAGAGTGGGGTGATGTCTTCATCCTCACTTAAAGAACTGTCATTCTGGGGTGTGGGCACATTGCATTTCAACCCAGTTTTGCGGCAGCTGCAGCTCCCAGCGCAGCCCATCTTGCACTTGCACGACATCAGTTCCCCGTTATTGACAAAATAGTTTCTATTAGCAGTGGGATTGGTGGAGGCTATGAAGTCAATTGTTAAATTGTCAAGGACCTGGGAACAGAAGTAGTGGTTAACTTAGAAAACCAGACATTTTGGAAAGTTGGATTCAAACGTAAAGACAAAGTTGTTACCTTGGTTGCAAGTTGGCAAGCGTCAATAATTCCATACAAGTCACCTCTCACAATATTTCAGCGAGTTAGCATCACCATAAAAAACCGACGCAGAGTTGAAAGCCCACTTCAAGTATGAATTGCCCCCTTACCCAATATATCTCTTCAACGAAGTTGGAGTGAGGAAGGGAACTAAGGCAGCTCTATATTCGTTTTTCACATCCCTCACTACCAACATCTCCCGAGACGCCAATACCCACATCGTGCTCGATGGTGGCTACTTGCTCCACAAATATGTGTGGCATCAAAACGCATCAGTGAAGACCATCATTGACGTCTACATTCATTTTGTGAAAAACCATTTTGGGACAGATGTAACCCATTGTCTTCGATGGATACCCGGAGGGCGCCTCTCAAAAAAGTACCAAAACCGCCGAACGTCTTAGACGATATTCCGCCCTCAACTGCAATGACATTGTCCTATCAGCTTCAACTACCAACATCACGCAAGATAATTTCTCTATCGAACGACACTAATAAGCATAGCCTGATAGAGCTACTGAAAACTGGATTTGAGCAGCACGATGTTGAAGTGACATTGTTAGAGCTGCCATCAACAAAGCTGACTCTTTTGAGAAGGTTGTAATCATCGTGGAAGATGTGGACCTGCTTGTGTTATTAATTGGTTTGAGTCCCAAACCGGAACCTCTGATTACTCTCCCGGGCCCCTTTCAGGCAGGGGAAAACCAAATTTGTCAAACCTTCCTCAAGAACCCAGCACTATTCAGGCAAGCAGAAGTCTTCCTCCACCCAGATGTGAGTCACGATGAAATAGCTGCAGTTGGGGAGAAGCACCTCGTCGCATTTTATGAAGGAGTGACTGACACCACCCTCAACGACCTGACAGCCAAAGTCAACCTCGCCCGTTTGTCACCAACCACAGATGCTGCAAAATATCATGCTTATTGTATGTATCACCAGGTATGTCTATGTACATTTCCAATCATTATGTTCTTAAATTTCATTGTTCACTTATACAGAGCAGGGAAGCCGTAGCGGGTTTTCGCTTATATATCAGAAACTATGGGCCCTAGCGATAATACCACTCTATACAAAATTAAGGCTGACAAAATGTTCAACAAAATTAAGGCTGACAAAATGTTCCACAAGATTAATCACATTAATTTTTTCGCTATCTCGCATATTTTCCGAGATATCCGCGCTCAAAATAAACTAATTTAAAAAAAAAAGATTTTTCTCTTTTATTTTATTTTTTTAACTAGCTAACTCTTCAGCCTTTCGTCCTACGAAAAAGTTATAAGGAACGAAGTTGTAGGACATTAAATTTTCTTGAAGAATATAATGATACTTTGCTATTTTATCTTCAACCGTTCAAAAGTTGGAGAAATTTTAACTTTATGTGTAAATTCCGAGATTTTGCAGAAAAACTTAACTTCCGTATTTTTCGTTATTACAATGCTCTAACTCTACATGTATTCCTCATGTTCGCGAGCGATCCCTGGCGATCTCGTAAGGGCACAGCAGATTTGTTACCGGGGTGCGCCAATTCCCTACCTACTTAAACCTAAGGACACACACACGCCCATTCCTGAACCCGTGAAAGGGATTTTTCAGCCGGCAATCGAATGCGGGCCGCCGGAGTGGAAGGCAGGCGCGCTACCGACTCACCCATGGCGGCGGACAACTCTACATACATAAGCCTATATATTTCATGTCACTTTCTTTAATAATTACGTGATTTAATAATTAAATATGACTGTTAGCTTACCGGTTCTGTTTATAATAATATTATCAAGTGTTTGTCAGAGATATGAATACAGGCAAAACCCTGAAGGGACCGCCAATTTGCGGTCGTTATAGCCGATAATCGCACAAACAGGATTTTTCTATAAACATTTTGAGGTGATACGGGGCCCGGTGCACAGTGAGCAGCAGACTGCATCGGATGAAATATTAAAAATTATTTTTTGGCGGTGCACAAAGGATTGTGCCGCCACCAAATGCGGATACAGAAAGGCATCTCTCAAATGTTCCCCTGTGTGCCAAAACTGCAAGGGGAATTGTCTTAATGGGGGTCCCCTCTTGGCCATTGACAATGAAGAACTCGACATCGATCCTCTACCAGTCATCCTCGAAGATTTATCCCCTTTCTCAACAGATGAAGAAGAAAACGAAGCAGGACCAAGTTCCCATGACGAGCCAGAACCCTCCCGCTCCAAGAGAGCCCGGAATTTATAATAATTATTGTTTTTAACTGTACCATAAGGTGTAAATATATTATGAAATTAAATGTAACAAATTAAAAAAAATACGAGTTAATATGTGAATAAAACAAGTTATGTACAAATTATTGTTGACTCGAGAATCACCTTACCCCAATCCCGAGCGAATGTACAGTGCGTGAGTGAGTGTGTATGTGTGTGTATATATATAAACTTACATTATATATTATATACATTGAATACAAGCCTATGTGGAGGGTTATTGTGGCTCCTAAATAACAATAAAGATTCAGCGATCCTCGATAAATTGACAATTTTGAGTAGCCTATTATAAACAATTTCCATCATATAGTCATTGTGTTTCTGCAGGTGTGAATGATGGAGCTCTTAAAGTGGTTCCACTAGATTCGGGGTGTCATAAATGTATTAAACGACACCAAACAACATTACTTTTGAAGAACTTCTTTATGTACCACATATATAGTACATACTATTTATACATATAAATATATATATAATATGTGTATGTCAGCTTTTTACTTCCTCTGCCCGTACCATAGGTACTATAGGTTGAGGAAGTATTGTTTTCAACCCCAAAATTCGAAGTTGAGTTATTAGCATATATACACGTTTCAAGACCCCCTGAATCCAAAAATACTATTTTTGGAAACATGTCTGTCTGTGAACAAGCTAGCTCCAAAACGGAAAATCGTATGAAAACAAAATTTCGTATTTGGGACAAATACCTTCTGAAGATGTGTGGCCAAGATTGGTGACAAGTTTCTCTTATTTTTAAGGGGACTTTACATGAAGATATTTTCGTTTTTCGTGATTTCCTCGAAAACAGCTCTAACGATTTTCTTTAAGTTTTGCACATGTGTAGCTTATAGTGAGAGATAAAACTTTTATTTGAAACTTTTTTTCGAAAAAATTCTCTGAAGGGTAGTTACAAGCCACCCACTGTTCGTAGAAAGTTTGTGTTGCGTGGTGAACAATTGAATACGGGGTCTTTCACGGCCTCTTATCTCTCTCTATATAAGAGCCTTTGTCCTGACTGACTGAATGACTGACTGACAGAGAATCAACGTACAGCCTTAACTATGGTAGAGACTTGGAATTTTGACAGTACCTTCGTTTCATAATGTAGGTGCTCACTAATTGATTTTAAATGCCAAAAATCAAATGTTTTTGAGAATACTTAATCCCTTTTTACACAGAATTATCCAATCCAAATCACATTTGACATTAAAACATATTGTTGCCAGTGGGTCTCAGATGGGTTTGGAAAAAAATGAAACTCGAATTTGACAAATTAGAGAACTATCAATATCCACGAAAATAATGCAGTCACATAACTTTCTTTACCCTGGACATAGAGAAAACAATACGAGGTATGGTATATATATATATTAGTATATCGCAGGTTTTTGGAGAGAGAAGTATGAAAGGGATATTACATTTCTGTTTAATTTTATCCTCAAAACGGTTTTATAACATGAGAGTGAGAAATAAAATTTTCCGCAAAGACAATACAAAGTTAAAGTTACCGGAATTATTTGAACCCCTACCCGGCTTGCTGTGTACAAGCGATGGGATACAAAATTCGGTATAGGATAATTTCCATGCTTGAGAAAATTTTGTTGTGATCACAGGTATCGATATACAGTAATTCATTAAAATACGTTATGTTCAGGTACTGTGGGCCATGCGATATCATTGTTGCATGTTATACACAGCGTAGCGTGAAATAAATATCCTATTCGGAATGTATACGCAAAGGATTCCATTTTATTTATTGATTTGTTGCGTTACATAAAACAATTATGGAACAGAAAAGAGTTGCAGAGGATTGGCCGTCTCCAGATTCAAGATCATGTGAGGTTAAAAAGCAACGTGCGAGGTATAGTAGTGCAATACGCAAACAGCAATTAAAATCGGCTATGAAAACATTTTTGGGAAAAAATCCCAGTGCGCATCAGATTGCTAATACTAATCAGAAAAAATTATGCAATTCCTACAATTTTTGTAAAAACGATGCCAATGTTAGCAAATATGTTGCTGTTAAATAAATTATTTAAACAAAACATCCCGCAGTTGAGTAAATAATCGCGGGCGACGCCGCGGGCACCTGCTAGTTCTATATAAGAATGAAGTGAGAAAGATGTATTGGAGGGAAATATTCGATAAAGTTCGGAAATTATTCTTAAAGACGGAAGTTTCAATAAATGTCTGCAGTCACTTGTTTTTGTTTACTTTGTTATATAGTTTACATTTTTATTAGTCGCATCATTTTCAAAGAAGAGGTTTTCAGGTATTTATCGTATAATTAGCGTACAATTTATTGTGTCTTGCGTCTCTGTACAAGGATATGTGAATACTTTTATTTGGGCAGAGGAAGTTATGTGACTTTCACATCAGATTTTTACACCGAGTTTGGGCAGTGGAATAACGGAAAATACGAAAGTTAAGTTTTTCTGCAAAAACCCGGATTTTACACATAAAGTTTAAATTGCTCTAACTTTTGAACGGTTCAAGATAAATAGCAGAACAACTTACATTCTCGAAGCAAATTTAATGCTCTGAACCTTCTTTTCTCATGACTTTTTCGTAGGACGAAGGACCGAATAGTTATAAAGTAAAATAAGGTAAAATACATGAGACAAAATAAATTTTTTAATTAGCCACCTTTGAGCGCGAATATCTCGGAAACTATGCAAGATATCGAAAACACGAATGGAGTCAATATTGTGGAGAATTATGTTAGCTTTAATTTTGTATAGAGTGGTATTATCGCTAGGACCCGTAGTTTCCGAGATATAAGCTAAAAACAAAAAAATGGAACATCTATGGGGCTCCCTGCTCCCCTCTCACCTCCTAGGAATGGGGATTTTAGTATGTTTACCTCCTAACTTAATCCAAACAAAGTCCCAAAGTAAAAAATTGTGTTCCTTCCATTTCCCTCTACAACTTTTCATTGACTGGACTGGTGTACGTGAAATTTCCTAACAATTCAGTCACAGTGTTTGTCGATGCGTGAATTGTTGAACTGGCGTCTGAAGTCGAGTTTCCAGTGGGGCTGGAACTATTTCGGCTCAGTGCATGTGACGTCTGGCACACCTTAAATGTCATTGCAAGTCCAGGCTAGAGGCTGCCCTGTCCACTAAAATTAGATTTGGCATCTGCCAGTGCACTGTCCATCGGTTCCAACTATAGCACTACCCGCATCCTCACGTCATATGATTTTCTCTTCTATCCTTTCTCCCCTACGAATATTGCTGTCATGTTCTTGACGTACGTGCGACACATTTTCCTCTAAACTGCACCGATGTTCAATATGTATCAGGATAGACCATAAGGACATATTACTGTTATCCATAGCCTATAATTCTGACGAACTGGTGCAACCATCCCTAAATAAACCCTTCGAACTGAGCGTGCTATGTGAATATATAATGGTTCAGGGATCGCTGTCCAGCCCATTTGTCTTCTCTGTCTACCGCATTATTTTTATTATTAAGTTATTGTGAAACTGTAGGACGGCGAAGACAATTACACTCATTTCTATTTATTTTTTATTTCAACTACGTAAGGACATGTTATACTTTTCTTTCTACGCCTTCTTGGTTGGCATATTATAATAGGTCTGTGTATAGTGGAGCGATATTAAAATTTGCAAACAGTTAGTACATTCGGAAATGATCAAGTTTATATATATATATAGAATTCAGGCTTTGTGAACTCACAGGGAAAAATTTAAAAGGCTGAAGTTCAACGGTTCATATGTTTAAATAGTTATCATGCTGGCTAATTTTCTATTTCTATTTATTTTTTATTTCAACTGCGTAAGGTCATGTTATACTTTTCTTTCTACTCCTTTTTGGTTGTTATATTATAATAGGTCTGTGTATAGGGAAATTTAGAACAAAATTTAAAGGCCGAAATTCAATTGTTCACATGTTTAAATAGTTACCATGCAGGCTGAGATGAGCAGAACATGTTGCTCGAATGGCAAATAGACTCCTGTTAAATCCCGGTGGAAGATCTCTAGACGTAGATAGAAGTAAATCATCGTGAAAACCTGGCTTGAGAAGTTAGGAATGGAAGTCATAGATTGGACAAGAGACTGCAAAGACAGGAAAAGATGTGATTATTTACTTCTTCCGTATGAACTAGGTTTCTTTATTACCAGAGAGTTGGTTTAATTATTTGTTGCTGATCCTTTTATTCAAAATTACTTAGATTAGAAGAATCTTCTAAAGCGCTTTTCGTCATTTATAACATACGGCTTTTGAGTTTAATTGCTTTTTTTATTTTATAACTATCTTGATTTCGTTCCAATATCTTGATTTTTAAGTAACTTTCAGTTAACTTTTTATCAGCTTGCAGTGTAGGCCTACATGGGAATAGTGAACGCGAGACTAAAGGCACGACTCCCACACTGAAAAATAATTACTAAATACAGTATTCCATTTTTCTTTTCAATTTCACTGGAATTAGTCATCGTGCATAATGAAAAACCTAATATTATATAGTAAGAGATTATTGTTCTTTTTTGGACATTAGAAATACCAACGTTGTGTATACCGTACACCGTGTGTATATATATATATATATATATATATATATATATATATATATATATATAGAGAGAGAGAGAGAGAGAGAGAGAGAGAGAGAGAGAGAGAGAGGAAAAGAGTTTAAGGTAATACAAGTTGGGTGATTAAGTGGGTTTTTTGTTGCACAATACATGTTAACCAGTTTCAGAGTAAGGCATGGAAAATTTTATGTAACAGTACACTAAAAAAACTGAATGTTTTTGGAATATCTTTACAGTGAAGTTTATTTTTCGTGTTGAACAGAGACGAGGTAAGTGAGAGAACAAATTGGCGAATTATAATAATTAAGTAGCTGAGAAAAACCAAATACTGTATTTAATGACCAAGTATTAAAAAAAAAAAGGATCTGAACATTATACTGTAAAAAGAAATTACAGCCAACTTTTCAAGAAACCTAGACTTTATGTGTAGCCTCGCGAGTAGTTAGCTTTTTGTGAGGCTGAGATGTGTAAATGCGCACGCCTGCAATTCGGGGATTTATTCTATGGTGGAATGAGAAGCGAGAAAATCGCAACATCCACGCTTATGGTGGCGTGCACCAAACTCATGCCATTTACTCTTTTAGTAAACCTTACTTCTTTAGTTCTAACTACTTTAGTAAGCTACTATTTTAGTAACGTAGTCTTTTAGTAAGGGTGGCGTGCACCAACCAGGAGTAAACTAAACTCGGCGGCTTTCAACATAGAGGAATGTACTAAAGAAGTAAAAATTTTATTTACTCCCAGAGTAAATGAACTTACTCCACAAGTGGTGGAGAGCACCAACACGGAGTACGTTATTAATGTAGTAAGTTGTGGAGTAAATAAGGCCAATATTTACTCCTACTCAGGGGGTGGAGTAAAGTTGTGTAGTAAGTGTGTTCTGTGGCATTTGCGTGAGTTATGAGTTACATATCACATTAAATGGATTACATAGTTCAAACTGAGGATAAGTTATTGAGATGAAGAAGGTGGTATACCAAAAATGAGAGTTGTGGCAGGTGATTTAATAAATATTAAGCGAACCACACCTAGTAGGGCATTTAATAACGTAACTAATTAAGCTCATAAATCCTTACATGAAATTCTGGCGTTTGGAAGAAACGATGTCAGATTCTCAGTACATCCATGTGATTTCAGCCAGTCAAATGTGGAAATATCATTGCGGAGAGCGATCCAACTAGGAAGACGTCCACCGAAGGTGAGGGGGAGAGTGAGTGGAAGGGACGTTTGCATTGCACGGTACAAGGAGCGCATGTGCTCTCAAATATCTTACTAGCTGGATCGGCCTTTAGATGCTGCAGTTCTCCCTAACTTTGGGTTAGAAAACGACGATGTATTTCAAGCTAATCCTATGGCTACAGATATCGGCGAGGTATAGTATATTCGAATAAATGAAAGCCTCCGTTCTTGGAGCTACCCAGAAAACACTTCCCCCTGCTACTTAACCATAGAGATTACTGAACAATAGGCGATTCTCATTGCTAAACGATTTAATGTAATTATTGTAAATTAATTTTATTACATTACACTTCTATAGCTTAACTTAAAGCACAACATTGCGAATGCCAGAATTATAATAATAATTATAAGAGGTAAAAGTTCAATGGTTGCACCCGCAGTGTTAATGTATAATATGTCCTTTTTTCTGACCCAGGTGTAAAAATGTGCAAACAGGCCACATCGGAAGAAAATTTGACTGACTCTGGGATTAGCGTACATTGAGAAGGGGACACATTGTAAAACCATTCCTTAAAGACTCCCCAAGTCTCGAATGGTGGAGTGAGACGAGACTTTCATGTTTGGGAATAAACTATAACAGATGCTGCAGGTCTATAGTATGCTGCTAACTATTTTAATTAACCCTGTGGACAGGAATGTGAGAAGCATTATAAACTATATAGAAAAAAATGCCAACGTGAGTGCCGAAAGAAAATTTTAAGGAGGGGCACTGGAGGTTGAAGCTGCACAGGATCTAGAGAAGTAGTCACTGAAATTATTTTTAAACACACAACCATCTACATAATTATTATTGGAGTTCATTGCTTCCTAAATATTGTACCGCCATTTTTTGTTTAAATATTAAATTTCTCAGTTGTAATATTATTATTTTTATAAGGTAATATTTTTTAAGTAAATGTTCTGTGCATTTGAAAAAGGACAGAAACATAATGCCCCTTATTAGTTTTGTTATCCTTTTTATCCCCCTGTTTTTCATGATTTTGTGTAATACTTCTTATTAATATTATTAAACAGGCAATAAGTATTAATAATTCATTATAGTGAGATTTATGATAAACAACTGTAGAATAATTGATTTATCGTTTTTGGGGAAGAATATGTAACTTTAGGAAGTATAAATATTTTAATATATTTTAGAACTTTATTATTATTATTATGAGAGAAATAATTATAATATTCACAGTGAATCAATTATGAAAATCAACTGGAAATTCCAATTGTGTGAATTATAATACAGAAATAGTTTGCACAAAAATTGTAATCACAGTACCCTAACGTAGGCTACTAAACTGAAAATATTCAATTGAAGGAATTAAAATTAGTAATGAATAAAACATTACTATTAGACCTATTTTAACATATGAAGATTGTCATTACTCATTAGTAATATTTGGAACAACCCAAATTCATATTCATTGTTACAGCGAACCTTTCCTTTTCATTATCTGGCACTTGAATAATACTGGCAATTGAAATGCACGTGTTCTGCTGCGCTGCACTAACGTTTCTGCTCTGTTCTGCGCAGAATTCGACTACTTCTTTAGTAAAAATCGTTTACTACTTTAGTTACAACTAAGAAGTAACTATCAATTGAGCTCTCCAACACCAACTAAAAGAGTAAGTTACTAAAAGAGAAGCACTAAAGTAATAAATCTAAGACTGGAACCTGACGCAACAAAAACCGGTTTGTCTGTCTCACTCTAGCACATTACTCGTATGACTTAAAGAGTGAGACAGATGTACTGGTTCTTGTATACTTCAGGTCTCCGTCTTAAATTTACTACTTTAGTTTGGTTTACTCCTGGATGGTGCACTCCACCCTTAGTGTTGAGAAAGGTTGTGTTTCTCATGAATATGAAGGTCAGTATTTTACTACAGGATACTGCAGGAAACAACCAAGGTCTTTATCTTTTCCAAATCTTTATTTTATTATTATGTGACACGTCTTCAATATTTTGTCCCATGCTGAATTTGAGTCATACATTCTCCTGGTTCTAGAGCGGGGCGCGAATTTCCCGGTCGTCAGATCGCCATTGGCGACCAGAATAATATTCTGAGGCAGACTACAAAGTTTACATTTTGAAAACTGCTAACTTGTTTACTTATATTATTTTAGTGACCGCAACGAAGAATCAAACTTAATAGTAGCCTAGATATTGCCATAGGCAGTCAATTTTACATAAATAACTCGCTTCGCTCATTGGGGCTCCACCACAATAAACCTGAAAAAATAAATGTGGGGTTTTTTCGTAAATTTTTCCGTCGGTTGCAAGCTAATAGTTTGCCAAGTCTAAGTTTTCTAGATCAACTGAAAGTGTACGTACATTTATGGCGTATTTTACGGAGTAAATTTCAACTGATATTAATTTAAATGGACATCATACAAGATGAAATAGCGACTAAGATTCGTGGTATGTGAATATTCAATTTGGCCTTTGCCTTTATGACCAGGGAAATCATAGATAAAGACAAGTAAAATTGGTTATAATATGTTGTAAAAATGCGGGACTTCATCTCCGAGTTCTAATTAAAGAACATAAATTATGAAATTTCTTCAGCAGATGGAAGAAAATTTTGTTAGTTCTGGATAAAAACATGTTAATTGGATTAAATTACTATGAACCTGAGATTTCAGAATGCGAGTCCAAGACGTTACTATCTCGACTACCCCGTTATGTTTACGGAAATAACTATTTCTAAACTTTCAGAGCCCTACGTGAACACTGTTTGATAATACCGTGGCCATGGAAACCGAGCCCTTTTTCGGGGGTTTTTAGGGCTAAAAATTAAAAAAAAATTACTTTTTGGAATTTTCCTGTGGTTTACAGCTTAAAAAAGCTATATGTGTACCAATTTCAAGTTTCTAGCTCATCTGGAAGTGGGCAAACATTAATGTCGGTGAGCCGTGCCCTTTTTCGGGGGTTTTTAGGGCTACAAATTTAAAAAAAAAAACTTTTTTGGAATTCTCCTGTGGTTTACAGCCTAAAAGCTATACGTGTACCAAACTTCAAGTTTCTAGCTCATCTGGAATTAGGCAAACATTAATGTCGGTGAGCCGAGCCCTTTTTCGCGAGGTTTTTAGGGCTAAAAATAAAAAAAAATAACTTTTTGGAATTTTCCTGTGGTTTGCAGCCTAAAAGCTATACGTGTACCACATTTCAAGTTTCTAGCTCATCTGGAAGTGGGCAAACATTAATGTCAGTGATTGAGTTAGTGAGTGAGTCAGCCGTTTGGCTTTATATTATAGGGATATGTTTGAATATTCGTATTTGTATTAGTAGGAAACGTTCGGAAATATCCGGACGTTGTCGATATACGAGGGGGAGTCCGAAAATAAGTTTCTCCTCTATTTTCCCCAGGAAATCGAACGGCAGTGGGAGAAACAAGACATCGGTTGAACGCGAAAGACACCCATACACCATTGGGTACCGTTCGACCGCGATCCAGCAGAATGTGCAATGCGGAGACGAGCCTCCGTCTGGTCCCTGTAGCTATGGAGAGAAGGTGCGTTTTGACGTCGTGGACAAAGGACGAGGTGAGAGCTGTTGTTCGCTATGAATGGGCACGGGGAGTATCCATATGGGGAAATCCATAACCGCCTCGTGGAAGTCTATGGGCCAGATGTGATTTCGAAACAAATGGTGCGGAGATGGTGCCGGGTCAGTAAGTGCTGGACGCACCGAGACCTGGATGGACTTGCACGGCCACTACAGACGAAAATGTCAGGATGGTGGTTGACATGATTAAAGTGAACCGGCGTATCACCATCGATGAAGTAGCGGAAGAACTTGGAATCGGACATGGCGAGCGCACACGATCATCCCGACATTCTTGGATACCGGAAAGTGTCAGCACGATGGGTGCTCCGACAGCTGACCGCGAATCACATGGAACATCGCATGGAAGTCAGCCTGGAACATCTCGTGCGTTACCATTGTGATGACAATGACTTTCTGTTTCGGATTGTGACGGGGGATGAAACGAGGGTCCACCATTTCACGCCCGAATCGAAATCCCCATCTATGGAGTGAAAACAACCGTCATCACCTGTCCGAAAGAAGTTCAAAACAACACCCTCTGCAGGGAGTGTTCTGGGACGACCAAGGGGTTTTGTTGCTGGACTTTTTGGAGGATGGAACCATCATTGCTACGTGGTACTGTCACACCCGGTCGAAATTGAAGGAGGCGATTCGGAAAAAGCTGCCTGGCCTTCTCCAATCTGGCGTTCTGTTGTTGGATGACAATGCGAGACCACAATCGGCGACGGCAACGCAAAACCATATTGCAACTCTTGGTTGGAAGCGCCTACCCCATCCGCCATACAGTCCTGATCTCGCACGTGATTTCCATCTGTTTCCGGCTTTGAAGAAGACTTTCGGCGAAAGGCGCTTTGGGAGCACTGCTGAGGTCACACAAGCCGTTCGACGCTTCTTCCATATGCAGAGCCCTGATTTTTTTCCTGGAGGGCTTTTTGAAGCTTCTAAAGCGGTATGACAAATGTTTCAATGTACGTGATAATTATGTGGAAAAAATAAAGTTACGTCTTATCTTTAATGTCTTTCATCCATACCTCTGTACTCAGTCGCCAAGGGAAACTTATTTTTGGACTCACCCTCGTGATTTGAATTTCCTAAGCGTCTTAGAATGGTTTTGGCGGTTTTAGTTTCCTGTGTTTTTGCTATTCGTTGCTCTAGCTCCTCTGTATTTCTAGTAACAAACCATTATTACTTTATCTTGGCTGTTGTTTGTCGCAGCCATTAAAGCTTACATTTAGTCGAAATACGTCCGATATGTTTAATTTGTTTTCGTAATTTGTTCAAATTAGTTGGTGCCATGCAGAAAATACGAACTAATATTTTGTATTTTTTTTATTAAGGGAAGTTATTTGAGTTATTGTGTACTGTTTTTAATTTCGTATTTCCTATTTGCTGTAATTATGTGTAAAGAATACATAATTTCCAAAAATCTGTAATGATATACCATATGCAACAATAATGGCGACTAAAATTGTTGGCTTGGTTACTATCTTCAGACTTGAACATTTCTTGCCCAGTTCTAGAGGTTGAAATATTGAAGTATGGATCCAAGAATTATACCTTGTGTCTGTGTTGTTTATATGTATAATATTTCATTTAGCTCTTTTGGACTTTCCAGTTTCAGTTATGAACCAAGAAATCGCATGAAGCACGACACAGATAAGTTTGTTTAATAGTTGATGGTTGCTGTTTGCATATTCGGCGGTTGCACCGTAATGGATCATGCTTTAATGATTTTTCCAGTTATATGTTCATCATATCTTTACATTTTCGAGCTTCTCCATACTTCTGCCAGTGTCTGATATGGATTTCATTCCGTCGTTGAATTTCTTAGAATATTGTATGCTTTAACTTTTACTGGAAAATGTTCATACGGAATGTAAGATTTTTTAAATTTTTATTTTATCTTCGTATAAAACATAATACAATCATTACTGGTGCCCGAGTGTGCAAAAACTCGTGCTCCAGCACAGTTCAGTATGATGATGATGATGATGATGAGTGTTCTGCCCGAAGGCAGGTCCAGACCCGGGACGAAGCCGTGGGGTGATGACCACGACTCGTCCGAGGTGATTCAGGCAAGGGTGATACCGCGGAGATTTGCCATTGCCTCTCGCGGAGTTCAGTATAGTGACAGAAAATATAATCACTATTGGAATTACAAACAAAAAATTTAGAGTAAAGTTATTGTACATACAATGCATACACATTCATACATGGTACATACATACATAATATACATGCCAACAAGGTAAATAGTACATATTATAAACTAATAGTAAAATAAACATATTAAACATTATGTATTTTTGAGATAAATGATATATATGAATAGCGAAAATGAAAAGCAAAACATTAGGATCATTTAAAATGAGTCATGCATTAGATTGTATAAATTTTGTAAGTATGTTTCTTCACTCTGCGTAAATTTAGTTCATATAGTTCAGGATGAGCTCTTATTTGTGAGTTGTATAATCTTGGGCCGAAATTTATTCTGTGGTTTAATCAAGCAGAGGTAATACATTTGGGTTCATGTAGAACATAATTTTGATTCTGTCTGGTAAGGTAGTAATGAGGATTGTTGATTTTGAAAATATTTCTTTTTTATGGAAGTAAGCCAGTAATTTAATAATCCTTTTCTGTAGTATTACTAAAGGCAAGCTGTTGAATTTAGCCATTCTTCCCCAACCCAATATGCCATATTGTAGGCTGATATACAGGGTGTTAATGAATGACACCGAAATATTTTACCTGTAGGGTATATAGAGGGGACATATAAGACAAGCAACTTTTATTAGGAGATTTTTGCTCTATGACGCAAAATGTGTAAGCTACAGGACATTAAAATAATTATAATTAGGTGCTCATAAGTCAATAATTATGCGAAGTAGGGTTACAATTTTCATTAAATCGACTTCATGTCTTCCTTCCTTGTCACTTGCCGCTTAATCATTCATGCACAGCTATAGCATGATTTAGAGATTTCATAATCTGCAAAACTTACAGACTAATCGCATGACTGGCCACCACTGCATTAGTCTTCTTTTATGCATAACTACTGACTACAGTGTTAACAACGAAGTTCCTTTGTTTTGCATTTTTTTTCTAATGTCAGAAGCCAGTGGCGGCCGTGCCCTGGGAAATCTTATGCTGTAACATAAAAAATTGAATCCATAGAGCAAAAATCTCCTAATAAAAGTTGCTTGTCTATGTCCCTTCTATACACAGGTAAAATATTCGGTGTTTTTCATTAACACCCTGTAGATTCAACTAGTGCTAAGTAAACTAAACGCAGGATATGTTGTAAATAAGAACGGGGGTTGGAAAATTTATATATTGTTTAACGAAGCATATTACAAACAAAAGTAATGTGTTTATTCCAACTTAGATGTCCGTCAATTATAGGCCTAATGCCTAAGTATTTGGTTTGAGTAGAAGAATTTAAGGGGGGGGGATCGCAGTTATCACGATTACAGTTATTGTGAATGGTAACATTTCTTTTTATCGTATTATTTGATTTTACTATGTCAAGACCTTGGGTAGTTAAAGAAAATGGAGGAGTCGTAGTTATAGTAGAATTCAGTGAAAGTAAATTTGCATCTAACCATTCCTTAACGATGTTGATATCTCTATTGAATGTTTGGTAAGTTACATCCCAGCCATCTCCACTGAATATAACTACTGTGTCATCAGTAGACTTCGGACTTTTAGGTCGCTAAAACTGCTGTTTTAGGTACCTAAAATAGGCTCTAAAAATTAGAAAATAGGTTCTACAAATCGTACAATAGTCTCTTATAAAATCGATAAGTTGCCAATTTTCTGAAATATCTCAATTCCAATGCGGAATATTATATTTATTGAAGTCACCATTAATCAACAATCATGATAAAACACAGATATGGGCCTATGGTACACAGAATTATATAGACCTATTACTAGGACCTGTATTACTACCATAACTGTGAAAACCTAATCCCTCCTGCGCCCAGAAGCTACGCATATCATACTAGCATATTCAACCCCTTGAATCCCTCAGTGATTCAAAGAACTACTTTTTTTAACTGGATGTGGGAGTCGGGAGAAAAACACTACATTTTCTTGGGAATTCCAAGGAATTTTTCAACTGAAGACGAAACATTCCTTACTATCTAACCACGTCACAAATGTGTCATGTGGGCCTACTGCACATTCCGAGTTAAAAATTTAGTACGAACTGAAAATAAATGCTAGAATTTATAACAAAAAATTACTTATTTTGAACTTTAGAGGAAAAACAAGCAAAAAGGCAATATTAGGCACTAACGTAAAAATAGGCTGTTTTAGATCCTATAAAAGTATCAGTTTTAGGCATAGTCACTTATGAAACATGCATATACAAGTTTTCGTCCATATATCACTGAAGGATTAAAATAGGTTTTTTCCTAAAATCCGAAGTCTAGTCATCAGCATGAGAATATATATTCCCCGAATACCTGCTGAAATCAATGTTTAATAAGTCCAATAGACTTGATCCTTGAAGCGTGTGACAAAGATATTTATTTATTGATCGTCGAGAAAAGGATTAAATAGGACTCCTGAGAACCGTTGACCAGCAGCTCTGATTCAATTCTCGCTGTGAAATAAAATACCTTGCAGTTGGAAAGTGAGTGTAGTTTAGTGAAGATGAAAGGAAAAATACACGGGGTATTAAGAGCCTGCATTGTGCTCCGGACGAAAATGTCGAATGTCAAGAGATAATTTTTCTAGACCTATAGATATAGTCAAATGTTTTTGTTCGTTTTATATTTGCTTCCATTGTGATCGGTAGAAACAGGAATAAGCTTTTCTTTGTAGCCTACAATGCTTTTTGTCCCGTGATAATAGGCGATCGTTTTCGTTAGAAAATTTGTACAAGGTGTTCATTACATATTGCAACTGAGATCTGATTAAAATAGATACAGTTAAATAAGTTAGTGAATTATCCCAGTATTTCCGGTTTTAATGAAATTTACTTGTCCTAAAATTCCTTACGTGTCCTTAGATTTTACTTTTTTCTCGTCATTGTAGTGGTTTACTTCTCCAAAGTAAATTATAAAGAATAAAGTTCTAATTTTACTAGGCATATTTTTCATATTAAAAGCATTCTCCTGCAATTTGTAATTGTTATATTCATATTTTATTCTGCATACATAGGCTAGCCCTAATAACAGTCGACGTGTCACTCAAGTAGGCTATGCCCCGGTGAACCAAGAGACTGAAAAGTTGATTCAGTTTGTCAGTATGAGTAAGTTGCCAGAGTGCTTCTGTGCCAAATGAGCAAGGTTCAATTGCCTTATGGTATTAGTGATGGGCAAAGAGAATGAGCATGACATCTTTGCTGATATTCACTCTTTGGGCGTGTTTTCAAAAATTCCCTTATTCGTTTCGTTTTGTTATCAGCCTAGTATGCAAGTAGTGCGCCAAAATTACTTCAGAAGCTGAGCGTGACGTATAGGCTATTCATGATGTCAAGCATCTAAAGTAATAAACAATTACTGTTGGATAAAGTTTTGAGTTAAGAAAATCGAATGAGATAATCTTGGCTTTCCCTACTCTGTAGCGATAAACTATTCACATTTTTTGATGAAGTAACCGCTTAGAAGGGCTTAAACCTCATTTTGCTGCAATGTTGGATGCTCACGTAGCAGTTCTTGAGACAAATAAGTTTTTGTCTTAACATACCTTTTCCTGTTAAATTTTTAGAGGCAGAATGTATACTTCTTTCTCTTATGTTTTCAGATGTTTTATATATTATAATCCATGTTAATTTTTTACATCTGTAGCAAGGCATAGGTTTTCTAACATTTCGTTGCATTGTAGTAAAGACATTTGGGGCTATTCGATATCAGGAATGGAATAAGTCTGCAGAAGCCATGGTCTACAGTTATTTGTCCAGTTTTCCGTTACAGGCCGTACATTTCGATAGAATGCACAATATTGTATCAAACAGCAGCTGCTAGATGTGTTTTAAATCTTTATTCATATTTATTTACACTAACATCTTTATCAAGAAATAAACCAATCAAGGCGTTTAACAATATCAGTAAGCGATTGACAGTGTGATAATTTTTGTTTAGGATAACGCAATATAATCGTGGAATGTTATACCCATTATACAATTTATATTGTGTTTGTTTGCTGTCAAATGGATAAATAATAATGTTAAAATCATTTAATAGTTAATAAGCCATATTTCACATGCTTCTGATATACATGGCACAGTCTTTGTGCTATTAGGGACTGTCACACGAAACCGATCGTGCGACAGCAATCAACCAACCGATATAACGAACCAATAGACAGCAGTGGTACCAGTCACATAGCATCGATCGTCAGCGATCAACAACGAGCGTGAGGGATCAACTGGTCTGTGAAATCAAACCTGTTCGCTTTTCAAGCGACAGTCGATGGCAAATGGCGGGTAAAGAGGATGGCAGAACTCATAAGCTTCGTAGTCACTTGAATTTCAAAATCAATGCTGGAAAATTTAACTCAAACAATGATGCCGTTTTAGGCTCAAATTTGAATGAAATAGAATTGCACAAATTGATTATTGCACTTAAAACTATATGTTATTATGTAATTCAATTGTAAAAATACAAATATACAATGCGATCGAGTTGTCGCACCTAGCGGTGGCCGATCGAACTAGAACAAACACATCTCTTCGCTCTACGAGAGTTCATTGTTGTCAACCGGCATATTTGAATGATACTTTTCACGATCGCAAGGATTGTATTTAAAGTGCGATTCCTGTTCTTTTTTGAGTGTGAAAGATAAGTGTTATACGTGTGTATAAGATAATAAGAAAGTATCCATACGAAGAAGTCTAGGATTATAAAATAAACATACTGTGTAGTGCCCTTCTCGGTAGGGTATAATCCTAAAGTAATATGAATGGAAATAAACTACATTTTTCTATAAATGCTGAAACTTTCTCTAGAGCCAGTAGCTCACAGTGTAAATAATTATTCAGAGAGCAATTTTCAGTGCAACTTAAGTGCAAAATCATCTACCTTCAAGACGTATTCAAAAGGGAAAAAAGCATCGAACAAAGATCCTGAAGTAACAAATCAAAACGTTGACTTTGAAGTCACCAGCGCACAACCTTGAAATACAAACAATGCAAGCGGCAAATCGCAGATAGATGGAATTTCATCTATTCCAGCTTGTGAAGAATATATACATCCAGACATACAAATTAGTAACAAATTCGACCCACTTTGTAACGAGAAAGATTCAATAGACACAGACTTGAGTACTGATGATCCACAGTCATGCAGAAATGTACAAACAAGACCTAAATGAGCTAGAATGCCTCCCATAATAGTGAAAAAGCTACCAAAGGGTAATTTCTTTGAAAACAACCGCAAAATACAATCATTACTTACCCAACCTTTAAAAATAAGCTACTCTGCTGATGGAATTCGATATTATACCAGTTGTAGAGCTGATTATGATAGGCTACACTGTATTCTCTATTTCGAACAGAAGGGCTACAATTCTATTCTCATGAGCCTAGTGAAGTAAAATTACTACAGGTTGTCATTAAACGACTTCCTACTTGTTTGAAACCTGAAGCTTTAAAGGAAGAGCTTCAGTTACTTCACTTCAAAATAGACAACGTTAGACAACTAACTGCTCCATCTCAAACAGCAGAAGGAATCCCGTTGAGAAATCCAATTCATGTCTGGGTTGTGACGATGCCTAATAATGAATTTTCAAGAAGTATCTTCCAACTACGTGACATAAACAATCACGTAATCAAAGTTGAAACCTACATGCAAACCCTTCATGTGATTCAGTGTCACAGGTGTCAAGGTTTTGGACATACCTCAAAGAGGTGCAACCTAAAAGTAAGTTGTGTCAAGTGTAGTAGTGATCACCTATTCTCCGATTGTCCACTAAAGGGTCCTGATTACTTGCCCAAGTATTCAAATTGTGGTGGAACTCACACTGCTAGTTATGGTCAGTGCCCTGTACAACAGCAACAAAGAGCTGCTTTACAACAGAAACTTAGAAATAAACAATACGGACCCCCAGTTATAAACAGTAAACCTCCAGCATGGAAAGTAACAGACTTTCCCACACTACCTGTACCAAATCCCACGAACATTCAATCACTTCATAATATATTCAATTCTTCTGCCAATAAAGAGCAAACTTCCACATCAGATTCACTCTAAAACACATTCTATGCTTCCTAAAAGAAGTAAATATTAAACAAATCATGCTTCTTATACGCCAGACCTTACAGCGCTTACAAACAGTATCGGATCCATTCTCTAAACTTTTTATACTGTTTGAAGCATTTACTCTCTATTTTAACACTAATGAGACCGAAAAGGACCCTTAAAAATACAAAAGTACACAAAGATCTTACCTTGCTGAATTTCAATGCAAACGGTGTCAGTAACCAGATACATGAACTCCAAAATTTGTTAACTACTTATGATATTGACATAGCATGTTTAACTGAAACTCATTTGAAACCTGTTACTAAATTCAGACTACGTAACTATACGATATACCGAACTGACAGAAATAATAGACAAGGCGGTGGTTCAGCAATTGCCATTAAATCAACAATTCCTCACCGCTCAGCAATAATACCTTCTTTTAACGTTTTAGAGGCCACTGGGGTCTACATAAGAACTGTTGGCACAGATGTTTTAGTTGCAGCCGCATATTATCCACCATATGGCCATATGAGTCAAGCAGATCTACATATACTTGTTTCTTTGCACACAAGCTTTATCATCTGTGGAGATTTTAATGCGAAACACCGCATATGGAATTCCCATATATACACCCTTAAGAGAGAATTCTGACTCGATCATTCCATTCATCATCAGTATGCAATTACTGGTCCACGTACGCCCACACGTTAATCCTGGTCTTCAACTCATCAGCCAGAGGTACTAGATATCTGTCTCTACAAAACAAAGCAGATTTCAGTGAAACAAGAATGTCTTACAGCCCTTGATTCAGATCATATACCAGTGATGATAACTTTCAACTCTCCGATTACTCGACAAATTGGAAACCCTCCATTGTTGAAAACAAATTGGGACGAGTTCACAAAACGGATTCATGTATCCATATCTGCAACTCCACTTATTCATGAACTTGATGAAAAAGAGATGGCAGTGAAGATGTTAACTGACACAATTGGTTATGATGTTGCTTCAACTACATCTGTTCTCCCTACACCACAACCCAGTGACTCAAATCATGTACTTACTCAGCTCAACCAAGCTAAAAGATCAGCAAGGAAGAAATGGCAGAACTTCAGAGATCCACAGCAAAAAGAGCTTTTTATCGTTATCAACAAGCCATTCGACGCACATATGAGAAACATAAAATAGAAAGCTTTGCTAACAAAGTCGAGAGTTTACAGCCTAGTGGAAAAGAATTTTGGTCCATAACGAAACACCTATTATGCAAGAGTACTTCGACACGTATAATATCTTTACAACACCCACAAGGTCATATGGTGTACGATTCCAAAGGGAAAGCTGAAATTCTTTCAGCCTCATTCCAAAATCGTTTTAAATGCCATATGTATCCATCAGATCCTATTTTCAGCGAAGAAGTCTTACGAACTGTAAATGATCTGTCTAAACAAACTTCTGCAAAAGCAATACCGTTTGTCTCCCCAAACGAAGTTTGTTCGTGCATGCAACATGTCTATTTAGTTATTCCGTTCAAATGAGCGCCCTTATTTTCTCCCGCGCCTGAATCAGCAATTACAATCAATTTCATAACGTGATGCAAGTGTAAGGCAGGAGCAAGCTATCGTCACGCCGTGTGCAAGGCGTCCCTTCAAGTCAGTTCAGCTCAGACTGCATTGCGTTCGGAAGCATGCAAGTTTTCTTCTCATATTCGTATTAAGTTTTGTTGTGCGCTCTTAATTATTCTGCAGTAATTACCACAGTGTTACAGTTATTTATTATCACATCCGTGTGTTAAACTTGTGATTGGCTTACGTCGCATTGTGTAATCCAGCGTGCACAGTGAAGTAACATATACTATTTCAAATTTCGCTTATTCTTGATATTTCAGTGAATTATCAGAATTCAACTGACTATATCAACGATTTACAGTGTTATATATAATTTATTATATGAAGTAATTACACATTTTCGCCCACGTGATAAGTTTCCCTCTAGTTTACATATTGCATATTTCAGTTATTATTCCAGTATATATTTAATTTATTTCTATTAGAGCAATCAGTGTGAATAAAGTTGCATAGTTTAGTAGTTGTTAAAGTTGTATTCCAATTAATATCAGTGGATCCCTGATACCAGTTCTTACGATAGGTCCACTCGCTCTATCATTTGTATCTACTGAAGTAGATTGGTCCTCCAACCATAGTTCCAGAGGTTATCATCCTTTAATTATTTTATTATTTTCTGTGTGACCTAATATATTGTTTCTATCCCCAACATTTGTTCCTCTCGTACCGGATCATAACCTAACTAAAATTGCAGAAAGCACTCCAGAAGGGATTAAACCCACAACTCTAAAGAAATTACCTAGACTTGCTATTGTCCACTTAAAAAAAAATTATAACTCATGTTTTAAGCTAACATATTTTCCTGAAGTGTGGAAACGTGACATCTCGCCAATTTCCAAGCCAGGAAAGGATCCTGTAAATCCACAAAATTACAGACCAATTAGCCTTTTGGACTATCTGGGCAAAATTTTTGAGCTGCTCCTTCTTACACGCCTAAATCAATACCTAACCGATCCTCCAAGAATACGATCATGCGCAATTTGGTTTCAAATGCCACCATAGTACTAGAGAACCACTGCACAGGCTTACATCCTATATCCAAGAAGGTTTTCAACACAAACTCCATACAGTTGCTACATTCCTTGATGTTGAACAGGCGTTTGATACAGTGTGACACGAGGGTCTTTTATACAAACTCGTAAAATTGAATATTCCAATTGACTGTGTATTAATAATTGCCAAGTACCTCCAGAAAAGAACATTCTGCATCCGTTCCGGATTTTCAATATCCAGTTCTCGGGCTATTATAGCTGGAGTTCCACAAGGTTCGGTCTTAGCTCCTACACTATATTCTATCTATGTACAAGATATACCTCGGCATCCACATTACTCTCATGCTCTCTATGCAGATGACACTGTTATCTATACAAGGAACTTCAACATTACTTACGGCTGCCAACGGATGCAAGAAGCCCTTGACCTCAGTACACAGTGAGCCTCGAGATGGAGAATTAAAATTAATGGAACCAAGTCGCATGCAGTAGTTTTCACCAGAAGATTTTCTCAACTCACAGCATCACTCAGCACTCAACAACAAACTATTCCATTCAGTGCTTCTGTTAAACATCTCAGAATTCATCTTGATAAAAGATTGACATCAAATTACACATTTCAAACATTAGAGACAAAGCTTTTCAAAGATTCGTGTTGCTATATCCTCTTTTTAAAAGTCATGCATCACTGAAAACGAAATAGTATATTGCGACACAAGGGCGGAAGGCACGTTTACGGGTCGAGGAAACAGATTGAAAACCCGAGGCGCAGCCGAGGGTTTTTAAGTTTTCGAGACCCGTAAATGCCTTTACGGTCCGTGTGTTGCATGCTATTTTTTGCACGACGGTTACTTATATCAATTTAATTATATTAATTGTGATATTACCTGAAAATATTATGTAAATACAGACTTGAAGAATGGTGCTTATTTCAGAAAGGGATTCGCATTTGTTATTGTTTATGGCAACCGAATATTTATAAAGCGGGGAGGCCTTGGTCATTTCTGCTCGCAAATAAGCATTTGCGGGCGGTAAAGTAACTTTCCGCCCGTCGCCCCTAGCAACAAGATTGCGTGTGGTAATGTCAAGTTACGAGCCATGTAAACAACTGTCGTAAGAAACACTTACTACCTAAGGAGTGCAAAAAAGCTTTTGTACACTTCATTAATTAGATCATATATGCTATACGGATGTGAAATTTGGTCACAAGCACACCCAAGACACTTGACAACATTAGATGGAATTCAGAGAGCAGTCTGTAGAGTGATCACAGGTGCTGACTACCTCACACGGAATGTTGAACTGTACAGTCGGTCAAATATAAAACGTCGGGCGGTATTTGATTAAGTATCACGAACGAGCATATGCGCATGTACAGGAAGACTTAAGGTTAGGTTCACACACGCCTCTTGTCTATCCATGTATTTTTCCCTCCTGTCGCATGGCCTCATATGTTCCGAAAATGACCTGTATTTTATGTTTTTTATAGGAAACTTGTGAACTAATGCGTTAAAACTTTAATTTTAACTGCATACGAGTCCCGACGTTTTTTATTTGACCGACTGTACGAGTGTTTGGAGATTATGAAATTCAGCGATTATGTTCATTGTATGCAAGAAAGATTTTTGACATCTTTAAAACATCATATCAACCCCCTAATGAAAGAACTTAATCAATGAGTGTTTATGTTACAACTTGTCACTTCTGGCGATAAAAGTTGTCAATAATTGTATGTATAAAAGTTGTTCCAAGGTTATCAACACGAAATCATGTATAAGGCAGGGGTCCAATTTGAGACCTGGCACTTTTAAATTAACTCCAATTAAATTGAAAAAAATTGCATTGCATTATTCCATTTTTCCTGATAGCAGTTCGGCGGTGGTTGATCGATAACGCCCGATGGTTAGTGTGACAAGGAACACAAATGTAGTCATGAGCGCTTGGTGGCAGTCGATTGGTCTTGATCGATCGAGGTTCTGTGTGACAGACCGCTTAAAAACAAATGTTTATTATTAGGCCTAAGAGAGTATCGCATTTACATATAATACCTTCAGTAAGCAATTAAATAGCAGTAATGTAAATAAATACCCTTCACAACCTATAAATCACAATTACGAGTACTACCACCGTATGAGTTTAACAAAATACTGACAAATATTTATCATTACTTTGTTTACTTGCCATGAGTTATATGAAGGTATAAAATTTTCTCTGTGAATTGCGGATTCATTTAAGCCGTCTAGATTCATTTTTGGAAAATTTAAACACTTGGATAGACTCTCCGTTTGTCATTATTATTGCTATAGTACCGCCAGGAACTAAACACTAATGAGGCATTCTCTCTATTTCTGTATAAAAAGACAATTTTAATCTAGCATGCAATGGCTTCTTGCATTCGGGCTGCTATGAATCACACCTATGAATGATATGTATGTGACGTCTTAACTGACTTTGGAGGCCGTGGTTGGCTATAGCTATCAACGCACCTTTGTCGAAGTATAGTGATGATTTGCCATTTAAAAAGCTTGTGGCCGTTAATTAGTAGTTACTCCGGTACCGGTCAACCGATTTGGTCCAAAATCAGTAGGCTTCTTCCCATGGACGTTATAAATGCGTATACCAAGTTTCGTGTAAATCCAATAAGTGTGTTCGAGTTACCGTGCGTACAGACACACGGACAGACATTTCCCGTCCACCATATACTCTCATAAAGTGCCATACTGGCACTTAATAGTACTTTAATAAGTAAATTCGCCTATTATTTCTACTTACAGAAAGTCAGAAAGTGATACATCTGAACTTGTCTTGTTTATTTCAGTTACGGATAATAATGCTTGTGGGAGCTCGGCCGCTGATTGGTTGTCCGCGAGTCAATCAAAATGCTTCGGGTCTTCGGACAACCCAGATTAAATTATAATAGATGTGACCGTTAATTAGTCGTTATTTCACTACCGGTCAAACCGATTTGGTCCAAAATAAAATCAGGTAAACTGATGTAACAAAGTGCCAGTATGTTTTTGTTTAATCAGTTATGACTGCAATTATGATATGCAGAATATGATTTTTTTAAATTGATTTCCAAGTTAAGCTCCAGATTTATTCATTAAGCAGGGATTACGGAAGAACAAAGGTCTAGTTTTTTAAAAAATTAGATTAAAATCTTCCAGCATTAACTGAACTGTACAGATTTGTGATATCATGACAATCGCACACTCACATAAAAATACCAAAAAAATTCAAATTGGCCGGTTTCGGGTTTTGAACCATGGACTCCAGAATGTGAGGCCAAAGCGTTACCATCTCGGCCACCGGGGTCATTTTAACGGTCTAGTTGGATAAGCGCATGTAAATCAATAGTGTATTTTGTCATAGCAACCTGTATTTTAATTTCCAAGGCCTTATAAGATCATAGTAAAACAATAAGCAGTGTTGTCAAGATAACTGATTTTCATTTTTTTATAAATTCTTTCGAATACGTATATTACCATAAAATAGGCACTAAATTGAGCATTACTCCGAAACAGGTCAACCGATTTTATCCATTATAAATAGACGTCTTCCCATGGACATTATAAATGCGTATACGAAGTTTCATAAATATACGATAAAGCGTATTTGAGTTATTGCGCCTTTAAAGTAGACACTAAATTGGGGTTTACTCCGGTACCGGTCAACAGATTAGGTTCAAATTCAATAGGGCACTTCTCATGAACGTTATAAATGAGTATACCAAGTTTCATGGAAATCCGGTACAGCGTATTTCAGTTATGGTGCCTTTCTAATATAATACTATTAAAATAGGCACTAAATTGGGCATTACTCCGGTACCGGTGAACCGATTTGGTTCAATAACAATAGGGTTCTTCCCATCGACATTATGAATGTTTATACCAAGTTTCATGAAAATGCGAAAAAGCGTACTTGAGTTATGGTGCGTACAGACGCACGGACGGACAGACAGACAGACGGACAGACATTTTCTCGTCCCCCACACAATCTCATAAAGTACCATACTGGCACTTAATAAATAGGCTTTTTCCTATGGACGGTATAAATGCATATACCAAGTTTCATAAAAATCCCATTAATTTATCGTGCGTTCATACACACGGATAGACAGATATTTCCCCTCAACCACACAATCTCAGAAAGTACCATTCTGGCACTGAATAAATTGATTCCAATACAGCATTTTTTCTTAGGTTATAGAAACGCAAGTGAATTTTATGTTTTTCGAGCGTAAATGTGCATAATAAATTAATGAAATAATTGGAATTTTTTTAAAAAGTCTGTTTCACAAAAAATGCATAATAATGAAATGTAAAACATGGGAATGAAGGTTTTATAAATAATCTGTTAAGTTTTTACAGGGTGTTAAAAAATAACACCGAAATATTTTACTTGTGTATAGAGGGGACATGACAAACAACTCTTGTTATGAGATTTTGCTCTGTGACGTAAAATGTGTATGCTACAGGGCATTAAAGTCATTACAATTTGGTGCTCAAAAGTCAAGAATTAAGCGAAATAGGGTTAAAATTTTAATTGAATTGACTTCATGCCTTCTTAGTGATCGAAAAAAAAATGATTCTTAAACATTCATACAGTACATAATAATTTAATGTTTCCATAATCTGCAAAATTTACAGACTACTCACATGACTGGCCGCCTCTGTATTAGTTTTGTTATTCATAGCTCGAGCGAAGTTCCTTTGTTTGTCTTTTTTTCTTCTTCTTCTTCTTCTTCTTCTTCTTCTTCTCAAATAGGCTATTAGAAGGCAATGGCGGCCATGCCCTGGGAGATTTTATGCTGTAATAGGAAAAATTGAATCCACAGAACAAAAACCCCCTAATAAAAGTTGCTTGTCTATGTCCCCTCTATTAAGATATCGATGAGAATAAATAGATTTTATGATCACATATGGCTCAGTGTTTTAGCTGCAAATGAATAGATTTTATGATCACATATGGCTCAGTGTTTTAGCTGCAAATGAATAGAATGCTTCCGAGCGATATAATTATTAATCTTGATAAAAAGAAGTGTGAATTGCTGAGTGATAAGTGTGTACACGTTAACAAATTACGAGTACCTTATTTCAATAAAGTGTACCAAGTTGTTGGTTTAGATCAAAACAATGGTGTATGAGCGAGATAGCCAGAGAATGAAAAGATTCACCCGTGATAAGACAATTTTTTTCAGAATAAGGATTTAGCAACAAATTGCTTCCATAACATACCCACAATTCGATAGCAGTACGTATATGTGGGTAGGAACGGGACTAGGGGCCGCGGTGGCGATATAAATGGCATACTGATTCAGCTGGCAATGTTCGTCGGAGATGGCGCAAGAGGGGAACGGGACAAATATAATACTAGACATGATAATAGGAAATCCCCCCCTATCTGTAATACTGGGTTAGACTAGCTTCTTCGTAACCGATTTATTAACCATAAATAATACACCTAGCCTATGTAATGTTGTTATACATCCCCGAAAAGAGTCACCTTTGCGACTATGGAGCTAGCAGTGGAAAATACGTGACAGGGGAAGCATGAAATCCCGAAAAAAAGCACCATTCCTCACAGACTCTAACGGAATACAAAAAACCATGGACATGGGGCGGTCGAAAAGTGCATAAATTAGATCCTGTGCGCCCCAAAAATGTAATTTTAGAAAAATAAAACAAATCGAAAACAGAAAATAACACCACAATAAACTATTACATTGATATTGGACATCTTTAGACATCTCACAGATGAAACGTGTCATATTCTATTTTATTGAGAAAAAGAAAATGATTTTTGTTCACATCTCGTGAAATGATCGGTCAGGTATTATATTAAATATCTGTAAGTATATTTCATTTTTCTGACATTTAAACGTCTTTAAAATCGGTCTTGCAAATTTCAAACATGACATGCAGAAAATAATTTATTTTTGTAATCGATCTTCGGGTTAAGCTCCAGATCGAGTCATTAAGTAGGGCTTGCGGAAGAACAAAGGTCTAAAGTTTGAATCTTAACCTTAATTCATTTTCATATACACTGATATAAGAAATTCTTAAAATATGTCAAAGTTTCACAAAATGCACTGGCAATAATTTTAATGATGTAAGTGTAGGCCTACGATTCGCTTACATGTTTCTTTCAGGTTTAAGGCAATCGTATAGGTTTTGAATGATTGAATTCAGTCTGAAATAGATGTGTCAGGAATTACATTGGGTCTATTGCTTGCACAGGAGCGTTTAAAGTGAAAAGTACTCACATAGCCTATAATGTAGGTATCGGTAGCCGTTCATGTTGATAGAATGCACAATATGATATCAGCAGCAGTTGCGTTTAATTATTAAACGGCTAGATGCTTTAAATATTTTATTTATGCTTATTTACACTGTCATCGTTATAAAGATTGGATCAATCATCAAGGCGGGCGATCGACAATTTGTTAAGTTATGTTTAGGATATTGTGGGCCATGAAGTATTATTGTAGCATGTTATACCTATTATAAAATTAATATTGTGTTTGTATGCTGTCAAATGGACAAATAATAAAATCAGGTAAACTGATATAACAAAGTGCCAGAATGCTTTTGTTTAATCAGTGATAATTGCAATTATGATATGCAGAAAATAAGTTATTTTTGTTATAGATTTCCAGGTTAAGCTCCAGATTGATTCATTAAGCAGGGATTAAGGAAAAACAAAGGCCTAAAGTTTGATAAGCATATATGAAGGTAGTGTTATTTATCAAAGCCGTATGTGAACACTAAAAAACAGTATGTGTTAAGAAAACTGATTTGCATTTGACTATCCCACTCATACGCCGCGTGTTTGATATTGACCAATAACGTTTAGCAATTCCTCGGACACAGACCAATTACGGCCGTTTATCTAACAATATTCTTATAGGAATCAGGACCATGGCATTTTATCGTGGTAAAATCAGCTGCTCGATACTGGAGACGCAAGTATCAGTGTGCAGTGATTAATAGTCACTGCTGCCACTAGGGGGGCACGAAATCAATTCATTTTATACAACATAACTTGTTGGGAAATTGAAATAATATAAATGTGCAATGATTAAGAACACGATTTCGATTCGGTGCAAGCCAGTTCATGTGCTTTTATTCTGTTCTGCTGTTAACTTAATTGAATGAAGTTAACTATGTTCTGTCTTATGCAATATTGGTAGCACTGTATTATATCACGGTTGCTCGAATCGATTCATGGATGGTTGATTCACAGTATGCCGTGATCTCACAACTGTTTGTTTTTATACAACAAAGCACGAAAGTTATTATTATTTATATAATCCGTTACATTTTATTCATGGAATAGTCTTAATAAATCGAACTCGAGTTGACGAGTTGCCTCAGATAAATTCGCAACAGATCTAGACCGGAATTTAATATTTTAAAACTTTACAAATTAAATTTATCCTGTGTAGCATTTTGGGTAAGTTTAGAATTTGTAATAATGATGGCACTATACTAGCGGCTTCGAATAACATTTTGAATAGTTGGAAACATTTTAAAAAATCAATTATTAAATGTACAGGTAGGGGGGGGGGGAAAGCGGACCGACTAAAATATCTAAGTTGCCTATATGAGCCACTGCGCATGTCTAGCGGCATTCACAGGATAGCAGGGAATGTACACAGCCCGGCAATCTGGGTCACGGCGGTGAAGCCTAGCCTTGCGCTATGCCGCCATCTTGCCTCACCTGAAGACACTCATTGAACTACACGTAATTCAATGGGAAACTATCACGAGAACTTAGATTAAAGTCTATTTTCACAATTTTCTATTGGAAATTTTGTATCCACTAGTGAACACACTGAAACCACATTGAAAAGGCACGTCCTCTTGCTATTTTTCTCAAGTATTGGTTCCTATTACTTGCTAAAAATTAGGTTTTTGATGTGAAACTTCTTTAGCCGCGGTAGGATTAAATCCAGAGCTTGCGTTACGGACAAAATCGTCACGAAATTCGTTTGGTGTGACGCAACGGACTGCACAGAAAACAATCAACTCAATAATTAGGCTTATCCAAAATTTAATAAAACCGAAAATTCCATAATTTAAAAAAATCAAAGAATTCAAATTAAAAAATCGAAAATCCAAATTTTTAAGTCTAAAAATCCGAAATTAAAAAATAAAAATAAATTAAAAATATAAAATTAAAAATCAAAAATTTCAAAATTAAAAAATTCAAAGATACAAAATTTAGAAAATCCAAATTTTAAAAAATAATCCAATGTAAAAAATCCAAATATCCAAAATTTAACAAATAAAAAATCTAAAATTTAAAAAATTCAAAAATAAAAAATCCTAAAATCCAAAATTTAAAAAATTTCAAAAAATAAAAAATTTAGAGATACAAAATAAAAAATCCAAAATTTAAAAACTCTTAAGGAAGTATGAATAATACAACAAATAGCTATCAATGTATGCTTACAGTTATTTATAAAAATATAAAACATTCCTCGTAACTAAAGCATAATATTATTTACAATGCAAAAAATACGCATAAATTGAGGTTAAGTTTATTTGCAATTTCTAAATGCTAAAGTAATATATGACTATTTACAGTGTATGAAATAGTTAACAATATTAGGTTATGGTTATTTACAACCATATAGTACATTCCTAGAAACTAAAGCATGTATAATGCATGAAATGGCTAACCAGGGGTGTCCACCCCTCCAAACGTCATGACTCACCCCCCCAAACTTCATTGCTCACCCTCAACCCAATTGGCTGTCGACAAGGGCGCCCATATGATATTTTCTTGGGGGGGGGGCAATTTTTTTAATTAATTAATTTTTGTCGCTTTTTACTACTTGGGCCACTTTGTAACGTTATATTAATAATATAATAAGTGCAACAATGACGTAGCCATAAAATAATTGCGGGGAGGGTCGGAAGTGCCGTGGGGGTTTGGAATACCCCCAAAAAGGGGGTCGGGGTCCATCCCCAGAAAATTTTTAAATATTGAACTAATGAAAATCACATTTTACGCTATTTTAGCACAGAAAAAGTTAGGAAATTTGTTTACCATACTCGAAGACATGCCAATGTAAATAAGAAATCATTACCTAAGTGGGGGGTCCACCCCTCGGAAAATTTTTAAGTACTGAACTAATGAAAATCACCTTTTACGCTATTTTAGGACTCAAAACCTAGTTAGGAAATTTGTTTACCATACTCTAAGACATGCCAATGTAAACAAGAAAATGTTACCTAAGTCGGATGTCCACCCCCGGGAAATTTTTAAATGTTGAACTAATGAAAATCACATTTTACGCTATTTTAACACTGAAAAACTAGTTAGCAAATTTGTTTACTATACTCTATGACATGGCAACTTAAACAATAAATTGTTACCTAAGTTATAATACTTATTACTATTTATAAGAAAAGTTGAATAACACATGGAACAGTGGACATAATAGGCCTACTCATTATGTTATGAAAAGAAAATAACTGCTATATCATATTTGACACACCAACAAATCTTGTTTAATTAAATATTTTTTTTAAAAATACAATTATAGAATTTTAGGTTTTGACTTTTGGGGGTCCAAACCCCCTTAACCCCCCTTTCCTAATCCACTGTGAATTCTGCTTCCATGTTGTTGATTTGGTAAAACTTCTGCAAATCAAATAATTGTCTTAAAAGAAAAACACCTGACTATAATAATTATTAATATACATTTTTTCCTTGCGCCCCCCCCCGCCCCCGGGTATGGGCGCCCGTGGCTGTCGAAATTCTTCATCTTTATCTTCATAAAGAATTAGAAGAGACCTTTTGAAGTAATAGAACTTGACTGTGTTTATTTTTAACATATAAAACACTAATTTTGCAACAATTTTCAACCCCCCCCCCAGAAAATTTATAAATGATAATATTTTGCCCCCCCCCCAGAAATTTCAATGACGCAGTCTGCGTCTTAACCCCCCTCCCTGTGGGCACCACTGGGCTAACAATAATAATGAAAGGCCTACTTAGGAATGTATTGAAACGTGATCCTTTCCTTGTTTCTTTCTGTCGTAGTATGGAAAATTACACCCGAATACCACACAGGTATTCACCATTTTAGAAAAAGTATTTATACTCCTCAGTCCAATTACATTATTAGCTAAAATGCTAAAATTCACATTGCTGTAACGCTCTTGTGGCTTGTACTCGATCAGCTGCTACAGTGTAGTAATATGGCGGTCCGTGCATCAACGTGGCTTCACTGCCGCCAATAGTAAAGCATACACCATTGCCGATCTATCTCTATATATCTGTGGGAATGTATTGAAATTTGTTCTGGTGTCGACTGTTGACAGCCCATTTCGAAACCCATTGAGGTAATGTAAGAGGGCCGTAGCTTGAGCTATAGCGTCAAAATTATCTGTAAATATCCTCATATTTATGGAAATCCTTCCCCCATCAGCTACAAGAGTCGGTCCGCTTTCCCCCCCCCCCTACCTATACATGGAGATGTCTAAAGTGTAGAAAACGAAATATTCACAGCATAGCCGTTGGTTGCCGAACTGGCCCTAACAGAAGTAGAAACAGCTATAGGTAAACTAAAAATCACAAATCTCCAGGCGTTGACAACATTCCAGCAGAATTAAGTAAAACAGGTGGTGATAGATTAAACTCCATCAGTTATCATCGTCATCACAACGGCGTCACAGCCCAAAGTCGTGCCTTAGCCTCCTTTGTCTTCCTCGACTTCATCGTTCCCTGTTTATAGACCTTCTCCATGCCGCCGTGCCAATGAATTTTCTAGCATCCGCTGTCACTACATCTATCCATCTGTCCTTGGGTCTTCTTACTAGTCTTGCACCATATAATCTCCCTTCCATGACCCTTCTCGGTATTCTGTGCTTCTCCATCCGATATACATGCCCGGCCCTTTCTAGCCTCCTCAGCTTAGGCCCGGTTGCATAAAAGCTCCAGATATCTTCTAGACAGCTAATGGTTCTATACATCTTATATACTGTACTCGATAAATAGCCAATGTCAGATAAAGGAGTTGAGCACTTTGTCAATAGATGGAGACACGATGAATTCTGTAATATCAAATTGGCCGAGATTGAGTAGCAACCAATGAGAGCGCTTCTAGCTATTGTATCAACATGGCTGAATTTTCTGTTTGTTTTTTTGTTGTCTGCTGTTTCTCTGGTAAAATGAATGTAAAACGTGAGAGAAACTTCGGCAATTTCGACTTCGAATCTTGTGCATTGGAGAAAATGTCACCCATCACAATCTGACAACATAATGCATAAAACGTAACACATTAATAACTGATTTACCACTCAGAAAGGAATGCTTCGACTTGTTCCCAATTCTAATGATGGGCTATTTAACGCTGAAAAAGGCATGCTTGCAGTTGTTCCTTATTTCATATGATGGCCTATTTATCCATGGGCCATTTCTTTGACAGCCTGATTATTTCCGAAACTCAATATTGTCAAATATCGAATTCTTTCAGGGAATATTTTTGCTTTACACATCTCTAGGCCTAATTATTGCCTCAGGTTGAAGATGACGAGAAAGAATATGATTAATCATTAATATTCGTGCTGTAAAAAGGCTATATTTTCTTCATAAAGTGTTGCAATAGAAAATAAAATTAATATACTTAAGCTACATTTTTTCCGAATCTGAATATCATCGTACTTCTTGAAAAGATTGCTGTATTTCTTTCAGGGAATATTTACTTCTGTATAGACCTACAGTCTTACTAATAATCCAAATGTAACATTTATACCAGGAATGTACACAGCTGAGGAGAAAAAAGTGTACTAATAATTAGACCGCGGATTTTTAGGTACTAAAAACTAGAGCTTTAGGCACCTAAATTAGGCGTTTATTATACCTTGTTTAGGTTGTATAGGTTACAAAATAGGCTCTAAAACGACTTTGAAATAGAGTGACAGCGTAAATTTTATTAAAATATGAATAGGCCAATCATATCTAAAATTTGATATAACTCACATTATTGTGTTTTATAATAGCCTACTAACCAAATAATTAAATTCACTTCAAGTTTAATCCACATTTTTCAGTATTTGATTCACTTAGATTAATTCTCATACACCATAGTTAGCCGCACAATAGACTACAAGTACCTTTTCTATATTTTCCATTGTGAAACTCTGTCGTTTGTCACTTAAAATCAGTTTATAGGCCGAGAATGAACGTTCCACATCCACTGACGTAACAGGAGCAAATTTGAGCCTGGCAGTATGTTGCATTACAAGTGGATGATCTACGTCGCTGCCCTTTCCACTGAGTATATCTGCCGCTGCATAGAGAATTTGTAGACCTGTGTTTTTTTTAAGCACATTGTCTATTTTTGTCCTGACTTTCTCCCCAACTTCACCTGGTGCATTCTTAATGTTGTCTTTAACTTCTTGAATTAAATCAATGTTTTCATATAAGGGGGTCCCTCTTCTTTCCAATTTTGAAATAATCTCCACAAGGAATGTGAAGTGAGCCCTGATATATGCCAAGTCATGCGGTATAGAGGAATCTTCCAACAGCTTCTTTGCTGTTGCAATGTAGGTCGATGCACCATCTTCCAGCTGCATTACAACACTTTTTATCTCGTGAAGATGACAATTGTAGTATTCAGCAGCTTTCAGCCACGTACCCCAACGAGTAAGTACAGGTTCAGGGGGTAAAGGGACATCAGGTAGCTGTTCCTGGAAGGCCTGAACTCTAGTTGGAGCTTTTAGAAATACCTTCTTTATGGTGGAAATCAATTTGTTGACCATTGGAAATTGTGACCTGACTTCCTCTGCTATGCGGTTGATACCATGCGCAAGGCAAGTCACGTGTACTAGTGCAGGATAAAAAACTTTCAGGAGCTGCATAGCTGCTACCATGTACGCTGCCGCATCTGTGTATGCAAGAAGTACCCTGTTTTCGTCTATGCTATTTGGATACAACACTTTCAGACCATTGTTCACGAAGTTCGCTACAGTTTGTTTGTTAGTTTTCTCAAGTTGCTTCGTGCAGATGAGATATGCCCTAGAGGATGAATTTGGGTCTAATTTTCCAACAATCAGGTTTGCTACGTATCGACCACGAACATCGGTGGTTTCGTCGACTGAGATCCAAACATACGATTCCCCTATATCCTCCCGTATCTTACTCATTGCGTCATCGTAAGATTGCTGCACGTAATTTTTCCTTATTGTTGATTCGGAAGGAACTGATCGATTGCAATACTTCTCCAAGAACTTCCTAAATGCTTCATTTTCAATTGTTCTGAATGGAATATTGGCCGCTATCATTGCATGACACAATTCTGCATAGAAGTTGTTTTTGTTGCTCGTCTTCTCCAAGGATTGACTTAAGAGTAACTGTTTAGATTTTGATTTGCGCTCCTCATTGGCCTTGTGTAATGCCCCCTGGACATGCTGTGATAGATGGGACTTTTTGTCACTTGAAACCTAAAACAAAATATAAAATTTGTAAGGTGGTTATTTACTTCTACTTTAATGTAATATTTTATATTAATATTAATGTATGACAAACTTCAGGCGATTTTCATTGTTTCCATAAAATGCACAACAACAAAAACAGCGAAATGCAATTTAGACTGGGTTCGAAGAGTTCTATACACGTCAGTTTACCGGTAACTCTGATTTACGGAGCAAAGAAATGTCTAACCCTAGCACTTTGGACAAAGAGATTTGATTTATTTAAATATGCCACCAGACTAAATTAATTTGAAAGTTAAAAAAGGGAAGAAAGTGAGTTCACTTCTAGCAGTGTGACGTTCATTGCAGGCCTACTGAATTTAATAAAAATAATACAAACTTGTTGAATGTTTAGACTACATACCTCTTTATTACAAGCTTGACAGAAAATTACTTTCCCATCCGATGTAAAACACGGAAACTCGTTCAACCACTGACGAATCAAACTTGACTTTGAAGTCCCGATTTTCGGCATTTTTGTTCACTTCACAGTTCACACATTCACACCTTGGAATCTTCCACCAAACTGGTGTAGAGCAAGCGAAAACCATTTTTGGAGGCTCGTGGTCAGGAAGTACCGTTAGGCATTGGTTCGTCACCCTTTAAACAATAAGACTTGTCCTTGACAGCTGCAACTGTAGGGAGAGTGCAACTTGCTTGGACCACTGTGTCCCTAAATTTGAAATACAGTATATTGATCTAAAATGTCTTCGTTTATAATTTTCCGTACAATTATAGCACAAATTATATTTACGTTCCATTTAATATGGAATAAAAAACTAAGGTTTTCGGGATTTTGTGTTAATTAGGTCAAAATAGTCCGTAACGTTGAAATAGGCATTTTTAGGTGCTATAAAATTGTGTTTAATAGACGTAGATAAGTCTGAAACATAAATAAACTTAATTATTTTCAGATATCTGTCAAGGAATAAAATAGGTAAAAACCTAAAGATCCGCGGTCTACTAATAATCCTTGCATAAGGCTGAATGTGTGCAACGTTTACACAGCCTGGCCCCCTTGTATAAACTTGACGTAAATAATCAAGATGGCCGATATCCGTAACAGCCGGTCGTTTCGTAGATGTCTGAGATTGAATTTTGTGGCTACGCATATTCTGATCTGCTTCTCCGGAATTATACACATTGTTCCTTGTTTGCGGGACATATTTCCATACTTGTACCCATGATTACAGCTTCCTGAAAACAATATAATGAAATACTGAAACTAGAATTACTGTCTGCAGACGATCCATCGTTGCTTGCCCGCTGCACCGATAGATGGCGTTCAGCAGTCCCTTCATAGCCAGGTGCTAGTAACGTCACAACTAGAGTGACGTATTTGATGACGTTGAACGTACAAACCCGGTGTAAACTCGGCAGTTACACTCTGTTTATTGGTAATGCGGCTTATGCAGAACTTGCACGGTGAACAACTAAACAACCGTTCAACGCAGATATAAGCCGCTTTTATTAGTAAGGCTGCTAGGCTTTATACCAGAGATGGCAAAATGTGTACTCGCGAGTCATGCCCCTGCAGTCAGTCCAGCGGAACCATGACGTCATCCACCCTTCCTTCCATGAACTTCAGTCGCTGAACACAGCAGAGGTGCACTGTCTCATACTGTGTACCGTACGTTGTTGTCAACAACTTTGTAATGTCACATTCGAAACTCAGGAAACTAGTGAAACTAGTGAAACCTCATTGGGAAGAACAGTATTTTGTCTGCAATGAAGGTGATAATGTTAGATGCTTAATATGTTCACAAACGTTAAAGGGCCTTTTAAAATGTAATATTGAACGACACTATTCTTTATGTCACCAAGTTCATCACTCTATTACAGGTGAGGTGGCTTATTAATTATTTTAGTTTGGTTAGTTAAAATAAAATAGGAATTCACAGCCATCATAACATTTTTTTTTTATTTATATACTGCTCTGCACTATTATCTGTGAAAATAAAATTCAAATTATTAAATACATTGTTATGATTTCTTTCAAACGAGTTCGGAGATTGCACGATTTAAGAGAAGCAAGTTCTAGCAAAGAAGATCATCTAGATAGCCTACGTCTTTCTACAACACAAAAACAACTTCTTGCCAGTTACCATGTTGCATGGAGAATAGGCAAATCTACGAGTATAAAACCTTTCTCGGACGGAGAATTTGTAAAGTCGTGCTTAAGCGATGTTGTTAAAGTAATATGTCCTGAACAAACTCGCCATTTTGAGTCACTTCATTTGTCTCGCAATACAATTAAGAGCAGAATAGAGAATATTGCAAAACAAATTGAAAATAATATAAAAAATAAACTATATACTTTCATAAAGTATTCTTTAGCACTTGATGAAAGTACCGATGCAAACGACAAAGCTCAATTAGCGATATTTATTAGAGGAGTAACCGACGATTTAGTTGCACATGAGTACTTTCTTGATCTAGTGATGCTCAGGGACAATACATGTGGAAGTGACATTTTTCAGGCACTGAAGAGTACGGTCGAGAAAAAGGGTTTAGATTGGAATAAACTAGTAGCTATAACAACAGATGGGACTCCCTCAATGACTGGGAGAATCAACGGTTTGAAAGGCAGACTACAGAAATATGAGAAAAATACGTTAAAGATAAGTGAGAGTGTAAAATTTATCCACTGTATTATTCATCGAGAGGTTCTATGTGGCAAAGCTGTTAACTTTGAGCATGTAATGGATGTAGTTGTTCAGACTATCAATAAAATTAAGTCTTCGGCCCTTAAGCATCGCAAATTTCGAAATCTTATACAAGATTTAGGGGAGGAATGGAGATGTACAATATTTTACCCAAGTCAGATGGCTCAGTCGGGGTCAAATGCTACGGAGATTTTTTTATCTACGTACTGTCATTGCTGATTTTATGACGGAGCAGGTTTGTTGAATTTATACGTACAGTTTCTTCAGCTACTTCGTTTTTGTGCCTTCATTATCGTACCTAATGTCACTAATGTGATTTCATTTTACAGGGTGTCAATATTTCGGAATTACAAAATGATGACTGGGTTACTGATTTGGCTTTTTTTTACCGACATCTGTGAACACCTCAATACCTTGAACTGTCGAATGCAAGGTCGTGAACAAACTATTGTTCAAATGTACGATAAGGTCACCTCTTTCATCAAGATGCTTAATGTTTGGAAGGTGCAACTTAAAGATATCATTTTGCTTCTCTGAAATCACTGAGTTCAATTTCCGACTCAAACCTAGCAAAATATTGGCAATATTAACTAGTGAGTTTGAAGACAAACGATTTGAAGATCTGAAACACATGAAACATGATTTTGAGTGTTTTGTATGCCCCTTCACAACGGACATAACACTTGTAAGACATAATCTACAATACGAACTTGCAGATCTTCAATGTGACACTTTTTTAAAAATTAAGTGCAAAGATTTTGTTGGTTCAGATATTTTTAAATATATCGATTCCTCTACATACCCACGTCTTAGGACATTTGCAGCTGAAATAATATCTCTGTTTGGGTCAACGTGCAGTCGGTGAAATAAAAAACGTCGGGACTCGTATGCAGTTAAAATTAAAGTTTTAACGCATTAGTTCACAAGTTTTCTATAAAAAACATAAAATACAGGTCATTTTCGGAACATATGAGGCCATGCGACAAGAGGGAAAAAATGAACAACGAGGGAAAAATGAAAAACGCAATACACGATATTGAACTTAATGTATTGTCATAATTCATTTTGCTTTGTGTCATCGCACCACATACAAATGCAGCTTGAGAGAAAGTGTAATTAGGGCTGTAATTGACCTGCATTTTTCGGCCTCTGAAGCAGCGAGAAGGCTCCATATTTCTTAAAGAGCGGCTCAGAGGTGGGAAGTTTTCATAGGAAACGTGGATCTGGCCGGCCGCGTATTTCGATACTAGATTGGTTGCAGAAGTTGAACGTAAGTTATTGATTTTGCACTACAAGTACCGGTATTATAAAATAAAATCTTTAAAAAATGCTCCTTGAATAATCATATTCCTTGCGAATTTATTAATTATTAATATTATAAGAATTTGCAACCAAGAATATGGCGGATGTGAGACATATAGCCACAGCCTTCTATACATGTTCGTTTTGGAACAAAACTGACTAATTAATCAAGAAAATACATGGATAGACAAGAGGCAGGTGTGAACCTAACCTTAAGTCTTCCTGTACATGCGCATATGCTCGTTCGTGATACTTAATCAAATACCGCCCGACGTTTTTTATTTGACCGACTGTACATTTGCGAAATTTTTTTTTCAAAAATGAATACTCTGAAGACTCTTAAAAGAACACGACTGACAGATAACAGTCTTCATGCACAAATTACGGTGGCTGCTTATGATGTAACATCTGATTTTGAAAGTCTATTGAAGTAAAACTACCATACCATACTTCAAAAGAACAAGTTCTGCAAAATAACAATCTTCACAATATGACAATGTACTGCAACAATAAAACGCATTCTAATATAATTCCTATTTATTCCTTTCGAAATTACAATAGAAGCTGAAGCACGTTGTAGTCTAGACTAGCCAGTCCGCCGCTGTGCCGCTATTCCCTGCAGAACTACGAACAACTTCTCTGCCTTCCTTCCCTGATGTGCGGGTAGTATCCTCAATACGTCTCACGACTTTCGTATTTTGCCATCTCTGCTTTATACGATCGGGCATTGAAGATGACCAGCAAGAAAATATGATGTGAATTAATATTCGCGATGTTTTCCTAAAAGTATTACAACAGAAAATGAAATTAATAATTACAAATAAACGATGGATACATTAATAGCCTTGGCTATAACAAAGTTCATCTAACCGATAATATAAAATTTTTCTAGTATTATGAATTATTTCACTCACAAATTAATAACCAATGCCAGCTTCATTACTACTTTCATTTTAATACCATAACAAGCTAGTAACATCATGTAAGGTAAAATGCTAACATAATAACGAAAAATACATCAACATAAATGTATCCCACGTCCGCCATATTGAATGTTTATCTGGAGCTTCGTGAGATATCTAGTGATCTGTCTACCGATAAATTATCGAGTGTTTCATTGAATGGATAACCGTCATCTGACGTTTCAGAAATACTTATCGATTAATTAATGCAATCTAATAGATATCTAACGTTTCAGAAACCCGGCATTAATGAACGTGACCAGATCCGCACTTTTATATTTCACGTATAGTTCGTGGTTATATCTGATTCTCCATACCTGATCATCCAATACAGCTCCAATAGATTAAGCTCAGAAATACACAAACTCATTCTTATGATTTGGAGAAGAATTGCCAAAGGAATGGAAAGATTCTACTATTATACCGATCCATAAGAATGGGAGATAGGGCCGAATGTAATAGCTGTCGAGGAATTTCTCTCGTCATACAGATTTTTTTTTTTAACTGCTGTCAAGATTAACCCCATATGCGGACGAAATCATTGGAGATCACCTATATGGATTTAGGCGAAATAGATCAACCATTGATCGAAATATGTTGTGTTCACCAAATCTTGGATAAAAAATGGGAATATAATAACTCTGTTCACCAGCTAAACATGATTCAGTTAGGCGAGACAAAGTGTACAATATCCTCACTGAGTTTGGGATACCAAAGAAGTTAGTTAGGCTCATCAAAATATGTATAAATGAAACCTATAGCAGAGTCAGGGTAGGGAATTTTATATAAGATAGGTTTGCTATTACTGCCTTTACTGTTCAATTTCGCTTTGGAAAGTTCATGAAAACAAGATAGGCCTAGAATTAAATGGCGATCATCCGGTTTTAGCTTAAACATATTATGTTTGCCTTTTGGGCGATGACATAAACGAACATAATCGGGAGAAATGCAAGAAAGTCTTTCCGATGCCTGCAGGAATGGTGGGTTGGAAATGACTAAAGAAAAACTAAGCAAATGGTCATGAAACGTCAAAACAATGCGTTACAAAATATTAAAATGGCCGGTAAATCTTTCGAACATATGGAGAAATTCAAATATCTGGGAGCAATAATTGCGTATACAAATATTAAGGTAGAAGTTAAGTGTCGAATGAAATCATGAAATGCTTTTTTTATGCAGTTCAGAAATTTTTATCTTCTCATCTTCTGTCCAGAAATCTAAAAATAAAAATTTATAAGACAGTTTGCCTCCCGGTTGTACTGTATTATATGAATGTGAACATATAATGGGGATTGGAGAAAACTGCATAACGACGAGCTTCACCTGATATAGAAAGGAGAATGAAATGCGCATGGAAGAGGAAAGACATAATATCTATAAAAAAAATATTGAATGAGAGATCCGAAGAAAAGAGACCACTTGGAAGACCTAGACTTAGGTTAGGTGGGAGGACAATATTAGGATATATTTAAAGGAAGTGTGATTGCGAGAGATGGTTGGATGGCGTTAGCACAGAATACAGAATATGGCAGGCTCAGGAAAGCGCGGCAGTGAACCTCCGTGTTCCATAAAATAGCTAATATTTCTTTAGCTTGCTTAGGAATTGATTATTGCCATTCAATAAGTAAGTCAGTAGGATTTGTGAGAGTGGTGCAAAATACATCTCGTATAACTTACAGTTTATTAGCAGTCATTCTAAACTGAGTATTAAAGAAAGTAAACTTCTAAACTAGTTCCACCATTAAATGATTATATTTACAGTTTGTTAGGAACTGCTGTTTCTTAATTATTCCTCAGGTGATACGGATAATATTTTCAAGGGCGAGCAATGTTCTGGATATACAGTGTTATCAATGCACTGTAAGTAATATCAGATAAAGAAATGGAGCAAGATCTGAATTATTTTGCTCTTAGATGATTAGACTATTCTTTTGAAGTTGTCAAGATTGATAGACTGGGGAATGACCTAAGCACTTTTTGATGACACGTAGATCTCGAGTGTTATTCTTGCATTCAGCAAGGGTTCAGAAACTCGCAATTCTGCACTTGTAATGCACTAATTAGTAATTAATTTTGGCATTTATTCTATGCCCATGGCTCCTACCATATAGTAAAGCACTGTGCATTACATGCCCTAGTATCTATTATTTTCGACGTCTTCCGAAATGTTAAGTTCCCTGTCTTACCACTAATGGAAAAAAACAGGAGAATTATAAAAGTAGAAGTCATTTTATAAAACAGGCTCGGGAAGTAATGCACTGGAAGTGCGAAATGATCTACCCCTACATTCGCCTCTTCCTTATTCTTTCTATCTGCCACGCGACTAAAGTCTATCTCAGCGTACCTGATAGGAAGGAAAAACAATCTCTCCTCTCCTCGTTCCACTGGCTACAGTCAGAGGGGAGGCTAGTACGGTCCATTCCAAAAACATTGATTCGACTACTACGAAATTCAATGCTTCCTATTAAATGCTATGCATTGCATACACAATAAATATTATTTACGCAATAAATAAATAAATATAAATATATATATATATATATATATATATATATATATATATATATATATATATATACACACACACAGATTTTCTTATACACACTCACAGACACTATAACTACTAATTTAACTATACACAGGGCGAAATATGGAATTTGAAACGACACCTGCAGAAAACCACTTCGAGACCGTCGGCGACAATGTTTTCTTGGAGACTGTAGTTGCCAAAGATCTGAAACATTTACGCCATTCCTGATTTGTCTCATACCCACGCTTATTAACACCAAGAAAATACTGTTATTTAAAATTAAGGCTATTGTTGTACGTATTTTACTTATGAGATTACTATAATCACGTTTAGATGGTTATCGCATCGCATCTCAATTAATACTACGTTGTTTATACTCCAGTAGTAAAACATTCTAACGTAAATATCAGAGTAGGGGGTTGAAAGCGGTAAAAAGAACGGCAATTCGTCACATTGGAACTCCAGTCCGGTTCCGTGGCGGGGACTGAGAATGTTATGATTTCCTATCAGGTTCCCTGAGATGCAGTATAGTCCCAGTATCAACCGGTTTAGTTGTCTCTACCTGCAATAGGGATGTAGCGAACTAGAACCAACAGATGTCTCCACTGCTCTAGCCGTTCGTCACTTGTTTTTCGAGTTGTTGTCTGCTGGTTCCATGCTTTTAAATGGCGTTTCATCTTAGCAGACTGAAAAATACGTTCGAACTTTTTTTTTTTTTAGCGGGTAAAGCGCAACTAGCCGCATTTCTTTGTATACTGGACACTTCCAGAATATATTTACGTGAAAAAACTCAAAGAAAAATTGCAAAATTGCTATAATTATAAGTCGAAAAGAAAGAAGAATAAGCTGACAAATAATGTGAGAAATGCCCGCTAAATATTAACTACATTGCTATGTTCCCGACGTACAAAATGTTATGCAGATATGAATATTTATATACAGTACTGCTAATTTGGCGATTGGGTATGATTCAAAGTAACTAAAAGAATATACCTCTAGGGTTCAGACAGTAAAATACTAATTGATATACGTGATAAACACTGATTTATGTGGTGTGTATTCGCAGACATTTTTAATATTATTTATTTTCTATATCAAGTGCATATTTAGCCTATACCGTCATATTAAAAACGTATTCAAAATGAAAATATGTGTACATCACGAAAACTTACCTTTCCTGTCCCTCGTAGTTAAAAAAGATGGGAACTTGGAAGTCGATTCGGCCTTTTTTTTCTTCTTCTCATTCCTCATTCTTTCTTATTCCTTTTATTATCGGTAAGTTATGCTAGACCATCGTTACATGATTTTCATTTCTAGTTATGAAACAGAATATTGTTAAGAATATTTCATTGCATGACATATCAGATTATAAAGGCAGAATTTAATAATTACACTGAAAAACAAAAAAATAGAATCGGAGGATATCTTGGTATCCAACACTTGTTCTAAGACAATTGAAACGTGCTGATTCAGAATATGCAAACCATTTGTCTCTATCACCCATGGTTTTTTAAATATACATCTTCAACTATTTATATATCATTAGAACACTTACTGATACAGAGAGTACTAATGAACATGGCGTTCGCTAAGAAAATAGTACGATTGAGTCACAGGACACATATTCTGTACATAAATATGTAGTTAAAGGCATAATACACATATAAAATCCAAGCAAATTGCTATACTTCCTTAATCTAAGCTGTGTTTGGTTTGAATTTCTTGACTGTAGACTTGCGTTTGTGATGATCATTTGGCATGTCACGCTGAAGCGTGCAGCAGTAGTTGCTGCACTCCATCAACCCTGATACCGTAACTCAATCACCGAGATGTCCTGATGAAAACGTTCACCATGTTCGTCACTGACTGAACCTAGGTTCTCAGGGAAGAAGTCAAGATGTGAATCTAGGAGATGAATTTTGAGGGACATGTTGCAAACCAGCTGTTTGTCTGCACTAATGCACTTCTTCACAACATTCACATAGTCACCAGATTTATAATTTTCAAGGAAATTGGCCACGACCGATTTGAATGCTACCCATGCATGTCTTTCAGTACCATTCAGTAAATCTTGGAAGTGGCCGTCAGCAAATATCTTCCTTATTTGTGGACTTATGAACACACCTTCTTTCACTTTTGCATAACTCAACTCCGGAAACTTGTTGCACAAGTACCGAAAAGCATCTGAATCATTGTCTAGTGTCTTCACGGAATTCTTCATGAGCCCCAGCTTGATGTGAAGCGGTGGCAACGGTACACAAAGGACATTTTTATTTCCTGGCTGCGTTCTGTCTCTGATCGCTCAACTTTTCTTTATGTAGTGGTGTTTTCTATCTCTGCTATCCCATTCGCAGATAAAACAGCAGTACTTGGTGTATCCCGTCTGCATGCCCATGAGAATAGTGATAACTTTTAAATCACCACAGATACACAATATATACTCGTGATAGCATATTATTTTTTCAAGAAGTAGCGACATGGATTCGCGATATCGAAAATATTTTGATATATTACATTAAGTATAACTAGTTTCACAAATGACACAACAATATAGGCCTATGACGTTTCATGAAAAATTACTAAACACTACATAGAGATTTTGATGAACGGTGTTCAATGAAAATTAATTTTTGTTGATATCTTCAAAACCTGACGCGTTAGAGCGAAACGGTTTCCAGAACTGAAATCAGCATAAAAAACTGCATTAGAAAAGGTACACAGCATGTCAGATATCTACAGCTTGTTTATCAGTGTTATCATACGTTAAGTTATGTAGCCTATTAAATTGGCAACGCTATTGCCACAATTTTTATTCGAGGCCGTCAATCTAACTTGGCTATTTAGAAATCACAGAATTTATATTTTGATATCAGATGCAATTGAAGGCTACAGTAGCCTATTATACACAATATATTTATACAGCAAAGTAAAATTAATAGGCCTAAAATAACTAAATAAATTAAACAGGGAAGTGGTCTTTAAATATAAAGGTGCACTAAAGATACAGTTTAACAAAGGTATAAAACTAACACAATGTACTGTAATTATCATTGCGTTACTAGGTAATTTTAATTTATTTATTGTAATTTACTCTATTTTTAAATGACCCATAACATCTTCTGGATGCTCACGGCAAATTTAATATTAATTTAAAAATTAAAGAATTTCTAATACCCGCACTGCATATAAATATTCATACATTGATAACATATTACTGCAAGTCGAGTACAAAATAATGTCGTCTGTATCGGAAATATCTCACAATATTTGTTCGTTAATCCTTCCTTTTTAGTGTTATTTAGAGCCTATCTCCTGTGATTTTTCTTTCGTATTTTTGGCACTTCAACATTCTAGAAGGGCCCAGTAAACAATTAAGTACGTATAGTAGCCTCGTGTCCTCTATAAAAATATAAAATTACGAACATATTTTTCGGACTGAGAAGTTGGAACGCCATTTAAAAGCATGGTGCCAGCAGAAGACAACTGGAAAAACAAGTGACGAACGGCTAGCGCATACCGGCTAGTACACCCACGCTATCTGTCGGAGAAGTTTGGCGATCTACATCCCTATTGAAAGAGAGTAGTAGGTTTGAGAGCTAGGGTCAAATACCTTTAATAGTAATAGGGATGAAGCGAACTAGAACCACCAGATGTCTCCACTGCTCTAGCCGATATGCGCTAGCCGTTCGTCACTTGTTTTTCCAGTTGTCTGCTGGTACCATGCTTTTAAATGGCGTTTCATCTTATCAGACTGAAAAATACGTTCGAACTTTTCTATTTTTGTAGCGGGTAAAGCGCTACTTGGCGCATTTCTTTGTACACTGGACACTTAAGGAATATATTTACGTGAAAAAGCTTAAAGAAAAATTGCAGAAGGTAGACGCTGTAAGAGTCGAAAAGAAGGAAGAATTAACTGACAAATACTGTCAGAAATGCCCGATACTAACTACATTACTTTCTTCCCGACATACAAAATGTTGTGAAGATATGAATATTTATATACAGTGCTGCTAATTTGGTGATTGGGTATGATTCAAAGTAACTGAAAGAATATTTATCTAAGGTTCAGACAGTAAAATACTAATTGATATACGTGATAACCACTGATGTATGTAGTGAGTATTCACATACATTTTAAATAGATTAATTTTAGGTAGATTTCGAAGAAAAATCTACCTATTGCAATGGATACCACTTTATGATTTTCGAAAAATTCTTTCATATCTTTACGTTTCATGCTCCCCTAAGTGCGAAACCACCGCCCGTTCAAAAAAAAATTTTGTGATATTTATATATATATATATATTTATATCTTTACACGATAGCGGCCGTAATTTTGAAGATATTTGAACCAAATTTTAATATGTCATTTCTAGGCCCAATAGCTCGGACAAGTTCGTTAATGAGCGAAATTGGCCCAAGGGGGTGGTCGGGGGAGGGGGTTGAAATTTTTAAAAATGTATATCTCGGCCCCTATGAAGTATAGAGGGAAACTTTGTTTGAATAAATTAGAGTACTCCCTATGGAGTTCACAGTGACACCAACGATTCGGGGGTTCGAGTGAGGGTGGGGGTGGGGGTGGGGGCGGGGGATGAAAATTCGAAACTTTTGAAACCACGTCTTGTGGGGTATCGTTGAAAAGCTCTTGATGAGTACTCTACAAATCAATAAATAGTTTCTTGATAGCTCTCATATGACGCGAGATTTTAATGTTTGAAAATAATAACACTTAAAAGAATTATTATTATATCATAATTTTTTCTTGTTTAGCGGCTTTGCTAATTTTATTCATTGCTGATCTTGCGCACGGCCTCCCAGAATATTATATCCTATTCTTGTTGTCAAAACAAATGATTGTAGGCTCTTCCTCTTTACCGAATTCAGTTCTTATTACTGCGGGTTTGCCATGCCAAGGCTAAAAAAGATAATAAATTAAACCAAAAGCACTTTGAAATCTACCTCAGCCTGTAGGCCTGCCTAAAGGGATTTTTTTATATCAAATGCATATTTAGTCTATACCATCATATTAAAAACGTATTCGAAATCAAAATATTAAAATATGTTTACAACACGAAAACTTACCATGTCCCGTGCAAAATGGTTAAAAAAGATGGGAACTAGAGAATCGATTAGACCTTTTTCTTTTAGGTAGATTTTCGAAGAAAAATCTACCTATTGCAATGGATACCACTTTATGATTTTCGAAAAATTCTTTCATATCTTTACGTTTCGATTCGTTACGAATGTAGATTCCGAAAAATTAATACATTCAAAAGTATTTTGAAACCTTCCTGATGAGTAGAGCTGAGATTTGTATTCATTATAAGCAGTAATCACATATTTTACTCTTTGCCTTTACACTATGGAAAACCATAAATGTCCATGGTTGTCTGCATTTTTAGTAATTTTAGTGGTTATTTTACATATTGAACTTATAATTCTTTCACACTGGCCGTGTGTAAGCTAAGGTGGAAAGGGAGAGTCAGATTGAAAAAATCAATGCCATATCCGGGATCTGAACCAGGATCTTCGGCTCTCCGTGCCGTCACTCTACCATTGAGTTATCATGGCAACATGCCGGTACAACATTAAATTCTACAACTGACTCGCATATTATACATATTTGTAGGAATTTTAAATACTCTTTTGACATATTTATAGCCTATACATATATAATAAATATATTTAAAAGCAATTTATACATACAGGAATCAAAGTGGTTTTATACAGTGAGTCCCACGCAAGAGTTGGCCAATGACGCGGGTTTCTGCGTCGCGGCTGGCACAGCTCCAACTCCCGAGCGATCGGGTAAAATATCTACGCAAATATTTCCGCGGTTGGTGTAATGATTCAGGTTCTCACAATTACAGTTAAAATTACAACGAAAATAACCATGTACCTCATCACAAGAGATGTTGGAACTATTCTCCTCTTGCATAAGCACAACACGACCCTTTTTTAGGGAATTTTCTTTCACGCGCGTAAGTTCAGCTTCCGAGATAGAGTTAATTTCTCTTGTGATATTGTCTTGTGTATGGGAAATTGACCTGTACACTTTATTTTACAAGTTTCCCCATAAATAATATTTACATACTGTTAGAAGGACTCGATGACAATATCACATAGGCCTATCACAAGAGAAATGAACTCTGTCTCGGAAGCTGAACTTATGCGCATGAAAGAAAATTTCCTAAAAAGGTGACAGTATTGTCTGGATGCAAGAGGAGAACATTTCCATCATCTCTTGTGATGAAGTACGTGGTTATTTTCATTGTAATTTTAACTGTAAATGTGATAACCTGAATCATTACAACCACCGCGGCATTATTTGCGTAGATATTTCAGCCGATCGCTCGGGAGTTGGAGCTGTGCCAGCCGCGACGCAGAAACCCGCGTCATTGGCCAACTCTTGCGTGGGACTCACTGTATATAATCGTTTTTATATATGTAAATATATCATACACAAAATACTTTTAATGTCTATTTGTATAAATTGCTTTGTTGAAATTCAGAATTGTTTTAAATATAATAATTTTTATATAACAATTTTGATGTCTATTTGTATAAGTTGCTTTGTTGAAATTTAGAATTCAGGTATTGGCACTTGCCACAGAAGGTGAATTAGAATGACTGACAACTCTTCAAGAGGTTGACTAAGGGCTGTGTTAACCAACACGGATAAACTTTCTCGTTATCGCGGATAATAAAAACTACGATTAATCCATTATCTCAAATAGTAAACCTTTCGGGTTCCACCACATAATTTGTCATCTTGGTTTTCAAAAGCTTGGTTTCTGTCTACTACTTGTCTGACCATTAAATTTTTCATACGAGAACCAACGTCCTCTGGCGGTGGTTGTGTGAAACAGCGGGGGGGGGGGGCTACGTCCGTGAAATGTAAACGTTTCCATAGCAACGGAAAGTTTCCTCTCACGCTGTCTCTAGCTAGTAGTTATACAAACGGTCGCTAGATGACTCACTGTTTTGGGGGCATGGCGTATAGCAGATAATTTCGTTTTTCTCTTGAATCTTGTGCAGAAATTAATGCCGTCATAAATGTCCAAGTACGGCATACCTTCCTTTATCCATTAGGGTGCCTTCTTCTGTGTTCTAATTCATATTCCTCGACACTGTGCAGTCTAAAAACCAGGATCAGACGACAGACAGATTATCGGCGTTGGTGAACACAGCCCTAAAACAACAGCTAAAGTAAAATCTTAACTGGGTTTTACCGAAGATCCAGTTGACTGTAGTAGTAGTATGATGAGGATGACGATGATGATGATGATAAAGTGTTCAGCCCGGAGGCCGAACCTGCCCTGGGACCGACCCGTGGGGGGATACTTACGGCACGACCGAGGGTCCAGGTCCTTTCGCGGGATGGGAATGAGGACACAACACCCAGTCCTGATCCAGGAAAGAAACATCTCTGTAAAATCACCGACCCGGCCGGGAATCGAACCCGGACCACTTAGGTGGCTGGCGGTCTTGCTACCAACTCACCCACAGCGGCGGACAGCTGTAGTATAAGACATTACACTCTTCTCTCACACACCATATAAGGGCTGAAAGTTGTCAAGGCTATGTTGTTTACCTACACTATAGGCTTCATAAATAATACTTATGTATACCCTCTTCATTATATATACTGTAAATAGGCTCTAAAATATTTTCATTTTAAATTTAGGCCGACTGTCACAATGTTGATCACTTTAATTTAAATACTTGGATGATTTTTTTCACATTCAGTATTTTTTACTAGGCTACATATTTATGTACATCGCTTACTTATATGGAATCTATGGGTTCTGAAGAATAATATATCAAATTTGGCTGTTTCCTCTGTTTCTAAAAGCAAAATATCACATCCAGCAGAGTGCTGCATTGTCCGCGGTAAGCCTACTACGGAAGGACGTCGGATGCACAGACAACTTCAAAAGTTGGTCAGATTTGGATTTTTACTGCTCTACTAAATAGCACATTACTCTCAATCGTCAAGTGACGCCAATATTATAATTAGACATTGAAACTTACTTACCCTTGGGACAAGCGCGTATTTAGAAATCAGTTTCCGGGGTCTTAAACTGGTTCACCATATATTACTGACATCTTCCCTTCCTAAGTGGCTCACAACGTTGAATTTTGTCCTTGCCTTGGATTTGGATTCCTGAAATATTCTGTTTTCAAGTGAGCATTACAACTATTGTGCAATTGTGTGTGTGTGGCTATTGTGCAATTTATCAGGGCTCTCTTTTGGAAATAATTCATCTAAATCTGCCCTCTTGGCTTTCAAGAACCCACTGTTGACAGCTGCAATTAAATACATCACAACGATATTTTATCCTAAAGCATATAATTTAATAAGAAACAAGAATATGGGATCATTTTATCTACGAGTAGTTTCGTGTTCTTACAGCGCCTTGTCTTTAGGAAAACGAAGGAAAGATCTAGAATCTTTCTGCCACTTATAATTGCTACAACATATTATACCAGCTTTGTAATTCGCCGCTGTTTATATAATTCATTCGAATTTTAAATATATTACATTAAATTACTTCACGCACAGCTTTGTCACAAAGGCGAGAAATCAGCTGTTCATGTACCGATAAATCCAGGCCAACAGATGGAACTAATGTCGCTGTTCGCAGATTTCAAAGTAGAATGATCGGTATTACTATTAAAAGTATTTGGTAGGGTAACTTCGCACTTCCAGTGCTTTCCTTCCCGGTCCTGTTATAAAGGATACATAGTGTATTGGTCCCCAATACCTACTGTAGGGTTTAAAACACATTATTGACCATCTTCAAGAGAGAAGATGACAATACTATGAATCCACAGAGCCGCATTGTTATAGATCCAAAGAAAACATCGATAGGCCTATCCGTGGTATTATGGGAACTGTCCCTAACAAGTGTATCAAGCTTCTTGAAGATCTAGGTCTCAATATCCACGTTTCAAGAAATAGCTTTGCTAGCTTGAAAATTTAGAAGAAAAACGGGTTGAAAAATACACACAAGAAAATAATATATATATATATATATATATATATATAATCCTATCAGCGCTAGATAGATGACATCATCTTGATTTGCAAAGAATCTCAGATGAAATAATCTCAGATTTCAATAGCATGAACATAAACTTAAAATTTACATACGAAAAAGAACAAAAAGTTATAAACTATCTATGAAAGTTTAATAGGAAAAATAATAAAATTAATTTTGGAATTTATTGAAAACCCACTTATACAGATACAGTGATATACAATACTTCCAATCACCCATACAACCATAAAATGTCAGCTTTCAATAGCATGATATACAGACTTCTGAACGTTCCCATGTCAAATAAGGAGTATAAAAGAGAACTTAAAACTATCCTTCAAATAGCAGCAAATAATGGGTACAAAAGAAATACCATAATAAAATTAGTGAGAAAACAAAGAAAAACAATGAATAAAAATAAGACTAAAACCTCAAACTTGACACCCATGGATAATAACAAGAAGAAAGACAGGAAATTCTTAACATTTACGTATACAGATAATAGAATTCATCACATTACTTTAATTTTAAGATTGCATATAAAACCAACAACAATTTAGGAAACAAATTATACAAATAAAAAAAAAACAATACTTCAGATAAATATACTGGTAATGGAATATACAGTCTAAACTGCACCACGTGTGATAAAATTTATATTGGTTCAACAGGCAGACAATTTAAAACAATATATCATGAACACACCCTAGACTACAGATTAAGTAAAAGAAAATCAGCATATGCCAAACACCTTTTAGATGAAAACCATAAACATAACACCATAGAAAACATAATGAAAATTATACACAGAGAAAATAAATGCCATAAATTACTTTGGAAAATCTGGAAATATACAAACATAGGCATAAAATACTCAATGAAAATACTATAGACCAGAATCCATTATTTGCTCTAATTAATGAACGCACACAACCTCCATAAATACATTAACTGCAAGCAATCATCAACAGTACCACACAACTTCTGTGTACAGAAGGCTATAAGCACAAGGTAAGGCTAATATTATTACTAATAATATTAATCTGCTTAATAATTTCCTCATTCTTAACAAACGTTTCTGTAAACGTTATTAATAGGCTGAAGATGGTTTTTTAAAACTGAAATGCATTCCTAATATAAATAATACTTGGGCGTTTTGCCGCCTGACTTCCTACAAGAAAAAAGAAAAACGACCTAATCTACAACAGAAGAGGACTGCAAGATCAACAGCAAGTGAAACGACTAATATAGACATTGTCATAACTAGGGGGCGGATTTCTATGACATGTCATATTTTTCCACTTTGGATTATTTCAGGTTTCAGACTAATTTAAACCCGATTCCAAGCATCCTGGTGAAAATGGAACTGCTTTTATTGTGCATATAACTGCATATTTAGGAAGTGTTCAACTGTTGTAGCATATTTAGTATGAATATGCACATTTAGGTCATATTTTTGGCATTTTTGTGTGCATATTAAATACATTTTGAAGTTTCATCTCATATTTTGTAAATTTTGCATTATAATGATACTTTTTGAGAATTTACGGATATTTTAAATAATTAACATTATATTTTATTAAAATGAATTGTAATGGAACTTTAAAAAAATATACACAATATGTAAGTGGCAGTGTCATATTTAAAATTTTATTGGTCATTTTTTAATGATTTTTAGGTCATAAATGCATGCATACATCCTAATTTTTAGGTCATAGAAATCCGCCCCCTAGTCATAACTAAGGGCCGGTATTATAATCATGGTTTAACCTCCAGTTTTAGTTTAAACTTTAGTTTTTCAGATTTATGCGTATTATAAACGATAACTACAAGTTAATCTTAAGTTTAACCTAACTGGACCTTTTCTACAGTTTAAGACGTAATAATTATTTTAATGAAAATGGCTATAAAAACACGATTATAAGACAGTATTATGGCTCAATTTCGGATACAACATGCTATGAGAAGATGAGACAAAACTCAAAGTAATTCTATTTGTTTACTTTCCGAAAAGGAAAGAAAATAGAAGGTTGTATTGTGAAACAAATGCTAATACAATATCATTTTTATGAGCAATGAATAGCTATTTATTTTAGCTGTGATTGAAATAAACTTGCACTGAGCAAAACTGAATTCAGTTTTCATTTAACCGTTTCTTTAATAATAAAATTTCTAGCTTCAACTTCTCTTCATACAAACAAACTTCACTTCACTTCACTTTTATTTATCGACGTCATATCCGGGGATTTTGACGTCCGTACATGATTAAATAGAATCTATGTACTTTGTATGTATTATCTAACTTTTACAGTTTCATTTTGCACTTATGTAGGAATCTTGATAATGCGCTTGCTGCTTTGTGTGGTTGATCCTCAGTAAATGCTGTTAGGTTCCAAGGGCTGTACCCATATGTTGTACGTAATTCGTTATAAAAGTCATGAGTTCTAGTATTAGCTTCTGGACAGGAAAAAAGTATGTGTTCAATGGTGCCAAGCTGACCACAGTGGCATTGTGGAGAATCCTTCCTTTTTATCCTATGTAGATAGTATGGTGTGATAGCCGTTTTGAATTTCACTTTATATAAGATGGATATTTCGGAACGAGAAGCAGGAACTTTTAGGAACCAGGGTTTATCTTGCTTCGGAGGAATAGTCCTATGTATGCGTAGACGGTATGAGATGTAATCTTGTATATTCATTGGGTATTTTTTCTGAGCATGGAGTTCAGTAGCCTGTTTTGCTAATTGGTCCGCAATTTCATTGCCTCTAATATTATGATGACCTGGTATCCAAACAAATCGGAGAGAGTTATTCGCAAGGATTCCTTTGATCAATTGTTTAATACTGACTTCAAGCCATGATAACTTAGTGTTTATATTATTTGTAGTTATTGATTCCAGAGCGCTTTGAGAATCGGAGAAAATAATTATATTAGCACCTTGTATGTTCCTAAGACTCATGATCGCCTGACGGATTGCTATGATTTCTGCAGTGTATACGCTGCTGTTATGCTGAATGTTAAATTGTTGTTTTTCATTAAAGGAGTCATTGAAGAATGCAGCACCCGTACCCACGTCCGTTTTTGATCCGTCAGTGAACATTATAATAGTTTCTTGTTGTGGAAAAACTGATATATAATCCAAAAATGTTTGACTAGAATTAATATCATTTTTTGTGAAAGCTGTGAAGTCTTTATCAATGGAAAGGATGAGGGTACTATAATCTGTACAATAGACAGGATATTTTGGGAAAGGTTGGATTTGTTGGTCACAGTAAAATGATTTGAAGACTTCGAAGATAATGGGCAATCTATTGAGAATCCGGGAAGAGTTTGTATTTTCTCGCAGTTCAGTAATATATTTTAGTTTCGTGTATAACGGGTGTGAGCTATTAAGAAATAAAAATTTCATATACTTGATACATGCTCCTGTCGTGCGTTCTCGATAAGTCTGTAAGTGAAGTTCTTTGAAGACATGTACTTTGTTAGGTTTACCGCCTGTTCCTAAGATTCTTTTCCCAATGTTGTAAATGATGGAGCTTATTTTTGTATGCCATTTCTTCGTTGGAAGGGGCAAAACCTGAATTCCATATTCTAGAGTAGATCTTATGAAATTATTGTACAGCAGGTAAAGAGCTTTTGGATGGTTTCCCCAATATCGTCCTGTTATAAATCGGAATATATTTTGTTTGTTGTTGAGTTTTTTCATTACCGTTTGATAGTGAGAATTTCCTGAAAGATTGTAGTCAAGGTGCACACCAAGGTACTTTAAAGATTGACGGTATTGTATCGGTTCCTTATTTATCATTATTTGAGGTAACTGAGGGAGGGGGGTCCTTTTCTTGGAGAATATGGTGAAGGCACTCTTGTCGGCATTTATGTCCATTCCCAATGTGTCAAGTTCTTGGATCAAGGTCTCTAGATCTTCCTGTAGATCCTGAATATTGATGGGGTTACCCTTTTTTAATCTATAGTACAATATGATGTCGTCAGCGAAGCAAAGTAGTCTGATGGTCTTAAATCGAATCTTATGAAGATGATTAGTATAAATATTAAATAAAGTTGGGCTAAGTGACGACCCTTGAGGCAAACCCATTGACGTCTTACGGTTTTGACGATAACTGTAGTATGTTGGTGATTCTAAAGATCGATTAGTCATTAAGGATATAATGTTATTAATATATGTAGATGGTATTCCTATGTTGCTTAATTTCTCACACAGTATCTGAAGATTAACTCTATCGTAAGCACTACTCAGATCAATCGTAATAGCCAGGGTGTTTTCATTTTTTAGCCATCCAGTATATACCTCAGTGACTAGATATAAGATACTCGCCATGGTATTGTATCCCTTACGAAAACCAAAATGTTTGGCGTTGATAATATTAAATCTTTCTATGTAGAATGAAATACGTTGATTCAGCAATTGTTCGTATATTTTTCGAAGAGTCGAGCTCAAAATGATTGGTCTGTTATGTGTTGGATGTATTCCGGTTTTATTGGGTTTTAGGATAGGTATCACTGTCATCTTGTTCCAGAGCGACGGATATACATTCCCTTGTAGTATTGCATTAAAGCTGTATTCTAAATGTGATAATACACACTGCTGAGCATGAGATATCATCTCGTATGTTATTAGATCAGGTCCTGGAGCTGAATGTTTGTTGCCTTTGTTGCGTAGGATACTGGCTATTTCACTCTGTGTAAAAGGGATCTCTAAAGATGGATGAGGCTCTGATGTGTATCCCTGGCATGGGGCATACACTTGGTCCGGTGCCACTTGTTTTAAGAAATCTGTCTGTAGCAAGATATCAAAAACAATCGGAGAGGAAGAGTAATGTTTCTTTCCAGTAAACCACTTCACATGTTTCCAAATCTGTTGTGTTGTGGTAGAATAATCAATGGTGGAACAATACTGGTACCAATTTTGTCTTTTAGCAGAGATGATAAGATGTTTCACATGAGCAATATGTCTTCTCAGATCCAAGTACGTCTTAAAGTCTAAATGTGTTTTGAATTTCTTAAGTAGGAGTTTTCGTTTGGCTATGGCATGTTTAATTTCTGTACTCCACCAGCAAGGTTTAGTTCGAACCGGGGGTTTATGAGACGTAAAGAGCGGATGATGTAAGTTTAGATAATCTTGGAAGGTTGAGGTGAGAAGATCAACAGATGTTTCGGAAGGCTGTAGCTTATTTAATTTGGACTGGATTTCCTGGTTAAATTTTGTCCAGTTTTTTATTTGTGTTCGATGTGGTATGGATTGGACAGGAAAAAGAGGCGAATGGTTGTTTACCGCTATAATGATGGGGAAGTGGTCACTACCTAAGGTATCAGTAAGTGGTTGCCATTCTGTGTGAGGGATGAAACTTGCCGAAATGAAGGTCAGGTCCGGTGAAGTGTTTTGTTGACCTCTATAGCCAAGTCGAGTAGGAGTAATCTTATTGATAAGATGGATATTTTGCCGTTTGAGCTCTTCAATGAAGTATATGTTATTGCTGTTGTATAAGTCTTCTATGGCTTTTCCTAAATTGAAATCTCCCAATAAAATGTATTTAAAATCTCTGTCTGCGTTGAAGTTATTGTTCCAGAAAGTAGCTGTAATATGGTTGGAACTAGTGTTATAAATACCAATGATTTTTAGGTTTCTCATTGTTACTTCTATGGCTTGAAATGTATATGCATAATTGTTAATGATACGGAAATTGGTTATTGTGATATCTTTTTTGATAAATATGGCAACGCCTCCTCCTTTTCCATCTCTGTCATTTCTGATTGACGTGTAATTAGGAATTTTTATTTTTTTTGTAGTAGAGAGCCAAGATTCAAGGATGACTATGATGTCAAATTTATGTTGATGGTTTAAAATTAAAAGTTCTTCCAATTTGTTTTTTAAGCTCTGTGCGTTCCATTGTAGTATTTTCATTCCAGACATAAGATTATACGTAGAATTAATGATAAAATTGAATTAGTAGTCTTCGAGTCTTACAGCCCCTTAAATGGGGGGAAAAAGAAGATTTATTCTAGAAGCTCTTTGATTTGATGTTTGACTTTCTCAAGATCACCCCTAAGGTGTTCCGGTGCCTCACTTAGTATCTTACTGATGGTTGTTAATACTTTAGGTCTTATCGGTTGTCGTAGGCTGGATGTTTTTCCTATTGCCTGAATCCTCTTAGGTTGATGTGTCGAGGATGATTCATCATTCAGTGTCAAAATTGACCCATTCCCCGATGGTCGAGTCTGCTGTTGAGGGCTCTCTTGTTCCTTTCGTTTAGTTGGTGTTTGAGTGATGCGTGTCGTGGATACTTGTGATTGGTGAGTTGTGATCTTTTTTTCCCGCTGTGTTTGAGAGTTGTCTGCTAAAGTCGTTTTGTTATCCAGCCGTGGAAATTGGTTGAAATTGCTGAATATTGTGCTTGTTTGTTGTTGCACCATTTGTGCATAAGATGAGCGCCCCAGGGCTATCTGCTTCGCTTCAAATCTAGAAACTGGAAGTGATGCCAGTTTATCGTTTATTTGCTTTTCCAGTTTATATGCTGGACACTTCTCAATATCAGTTGCTTTATGATTGCCTTTGCAATTTATGCATCTCCGGTCTTCTACTGGGCACTCCCCCTGATGTGGTTCCTTGCCACAGTAAAGGCACTTAGGTGACGATCTACAATTTTTCGCCCTATGGTTTAACTTTCCGCAGTTAAGACATGTTTGTGTGCGTTCAATGTATGGATCAACTTTACATTTTTGGTGGTATAATGTGACTGAACGTGGCAGCCGTTGACTGCGAAATGTTACTTTTACAGTTTCAGTCGGTATATAAGAAGTATTTCCTTGCTCATCTGTTATACGTCGATTGAATCTATATACATTTATAATTTGAAATCCTTCAGGTACAATAGTGTCCATCTTAATCTCTTCAGAAGTGATACTTGACTCAACACCCCTAATGACACCAGAAGAAAATAAATTATATGCCGGAATGAAGGAATTTGTTTGGTGCATTTTGTCGAAGTCAGAGTTTAAAAATGCATTAGCTGCATGCTGAGTCTGGAAGTGTACGTCAATCTGAGAGTATGAAACTTTATTGATATAATGTACATCATAATTAGCTCGAAACAGCCATCGTCCAATTGCCATAGGATGCATATTTCCAATAGCTTGTCCTGGTTGTTTGATGGATACAAAGTATGGACCTGTATCCGAAGATAAATATCGATGTGAAACCCTTGGCTGGGGGAGATCATGTGTTACATTCTCAATTATCGTACCAGTTTCATGATTTGGTTTTTCTTTCATATTTGGAGTCAAAGTTCGTTGGAGTGAATTGTCCTGTTTACAAGTATTTGTGTTTTCTGTATCCATCGATAATACTTCTTGCAGAGAATCGTCAGTTTGAGCGTTCACAACATCACCCGACACGTCCGACATAACCAAAATATTTTAAACTACAACAAAAACAACACAAAACCTCCCCTCCCGAGGAGAACGCGATGTTAACACAAACCACGATAAATACTAGGTCTCTGCCGCACTTGTGCAGTTCTATATGACTTAAAATTAAGACTTCACACTACACGATTCTTACAACAGAAAGAATTACGTATCCTCAAACAAGAACCACTAATTGTTGCTATTTTATGGAGACCACACAAAATATTCAATTGACAAACAAACAAATACAAGCGAATTAGCACATCTTATTGTTTTTCTTTTATTTACAAGGCCAATTCGTCTTCTTTTTTCAGCCAACAGGTCTACCAACACCATTGCACTACGGTTTAACTTAACCAGAACATTATGAAACGGCAGCTAGAGTTAAACTTTAGATTAGGTTTAACTTAATCTAAAGATCAACTTTGTTTATAATACCGGGCCTAAGTGCTTACGCAATTTATTTTTAATGACATTGACCGGTAATATTGATATTACTACAACAAGGATAACACACATTGTTAACGCAATACTTGTTTTCTCTTATTATTTTACTATCTCTTCTTACATGTTACATTATTTTTATTCAAAAGATTAATTTTAACAGGATATGTTATTGTAATTCTAATTATTTGATACAGAAGAGAAAAAGGCCTAAAATTTTACCTTGACAATTTTAACCTGGGTATGAATGTATTATTTTATGTTAAAGATTAAGCACTTGAGGAATTTAGGGTAAACCATCCAAGCATTGTTATTTAAATGAGGGTATAAGGTGGGAAAATTATATCTTACTTTAAAATTGAAAATTCTCTCTAGGAATACCAAAACATTATTTATAACTTGCTTCCTTGTAATAACTTATATTTTTAGTAGGCGTTCTATATTAATAGGTGACATTGTATTATTATTATTATAATTATTATTATTAACCATTTAATAATTTATTGTTAACCTTCAACAGTTTGGTAGCATCTGTATGTAGAGTTTTTGTTTAACTACTAGACTAAAATTATTGGTTTGGCTGCTGCCTTTAGACTTGAAATTTCTTCCCCTGCGCTATAGCATATCGCTACTGTTCGTGCAAAACGCCGAATGTACAAATTGTGTACTTTACAGAAGGCATATGTTTTATTAATATAATATTAATATTTTCCCCTCTGCTGTTTCCATGGTATCTAATGTGTAACTTAACTTTCAAAGTATTGAATTAATAAATAAAAGAATTACAGGAATATAAGACTTTATGCAGTTTTAAATTTGAACTTAATTTAGGTACTAACAGTAGCGGTATCTGAAAACAAAGAAGACTAACATTTTTTATTTAGCTACTGCCTTCAGACGTGAAATTTCGTGTTCTCCTTTACGGTATAATTTGACGTGGTATGTTATGGTACATCACTTCAGTAGTTTGGACCAGTCTTAGGTCTAAGGCTTGCCGCACACGGAGCCACTTGTGGTCGCCACCGGTGGCGACCACAAGCTGCGGGAAGGCTTTTACATGGGGCAGACGCCAGTGTCAGCCACAAGCTGGGGGAGACGCTCGTTCTCGCAGCAAGTGGCCGCCACCGGTGGTCGAGTTCAGGCGCACACGGCAGCCACTTGTGGTCGCCACAGGCGCTCTGGCGTGCTACAGTGGCTTACAGCTCCCTCTGGCGTGCTACAGTGGCATACAGCTCCCTTCTTTAAGAACTTTGGTCGCTAATCTATTGCGTGCCCTTATGTGAAATATAATAGATAGGCCTAGTAACTAGGGCAATGCATATATTATAAAATATTAAAATAAAAAAAATGCATTTATGACCTGAAAATATTTAAAAATCAATAAATTATTCCTTATTACTTATAATTAGCCTTCTGGAATGTGTTGATTTTAGATAGCAAATTAATGTACGATAGAGCATTATATTTAATTTACAATAAAATCACTCACTTTGTTGCTAATAAAAGTAAGTAATTGCTACTGGGATACATGGATCTGTGAAATTTAAAATGAATACAGAAAATATGAATTGACGGAGTTTCTCAGATAAAATGATTGTAATTTGCCTGAAAGTAACGATTTTTATTGTATATGGAAATGCTTCTCTGTAACTCAACTGAAACAATTGGTGCATATTGAGAACAACACTTCACAAAAAAAAACTATAAGTTACAATACGCCGAAATTACCAAATACCTAAAAAAAAAAATCTTGAAAACGAAAAATGCAAAATAATTCCATAAAAATTGCTCTTATTTAATCACTTAATTCACTATACATATTTACATATATTTCAGCTAACGTTCAATAGTGGTATAAACAATGTACAAAATTATCAAGTTCTTGCCGTAGGCCTACTAATAATAACAAAGTTGAGGATAAAGGAACTGATGTTCATTCAAAGCTGTTTTGTCTTCTAGAGATTTTGGGTCAAACTGTTTTTCTGCTTGATAAGCAGAAACAGCACGAAAAAAAAAACTAAGTAACAATAAAATTAAAATGAAAAAATGCATTAACAAAAGAAGTAAAGAACAAATCAATTAATAATTAATGGGAGAAGGAAAGCAGGAAGGACGATGTTATGAAAATAACACACTCGTATTAATTACGGTAATCAGCAAAGCTTCAAGATGTACTGTTGGATCAACGAGTTTATTGTTTATGGCGGAGAGAGAACAAATACCATACATGCAGTATCAACATTACATCTGAGTCAGCGTGGAAAAAAAAAAAATCTTGTCTTTTGAAAGAATAAACAACAGACTGATCAAGATAAGTTTATCACGACAGTTGCTGTTCTGAGTTGTACAATTTGAAACCAGCTATTTGGGATATGCCGTGTTAATTTACAGTAATATGATAGATAAAACAAAATCCTGGAAAAAATGTGCCAACTGTTTGTTCCAGTCTTTCAGGAGATGAGTGTAAAAGAAAAAAAAATCCGCACACAAGCTAACTTTTATACTCCGTGGCGCTACATCCTTGAAGATACAAGTTCTACCAAACGACTGCTGCGTCATCTATCCCAGGCAGATGACAGGATTGGTGGGGGGCATGATGTCAGCATGTGGACACCCACGGCCGTTAATGATGGTTTCCATGACCGGAGCCGCTATTTCTCTATCAAGTAGCACCTCAATTTGAATCACGAGGCTGAGTGCACCCCGTTCCAGACCTTCCTACCTCAGAAAAATCCGAGGAGGTACCGGGGATCATCATGATTTAAGAGAAAGGCATTCACTAGCAAAACTGCAACTAGTGCTTCCAAATCGGAATCCATTCTGCAACTGATGAGAGAAGAGGAAATGTTTCTGGATAAAGTGGCGACCACCGGTGGTCGTGTTTAGCGTCTAGTGGTCGCCACCGGTGGCGACCACAAGTGGCTCCGTGTGCGCCTACCCTAAGTGATAAAACGCATCGCCAATAATATAAAATAGTTTGTGAATGTTTTTCTGAGATCTGTTTTTGCCAAACGTTTGTATTATGAATCCTTGCGTATGTAGCAGATTTAAAAAATGTAACTGAAGTATGTGTTACGGAACTGCATTTCTGTTTAATTACTCGTCAGCATAACAAGATACTGCTGAATTGCTGTTTTATGCTACATATCCTAAATGCATTATTGTCATTGGTTTTTCTTCTTCCTTCCTCTCCCTGCGATTATAGTCATTAACACACGAGGTGTTGTTTTGTAAGTAATCTGTAGGCGGCTATATCACACTGGTAATAGGTCTGTCATACATGTTCTGAGGTAGTTTTCAAAGTGAAAGATCTGTCTCTGTGAACAGACAGCTTGAAAACAAAAAGAAAGAAGGAAGTAGTCATGGTCTAGAGTCTTTGTGGGTTATCTTGGCACTGTGGTCATAAAACTACCCTGCTACTATTCAGCAGGTAGCCAAACGTTACTCAATCTACTATCCCACTGAGCTGAGGGTGGAGTGGGGTTGTATAGAAAAAATGAGGGGGAAACCAGATATTCCAGTGGATGCGAAATTTACAAGAGAAATTTGTGAAAATGGACTTCGCATAACAGTTTCTTATTGAATTACATGCAGTTTAATGGTTGTCTTATAGTGATCCAAGATGGAGGCTGAGCGCAAGGCTAGGCTTCATCGCTGAGACCCAGATTGCCAGGCATAACGTCGGCCTTATTCAATGTTTAACTAACGTTTCGTGAGATATCAGGTAACCTGGCCACCTAATTTGTCGAGTGTTCCGTCGAATGGATAACGGTCATCTAACGTTTCAGAAATGCTTATCGATGAATTAATGCAATTCAGAAACCCGACCTTAAAAGTGGTAAAGTTAATTTAAAAAAAAAAGTCTGACCCTTTACATAATTTATAATTTTTCATCAATGTCTCCCCCAAAAATAAATTATTAAATCTAAATGTTCATAGCCTGCTGATAATTACAACACTAAATAGCATATTTCCGGTAGGAAGTGATATATCTGATCCTAGGCGCAATTTTATATTCATCTATGCGTTTTAAGTGCCCCATAAGCTAATAAGTATTTTTCATCGTGAGCGGAGATCGTCCATTTCAGAATTTCTAATAACAGAATCCAGTCCCTATTTAAATAAATGGCAGGAGGATTGAAGAGCGGTATAGTGCGGTTGTTCACTTCTGACCCTTTAATAATGTTCTTTGAAGGTGAACAGTCCAAGATGTCTGCGGCGGCGCATTTAATAATAGTTTTTTGGCAGACGGAGCTGTAAGTTGCTTTGTCACGTTTGTTTTCACATCTACAGATAGCGCTCGCGCCCGTGCGGAAGTGCGTCACGGCATTAATAAAAGTTGCATTTATTCATGAGTGACCTCTGAACCTGTATTAATAGGGGTGGGGATACAAAATCCGCTGCAGCAAGTGAAGCCATAACACTCAAAACTCATGTCCTAAGAACCTCACAGGTCTACAACTTAGCTCACCTTTGATCACTGCTTAACTATGAAATTACTAATGATCAGTAATTGAATTTGGAGTAGACTAAATGTGAACGTGGTGAGCGGGGGGCAGGTCCCTTTTTTCAGATTTTCGCTTATATCTCGGAAATTATTGGTCCTAGAGATAAGACCACTTTATACAAAATTAAAGTTGATAAAATTATCAACAAGATTGATTCCAGTCACTTTTTCGCTGTCCACCGTTCTTTCCGAGTGAGATATCTGGGCTCCAAGTTAGCTAATTAAAATATATATATATATATTTTGCCTCACTTTTTGGTCATATTTGACCTTCTGACTCTTCAGCCCTTCGTCCTGTGAAAATGTTATAAGAATGGAAGTTGTAAAGCATTAAATTTTGTTCATGAATGTATGTTATTTTACTGTTTATCTTGAACCGTTCAAAAGTTAGAGCTATTTACATATTTATATGTACAAATGTGTACTATATATAAGTTGCACATAAAGAAATTATGTGTGTGTATATATATATATATATATATATATATATATGTATACAGGGTGACCGACGGGAACCAGACTTTTTTAAATGAACAGTACTCGCTTGTTTATGTACCAAGAAGCTATTTTATTACACAATAATATTTGGAATTACATGCCATTTGAAATGCATCTTATGAATGGAAGATAATGTCAGACAGGTGGTGTCCACTTGCTTGAATGCAGGATTCAATCTTTTGCAGAAAACCGTGTGTAAGCGGTCCAACATCTCGCAATCAGTTGCTACCACTTCCTCCCTGATTGCCTCCTTCAGATCGGCGAAGGTGCGTGGTCTACGAGAATAGACACGTGATTTCAGAAATCCCCACAAAAATAAAGTCGCAAGTGCTTAAATCAGGGGACCTCGGAGGCCACGGGAAATCGTTAAAACGTGAAATGACCCTTCCAGGAAACATGCGACGAACCAAGTCCATTGAAGCACGTGCAGTATATATGAGGGGTGGCACCATCTTGCTGGGGGAAAAAAAAAAAAAAAAAAAAAAAAAAAAAAAAAAAAATTCTTTGTTGTGTAGACGTCGTCTCTACTGAATCCTGCATTCAAGCAAGTGGACACCACCTGTCTGACATTATCTTCCATTCATAAGATGCACTTCTAATGGCATGTAATTCCAAATATTATTGTGTAATAAGATAGCTTCTTGGTACAAAAACAAGCGAGTACTGTTCATTTAAAAAAAACGTCCGGTTCCCGTCGGTCACCCTTTATGTATATATGGATGAAGAAGAAAACGAAACAGAACCCACCCAAGGGCCAAGATCCCATGACGAGCCAGGACCCTCCCACTCCATGAGAGCCAGCAATTATTACTGTTTAATTGTACTATAAGGTGCATATAAGGTGCATATATATTATTAAATTTAATGTAATTTAGTATAACAAAAACATTTACGAGTTAATGTGTTTAAAAAAATAAATAAAATAAAATTAATAATAATAAAAAAAGTATATTCAAATTGTTGACTCTGGAATCACGATACCAAAATGCCTATGCGAAGCGAATGTACAGTCGGTCAAATAAAAAAACGTCGGGCATTATTTCGTGCACCACGAACGAGCATATGCGCATGTACAGGAAGACTTAAGGTACACACCTGCCTCTTGTCTATCCATGTATTTTCTCGATTATTTAGACAGTTTTGTTTCACAAACATAATAATTATATAGAAGGCTGTGGCTATATGCCTCACATCCGCCATATTCTCGCGTCCAAGTTCTTATAATATTAATAATGAATAAATTCGCGAGGAATATGTTTATTCAAGGAGCATTAAGATTTTCTTTTATAATACCGGTACTTGTATTGTAAAATTAACAATTTTGGCTTAAACGTGTTTTCAAGAATCTCATCAGAATTATGTAGGCTATTCTCATCTGTTCCCAATAGCGTACTGGTCAGGACATCGGAATTGAACGTGTGGGACCAGGGTTCGATCGTTAGTGGGTTCTTGTATAATTTTTTTTAAAATTTATGTTTATTTTTTCAAACGCGGCAATGACTGGAATAAACTACTAATTACCTCTAATGAATTATCATTATTTGTGTCGAATTTTGGACACACAAAAGAAAGCAAGAAAGAAAATATGATTTTACAACAGATGCGTATTTGTGGCATAAAATAATAAGAAACGTACTGAAAATAGAATAGAAGATAACATAATGAAACATAATAACGAACTTAAATAAGAATAAGTGGAACAAGAAAGAAAGAAAAAAGGAACCACACGCTCAGTAGGAAGCCCATCCACAGGTTTAGAAAATAATTATCCTTGTCTGCCACAGCGTCCCAAGCAGTTTGAATTAGTTCCCACAGTTCTGCTTCAGAAGCTGAAGGTGTGTTCGGCCAGTTCCTTCTCATATGCTTCTTTACTTCCGCCCACACATTCTCAGTAGGATTTAAATCTGGGGAACGCGCTGGAAAGTCTATCATCTCGATATATGGTCTTTCAGCGAACCAGGTTTGAACGACCGAGCAGTGTGGATTGGACTGTTATCCTATAGGAACTGAAGGTTTCCATCAGGAAAACGAATCCTGGCGTAAACAAGCATATACCTCTGTAGAAACCGACCACTAATTCGGTGGAGCGTGCCACCCCCTTCCTGAGACATCCAGTCCCAGCATGTCAATTACAGCCCTAACTACACTTTCTCTCAACTTTCTGTGTGTGTGGCGCCATGACACAATGGAAAATGAATTATGACATTAAAGTAAGTTGAATATCGTGTGTTGCGCTTTTCGCGTTGTTCATTTTTCCCTGCCGGTCGCTTGGCTTCATATGTTCCGAGGATGACCTGTATTTTATGTCTTTTATAGGAAACTTGTGAACTAAAGCGTTAAAACTTTAATTTTAACTGCATACGAGTCTCGACGTTTTTTATTTGAGTCACTGTACAGTTAATATAAAGCAGTGTTTTTCAACCTGTGGGTCGCGACCCCCTGGGGGGTCGCGGAGCCTCTGTAGGGGGGTCGCGAGAGCTCGAGAAAACTTCAGTTTTTTTTATACAACATATAATTTGTGAGACTTAAATAAAAAGTCGATAAGAGTTAAAATTATTATATTTAACAAAATTGCCATATAATCAATCATACAAGTCAGAAAAATGCTAGTTTAAAACATGTTATTACAAAAAAATATATATTAAAAATGTGTTTAAATAGAAAATGATTACATCTGTGCTTGATTATCTTAAATAGCAGTATGTATTGTTAACGCAAAATGATACTCTTTATGTTATTTACACAAACTCATTAACAAGAAATAAAACCTTCGAGTAATCGTTCATTTTAATGTGAAGGTTGCGCTTGAGTTTGTTCAATTAATTTCTCCCATCGTGGATCCGTTTTTGCCACATTAAGTATTAAATCGTTTTCCAAATTTAAGCGATTTCTTAGTTTACATTTTATTCGCGCCATTGAGGAAAATGCCAACTCGCACAAGTACGAGGTAGAAAATGGAATCAAACACTTCAAAGCCTCGGTTGTTAATTCCGGGTATTCTGTTCTTCTTTTTAACCAAAACGTATCCAAATTTTCAAACTTGAATTCCAAGTGTAACATCCCATCGGCAGATAGTTCCAGCAGATTCTCTTTGAGCTTAGTTGCTAAATTTGCCTCGTTTATAGCTGCATTTAAAAACGGATTTAAGATCCATCTTTGCCCAGTGTTATCCGATATCTCTTGTAGTGAGAAGTAATGACACAATTCTTTCTTCAAATTATGTAACACCATTTTCATACCAGATATATATGAGTTGATGTTGATCTCGCTTCCGACTTCTTCAATGAAAGACTGTGTGGACGAAAATGAATCAAAGTTGTTTTGATTTATAGATGATGACCACAATTCAATTTTTTTTATAAAGCCATGGAGTTTGTCTTTTGCTGTAATGACATTTTCATCACGCCCTTGAAGACTTTTATTCAAGTTATTTAAATGTTCAAATAAGTCAGAAAGAAAAGCCAATTTTAAAAGGAATTCCGGGTCAGAAATGAATTCAGAGTAATGTGACTTGGCTTGCTGTAAATATACCAATAGTTCAGCGCGAAGTTCCATAACTCTGGTCAGTACTTTGACTTTTGATAACCACCTAACCTCTGTATGGTAAAGCAAATTGCGGTGTAGTGTCCCCATATCTTCACAAATGATTCGAAACAATCTAGTCTGCAACGCTTTTCCTTTAATAGAATTTACAATGTTAATAATAATATTAAGAACTTGACTGTATTCTTGCGGTAAGGATTTGGCTGCAAGAGCTTGGCGATGGAGAAAGCAATGCATCCAACAAGCGTTTGGCATCTGTTCTTTCAGTCTAGCAATAATTCCACTCTTCGCACCAGTCATGGCTTTTGCTCCGTCACTACAAATAGCAATGCATTTTTGTGCCCAATCGATATTCATATCTTGCGTAGCTTCAAGGAACATGTCATGCAAGCATTGACCTGTAGTATTTTTGGGAAGTGCCTTGCAAAATAGTATTTCTTCCATTATTATTTCATTGGATTCAAAACGCACAAAAGCTACAAATTGCGCACAACCCGCAATATCCGTTGATTCATCAAATTGCAAGGATACAAAAGAACTTTTCTTTATTTTTTCTATGACTTGATCACGAACATCAGACGCCATATTGCTTATCCTGCGTTGAATGGTATTGTCAGAGAGAGGTATACTTTTGAGCTTTTCGACATCTTGCTTGCCAAACATAATCTCTGCTATATCTAAAGCCGCTGGTAAAATCAAATTTTCGGCAATACTGTGAGATTTCCCTGCTTTAGCCACACGAAAAGCTACTCGATAACTAGCGAGCAACGCTTTCTCATTTAGGTTGGACATTTGTCCTATAGCAGTTTTTTGATGTTCAAGAGCTTTTAATTTTCACTCAAAAAATTCCACGGGTTTATTTTTTTTCATTAGGACGTTTTGTGTTTAGGTGGCGTACCAACTTCGATGGCTTCATGCTTTCTCTTGACAAAATTTCAAAGCAAATTACGCACTGCGGTTTACTGTCAATCACAGTAAACCCAAATTTTAAATAATTGTCGTCATAAAGACGTTTTTTCTTTATTCCACTACTCCCGCTAGACGTTGATGGTTCTGATGATCTTTTCAGGAATTTATCCATTTTCAATTATAACAACTCAAATAAATACGTACCGTAAAACAACTAAACAGCAGACATGACCACGCGTGACTTACGCTCACAAATCAGTCTATAATTACTCCAACTCCAAGGCACCTTACAGTCCACATAACACCGAATTTACACTTCTGAATCGTTTTCACTTATCGGGATTGCTTCTGATTCGACTTCCTTCGCTGTCTTGCATCAAACTGCCATGGCCGCGGTTGACCGCCGTATTTATAGGCCAGCGCATTCTAGCGAGAATTATCTCGAAGCGTAAAGAAACGTCTCGAAACTTGTGGATCTTTCGTGGACTACCAGCGCCTTCTGTTGCTAACATCCGGAACCTGCACTAGTTCCTAGTGTTACCAACAGATGGCGCAAATAACGCAAACGCCTAAAATTGTAGTAAGTATTACATATTTTTAACATACATGGAAAAAGGGGTTGGGGGGTCGCGAAATATTTTTTGATACTAGGGGGGGGGGTCGTGTCATGAAAGAGGTTGAAAAAACACTGATACAAAGTATATACGAGGTGCGTCCAGAAAGTAAGTTTCCCTGAAACCGTTTACAGAAACAAAACAGTTTCATGAAAATATTTACTGCAACAGGTACAGCAAGTGTTCAGCTGTTTTTCAACAGATTCGCCACCGGAATTGGGGCATTTTCTATATCGTGTGACTAACTTTTTAATGCTTGTATCGTGGAAGTCTGCCGCCTGGGATTTGAACCACTTTGTGACCATCTCTGCCTCTTTCATTCTCTGTCATTTCTTGAGGTGTAGGAAAAGATCTGATTAAAAAAAGGAAAATTGTATAATTTTTTAAAGTCTGCCCATAAATTACTTAATACAAGTATAAAGCGTGGGAAGCTTAAAACTCGTAATTTTGCGTCTTAATTTTTAAATTTTTCCGAGGGAGGACCCCCGGAAGCTTAAAACTCGTTATTTTGCATCTTAATTTTTAAAACTTTCCGGGGGAGGACCCCCGGACCCACCTCTCCCTGGGGGGTATGGAATACCGGATGTTATAACCCCCTCCATATGGTCGGCCTGGTTACGCCTATGAGTCTCCCACAGAAGTTCCCAGCTGAAATTACTTTCTGGACGCAAGGGGTCTAAGTGACATTTTTCTCATTCTGAGTAAATCACAGTTAAAGTTTGAAGAAGTATTTTTATGTGGAATTGAAAAATTAATTTTATTTTTTTATTCTAAAATTTCAATCAGGTCTTTGATTTTCAATATCAGTTGTAACTTTTTTTAGTACTTTTAGTTTTAGGCATTTTATAATTTTTTTTTAAACTCATGTTTGCACTTAGCCCCCTTGACTTTCAAAAAGGCATCACTTAGTTCCCTTGACCCCTGAGCAAAAGGGAGAGTAAAAAACTGCAGTTGTTACATCATAGGATACAAATTGGTTTTATTGATACAAAAGTATGAAAGAATGAACACACTTTAACAATTTTATTGTTAATTGAAAACTTTTTCTAAGTAACACAATCTAATCATCAGCGTCAGTGTCATAAAAGTTGTCTGGTTCACATTCCTCTCCTTCTTCAACTACTGGTGTTGCTTCCATGGTTCCACTATGTGGCAGGTCAATATAGAATTGATGGTAGATAGGAGGGACAAACTGGAGAAGTTCCATAAGATTTTCATATTTTTTCTTCTTAAGTTTAGGTTTTATTCCTGCTGGCTGAAGAACTGGAAGTTGAGTAGGAAGCCTACCTGATCTGGGTGCCACCATTGATAATTCATACACGACTTTTTGAAATGAAGAACTTGCATTCCTCGGTTTACTATTACATTTTAATTTTTGTATCTATTAATCATTATTTTATTTTAAAATGCTAAAAGGTTAAATAATATCAAAGTTTTTAGTATTTACTTACCTGAATCAGAAAGGTTGGCACTGTCACCATTGATGGAGTTTTGCATTGAAGATCCAAGCTCTTGGTTATCCATTTTCAGTAGTCACAATGCAAGTTTGGTTAGATGTAAAGGGATCCAAGTGGCACCTAGACCCCTTGAACTCCAAGTAATGAACTACATTTGCTAGTTGGTATAGGGGCTCTCCATTAGGGAGCAGCACCTGTCAATAAATCCACTTGAATCTCTTTACCACTCAAAAGAATGGCATTTTTACTACCATATTTCGTATCTAACTCAATTTTTTTAAAAATGTCACTTAGACCCCTTGTCTTCTAGGGTCCACATATATAACACACTATATATTATATAACGTGTTACATAACCCAAAGTTGCGTTACGAACAAAATCGTCACGAAAGTAGCGGGGATGTGACGGACTGCACAGAAAACAATCAACTTACTGAAATAAAAATAAATTTAAAATCCAAAATTCAAGAAACCAAAAATCTAAAATGAAAAAAGTTCAAAAATCCAAAATTTAAAAAGTGCAAAAATCCAAAATGAAAAAAATCCAAAAATTAAAATTAAAACAGTTCAAAAATCCAAATTTAAAAATATAAAAAACCAAAATTTATAAAGCCAAAACTAAAAAATCAAAAAAATTTAAAAAAAAAATACGGGAGCGCGCGGAGGAAAGGTATCAGGCATTGAGTGGGGGCTATTACTGCTTCGAGCAATAAAAAAAATTAAAAGTAAAAAATCCAAAATTAAAAAATCGAAAATCTAACATTTAAAAATCTGGAAATCCAAAATTAAAAAAACCTAAAAAATGAAAAATTCTTAGATCCAAAATTTAAAAATTAAAAAATTCAAATGTTCAAAATTAATAAAATTTTTTGATCCAAAATTTAAAAAATGAAAAAACTAAAATTATAAAATCCAAATATCCAAAATTTAAAAATTTAAAGCCAAAATTAAACAATCGAAAATCCACCATTTTAAAATGTAATAGGCCTACAGTAATCCAAAATTAAAAAATCGAAAATCCATACTTGAAAAATCCAAAAAAATAAAAAAATCATTGATCCAAAATTAAAAAATTTAAAAAGCCCAACAATCCAAAATTGAAAAGTCCAATAATCCAAACTGGACAAATCGAAAATTAAAAAAAATAAGTTTCACTTCTGTCGCGTGGCGTTCCACGCACCCGATTTTTTTAAATCAGATTAAAATCGTCCAGCAATCAGCAGTAATACAGATTTGTGATATCTTGGCAATTGCACACTTGCATAAAAAAATAAAATAAAAAAATCCATATCATATTGGGCGGCTCCGGGATTTGAACCTGGGACTTCCAGAATACGAATCCAAGACGTTAACATTTCGGCAGTCTCACTCAGTTTAACGGTCTGGTTTGATAACCATATTGTCACAATGAAGAGGCCATTCCAGTGTTGCCATACGTACGACTATTTCACAGATTTGTACGACGTACGACACAGCCATGTGTCGTATGCCGATTCATAAGACTATTTTTAATATAATTTTATACTATCATTTTCTGTATATTTTTTAGCAATCTACTGTAAACTTTCAATTTGGATAAACATTAAGTTTTTGTTTTTTCATAGTTGCCTACATGTTGCTAAATGCATGGCGGAATGTTATAATAGCCATTGTCAAATTATAAAATAAAACTAAAAAGTTATTCCTCAGGTTCGCGAGCGACCCCTGGTGATCCCGTAAGGGGATATTCTCAGCGTATTTGTTACCGGGGTGCGCCAGTCCCATACCTACTTAAACCTAAGGACAGACACACACCCAGTCCTGAACCCGGGAAAGGAATTTTTCACTACTGAAAATTTTCCGACCCGGCCGGGAATCGAACCCGGGCCGCCGGAGGCGGACAAAAATAAAACTAAGTCCCTTTATTTCTTGCAGACCTTTACGGGCCGGTATTGTTTTTGTTTTATTTTGACCAAACATAATAATCATATCATTGTTATTATTAATAGTAGGCCTATATGTTGACATGTGCATATCAAAAGTGACTATACTTTTCTTTAAATAATATTTAGAAATCTTACTTCCTTATGGTTTGTAATTTATTAATATTTTATTACTAGCTTAAAAGGCCCGGCGTCGCCCGGGTTTTTATTTTGTAATCTGAAATTAACTTATGAAGGACTTTCGATTTTCAAACTCTAGGGCTTGTATAATATGTAGGCCTACATATAACTTGAAATGAGGAAGAACAACTTATCACACTCAAACTATTCCCTCAGAAAACGCAAGATATAGCTTTTTATGGCTCATAGAGGATGTCGAATGTTCCATTCCGTTGCTTCTACACACCATGCCTGGGAGGGATTGAAATAAGAAGAAACAGAAACTCCGAGTAGTAGCGGTGAACAGCAAAGTCAGCATGCGTGAGTGGAGCAATGGCACGTTATAGAACATGTAATAGCACATTTTAACCACCAAGCTTGCATTTATAGAAAAAATGTCTGTATAGAGTAGGCTATCACACTTGGCAATTATTATTATCATCATCATTATATCATCATCCTCATCCTCATCCTGACCATTCGCAAAGTATACGACGATTTTAACTAGCGTACGACTATTTTCAGTTGTTGGTACGACTGTTTTACGTTTCTGATCTGGCAACCCTCGCCATTCTTAAAATGTCAACATTTCACAGGACCAAGAACTTCGCTAATTATTTCACAGTAATACACCTTCTGTAGGCCTATACTGTATAACAGTATTCATGTGTAATGAGAGAGAGAGAGAGAGAGAGAGAGAGAGAGAGAGATAGGGAGGGAGAGAGAGAGAGAGACCCCCGAAGGATTTGAAGCCGCCTCGGTTAGACTTAATCGTCAACTTCTGTACACGAGCAGATATACAGTATCTTATTAATGTATGTATAGTAGATGTATAAGCTAAGTTACATAGAACCCAAGCATGCTGGTCATGATACCCAGAGACGTTCTTGGTGTTTAGTTTATAAAGCATTTGTGGCATCCCAGTGAGAGAGTGGGCTAAGCCAAAAATTTTCAAATTTGTGTTATTGTCATCTCTGTGCAGTACATATAGTCTTGTAACTGTAAACCTAATATTAAAGGTTTGTGTGGGTTCCTTCCCTATCTATTCTTGAAAGACATTTTTTATAAATTATTGGAATGGCGTTTCTCCAGTGAGAGAGTGGCTAAGCCAGCTCGGAAGCATTATAGTAACGTGATATGCAGGGCGCGGTAATAGTCCAGTCACCAGGTACTTTTACCTGGAAAAAGGTCCGAAGTTAATAATTTTTTAATATGTTGTATGTGGGTATTCTGTGGTGTAAAATCCAAGCTTTCCAATTCGAGAACCCTGTGCAAACTTCAGGTCAGCCGAAAACCTCGACATTTTTGGGTTTGTGTAGTTTTTTTCCCCTTTTAACTCCTAAACAACGCGTTATAGCCTAAAACATTTCATAACAAAAATTAAAGAACATTAAATTTCCTACCATTTGCATTGTTTAAACGTTTTTTAAAACCAAATACGTACCGAGATATGTCGCTTGAAAGTTTTGAAAATTTTTTTAAATACCGAAAAACCGCGAAAAAAAACCTTAAGAAGGTGATAAGGAGTTGGCACTGTGGTCTGAAGTAAATTTTTGTAAACACTTTGAAATGTGTAAATTCTGATAAGAAGAAATAAATCAAGTGTTAAGATGACATTTTTTCTCTCATTAGAAAGCCAAACACAAATCTCAAAATATCTCGATTCCGTTATTTCTGGCTTAGCCCAATCTGTCACTGGATGCCACATTTGTACTGTATTGCATAGTTGGTTCTGTTTTTCGGTATTCCCCAAAGACTTATGAAAGGAAACAATAGGACTACATGCTGAAATAACGGGCAAAGGGTAAGTTGTAATATCTGTGTGCCTAGTATTTGTTGTCTTGACAAATTCTGTGGGCTTCCAACAACTTACAACAAATAACGTGCATTTATTCGTCATAAATTATCCACCATAAAAATTAGTATTAATTCAGTGCCAAACATTCGATCCTTGCGTTCGGCGAATACCTAATAGCCTCTCTCGCCATGGGTGAAGGAAGACATGGTCACGTGTAGCAACGAACAGAATGGTAAACAAACTTTCAATATTTAAGAGGTTAATAAGGAAGAAAGTATAGGCCTACCGGTAGTAAACATGAGTCCTAACATTCATACTTTTTGGAAAATAAAATAATCACATCGAGTATCACCTATGTTAATGATCAGGACCCGGATTCTGATGACTTAAAATTGTTTGAAAAATGGCCTATAAAATAACCTTGCATTTTAAAGAAAATGACAATAATTATCAGGATTCTGATGACCTAAAATTGTTTTAAAAATGACCTATAAAATAACCCTAAATTTTAAAGAAAATGTCTTAATAATTATAAAAATTACCTAAAAACTGATTTTATTTATAAAAAAAATATTATTGTACTCACAAAGTTATAGACTAGTTTGTACATAATTGTAAAAACTTTAAATAACTGTAATGTTGTGATTGTTCTTTCCTCACGGAAATTTATACTGGCACTGAGGCACTTTAGAGTCAAACTTCGGCACATCCTTTTGCGGTCTGCCGGATTATGTTATTTTGTTTTTGAGGGTAAACAGTAGTTTGCACTCTCAAATCCAAGCAGGTGGCAGACTCTGGTGCCAAGTCAATCTAATAACAATAGTAATATAATACAAAATTTTGGCGTTCCTTTGAACGTAGCTTCCGACTGAGACATGTCAACACTTTAACGCCGAATTTTTTCTTCTTGCATTAAACAAACAACACTTCAAAGACAGCACCGCCAGCGACGAAAAAAGTTAATACACTACATGAAAATGACTAAGTAAGGAAGCAAATGACAAAATAATGACCTAAAATTGAAATAAATGCCCTAAAAATATAAAATTGCATAAAATGACAAAAAATGAAAAAATGCATTTCTATAATCTAGAGGCCATGATTAGGATTTATCCACAAGTTGGCAATGTCTGTGCACCATCAATCAAAAGATGACATGTCATTAGAATCCGGGTCCTGATAATTATTATAAAGAATGAGCTAAAAACTGATATTTTATTTATAAAAAAATATTATTGTACACACAAAGTTGTAGACTAATTTGTACGTAATTAAAAAAACTGTAAAGGAGAAAGGATGTTGTAGGTCTAAAAACTCTGTTCTTTGTTCTTGATTGTAGCTTTTGAGAAGAGAAGTAAGAAAATTGTTTTAAAGTAGATCCTACAAAAATGTTGCATTATGGTAACCTAGTGATTTATTTTAATATTACCCGCATGAAAAAAAAAGCTTGTAAATCCTACCTTATTTTGGATTGCAGTAAATTACTGTCAGCATACGAAGATTATTGGAGGTATAAAAGTTAATATACTCAATGTAAATGCATGAAAATGACTACATATGGAAGCAAATGACACGAAAATGACAAAATAATGTAAAATTGAAATAATTGCCCTAAAATATAACATTGCATAAAATGACAAAAAATGACTTAATAAAATTGCATTTCTATAATCTAGAGGCCATTATTAGGATTTATCTACAAGTTAGCAATGTCTATGCAACAACAATAAAAGGATGACATGTCATTAAAATACGGGCCCTGATAATGATGAACAAATCGTTCCGCGGAAAGTATTAATTTTAGGACCTATGTTTATTATGCTTTTTCATATGTAGTCAGCATGCAGTTATAGACTTCAGATCAGTGCTAACTTGGAAATTTTTTACAGGGGGAACCCATAAATTTATATGCACTATATTAGTCTATTGCACTAGCAAGCACAGCAATGTCGTTTAGAGCGCTCAGCATTCCGCTATGCAGTACAACTAATTACGCCTTGTACGCATTGAATCGGCAGCCGCGCATGTAAGACAACTTTCGAGAGAAGAACAGGAGATCATGATTAGGGACCGGATTTTTAGGTTTTTAAAAACACTGTTTTAGGTTTTCCATTAGGTGAAATAGTTTTCTTTTAGGTTTCTTGTCCAAAATTTCGGTTTCGGGTAGAATAATTGGTTTAATGCATTTGAATGTGCTACATAGGATTGAATACATAATACTTGAAAAGTTTAACTTAACAAAATTGACTTAAATTTGTGTAAACTTGCTTTAAGACAATATTATACAATTCAAGAAGGAATGCATAAACAATCAAAAGAAGCAGTGAAAATAAGATTGCCTCACATTTCCTGGTTACAGTAAATCACTAAATATCTTTCAAGATTTTCAACTGTGAAGTTCTTCCTGTTATCTGTTAGTTAATAGTTAATACTGTATCTAGACACTACCCTTCTCAGGATTCGAATCCGATGCTTCTAATTTAGTGAGTAAAATACTTTATGGTTGGATGTGGATAATGTGAAACTGATAGCATGAACAACAGGGAAGTACTAAATGCAAACAAAAAAAACAAGCGCTTTAAAACACAGAGATCTTTATCCTTGTTCATACACAGCAACAATGGTTGTTCGTACGAATATTTTAAAAGGAATACGCCGGTACTCTTTTCCTCTCTTGATACTGTCCATCCTAGACGAAAATGGGTTGAATGAAACGCTGGTGGTATTAATTTCTACCCGACCAAAATTATTCTCTTCCCACAAAATATCGATTTCTCAACTGACAAACAAAAAAGACAAAAAAAAGAGCCTAAATTAGATATTTTAGGTTTTATATCCCGTTTAGGTGTATTTAGGTTTTTATATCCCATTTAGGTATTTTTAGGTACCACAGAATTAATGTGGGTGAATCCTATGGACATGATTCGAAAAAGTGTATGAGCGCTTTTTGTTTTGGAAGTAAGGAAAAAAATAGGTAAAAACCTAAGAATCGGGTCCCTAATCATGATCCTAATAATGGTTCTTTATTTAAAAATGATTGCCAAAATACACGCCGATTTCATATCTACTTTTTCCCTGCCTGCGTTTATGCCAGAGCGATGAAGAATAGATTTTTACTTTGCCGAAGCGCATTTCCGGCCCAACTTCAGCATTGCTTCAGATGCAAGTTGAAATTTCGGAAAGGGGGGGAGATGCATTGAAAAGCTTTTCCAAATATATTCTAGAATGGTCTCATACAGATTTTTCGTAGCATATTCTATTTTCGGATGATGTTTTTATTTTTTTCATTGTTATTCTGTGGGTAGCCTATGTGTACTGTGTAGTAGGGGGTCCATTCGTCCCGCTTTTCTGGGACGATCCCGTTTTTTGACAAAATGTCCCACTGCCCCAAAGGTTTTCTTGGGGTTGCTCAAATGTCCTTCGTTTTTATGATTCTGATTGGTCAGTGTATTTTAAGCTACATTAGTGGAAGTTCCATCAGTGAAGGCTTTCATCGTTGTCAAAACACATTTTAATGGGGTATCGTGTTCTGACTTTTATGGCAAAGATAATGCAGTATTTGATCAAGTACATGAGGGTGAAAAATACAATGACAATGAGGCATCTACTTTTGCGCAATAAAATATCCAATCTAGTCTGCAGAAGAAATTTAGGAAGTCGTTTAAGTAATTTGGGATAGTTTGTGTGTACGAAACAAAGTTAACTTTTAAATATTCACTCAATTTTGTGGATTAAATTTTTGTCCTCTTTTTTTTTTCCTTAACTGTCCCAGGTTTTCCCCCCAAAGATGTTTAAAATGTCCCGTTTCCATATAAACATAAAATGGGCACCCTAATTTACTGTATAGGCATGTAACTGTACTTCTTCATTTAGCTGCAGAAATGATTCAGGAGCATCTCTTTTCCTACCCTGAAGTCGAGAATCGGTAGTGATAACTGTCGTAAAAAAAAAAAAAATGTAGATACCTGTTCGATATGATAGCTTTCTCTGGCAATAAGTGAGTAACTGTATTCTTGTGCGCCTCCACGTGGATTATTGCATGTGCTGGGTCAACCTATCGCTCGTTCAAGTAAGTAGTTTGCATTTTCTTCCTAGTTTTGAAACCCTGCTTATCAATAGCGCGCCTTTTCTGCACTAGTGCTACCATTTTGTTTGGCTGTTACGTCACGTCCTGATAATTAAAACGACCTTGGTTGTTGTTTGTTCGACCCGACCTAATAACGAACTTTCTTAAGAAAAGTTACATGATAGTCTTGTATTCGTGGGACTTTATTTTGCTCATTTCATTTTATATTTTGAAAACTAGAAAATGTCTCAGTTCAACGTGGATGGGTTGTGCCTATAATAAATATTGTAGCTTTTCTGCTAGTCTGCTTGACCGCCTTGTCTTATATAACTTGTTTGGAACCTACGTATCTCAGTTGTTGCTTATTGCTTCCTAGTTAGTAACACTTCTGCTCGGGACTTCTTCCGCTGTGGATTTGTTGATTAACTTTGCTGATGTAGCAAACTTTACATAGTAGATGCATGATACAATTTTGCTAATCAGGAAAATATACTTTTGTTTATAAGAATGCTGTCTGCCGCAAATTGGGTCTTTCATTGCTTTAATGTTTGGCATTTACTTCTTTATGGAATAGCTTACTACGAATCATAGATATGTTAATTCTCCGTTTGTGATATTTTGCTTATGCGATGTATTAACTGACTGAAATATTCCAGTTAACAACTACATTTTTTTGTATACCCGTAATGTGCATACAGGGGAGCGGAAAAGTCGTTTTGAAAATTTTAAGAAGGCAAAAATCAATGTAATTCTGGAAACTGTAGCCTATAGCCTAATGTTCGTGATTTATGAGTAGGGACCGGATTCTTAGGTTTTTACCTATTTTTTTCCTTACTTCCAAAACAAAAAGCGCTCATACACTTTTTCGAATCATGTCCATAGGATTCACCCACATTAATTCTGTGGCACCTAAAAATACCTAAATGGGGTATAAAACCCTAAATATACCTAAACGGGATATAGAACCTAAAATATCTAATTTAGGCTACTTTTTTGTCTGTTTTTGTTTGTCGGATGAGAAATCGATATTTTGCGGAGAGACAATTTTTGTCGGGTTGATATTATACCAGCGTTTCGTTCAACCCATTGTCGTCTAGGATGGACAGCATCAAGAGGGGAAGTGTAAGAGTAACGGCGTTTTCCTTTTAAAATACTAGTACGAACAACCATTGTTGCCGTGTATGAACAAGGATATAGATATCTGTGTTTTAAAGCGCTTGTTTTTGTTTGCCTTTAGTACTTCCCTGTTATTCATACTGAGTGGTCACACTGTGGGTCTTAAGAAGACGTGTTAATTATACCGAAACAAAAATCAAGTTTATTACGGCAGTGGATTGGCGACAACCTGAATTTCACTACACATGGCAAAGTAATATTTTGTCAAGTCTGCCAGAAACACGTATTCTAGAAAAGGGGGAAGTTTTCGTCCCTAGTTGATCTGTTGTGCGGTTAGCATGCGTAACAACCGAAAAAAGGAAAATAATCAGTTTCACATTAGCCACATCCAACCGTAAAGTATTTTACTAACTAAATTAGAAGCATCGGATTCGAATCCTGAGAAGGGTAGTGTCTAGATACAGTATTAACTGTTAACTAAGAGATAACAGGAAGAACTTCACAGTTGAGAATCTTGAAAGATATTTAGTGATATACTGTAACCAGGAAATCTGAGGCAATCTTATTTTCACTGCTTCTTTTGATTGTTTATGCTTTCTTTCTTCAATTGTATAATATTGTACTATAGCAAGTTTACAATTTTGTTAAGTTAAACTTTACTAGTATTATGTATTGAATCCTATGTAGCACATTCAAATTCATTAAACCAATTATTCTACAAGAAAACGATATTTTGGACAAAAACCTAAAAAAAAACTATTTCACCTGATGGAAAACCTAAAACAGTGTTTTTAAAAACCTAAAAATCCGGTCCCTATTTATGAGTCTCCGATTAGTTTGATGAACATTCAAAATTACATTCGTTTTGAAAATTTTAAGAGGGCAAAAAGCAGTGTAATTCTGGAAACTGTAAGCCTATAGCCTAATATTCGTAATTTATGACACTCCAGTTAGTTTGCTGAACATTCAAAATTACATTCTGTTTGATATTTTTCGGATGTTGTTCACTGATGAGTGATGACGATGAACGTGTGTGCAGAAAGAACATCACCCTTAGAGTTAGGCAGTCCTTTAAGTATATGTTGATAATGAAAGTTGCAGTCAATGGGAACCTTTTGCATGCAGTTAAAAATGTGACCACAAGAGCGCAGCACGGCTAAACTAGGTTCTACCTCATTCTGTCTCATGTGTATGTGTATCATTTTGTTATACAACTTGGGAATTTATAATGTTTATATTACAGAAGTAAGATACCTATATTCTGCCAAGGTGAGTGCGAGACCGCGAGAAACAATTAAAAAATTATATATTTGTGAAGTAATTGTTCAACTTTAATTGAAAAAAAAAAGCAGTGGGTTTGCTATCAGAAACGGGAACAGTATTTTGCATTGGCAGAGACGTGTGTTGATTAGCATATAGGCTTATGGCCGAGTGCACCAATCTCGGTATTCAGAATACCGCGGTAAAGTTGCTTAGTTTACCCCGGTAAAGTCATACTTTCGTTGCATCCTGCTCAGTTTCGACTTTTACCGCGGTAAGATGCTAACCGGCCGTGAAGGAGCTGTAACGTGAGAAAACCGCTGTTTTCTTTCCAAGATGGAGATCAGCGTAATGTATCATATTTTCGATATCTAGGCCAAAAGCTAATTGAATATAATTAATAATGAGAGACAGGTGGGATCTATTTGAAGAATGGACGATGGTACATATCTTTGCAAATACTGTATGTAACATCGGTTGAAATGACCTCAACCAAACCAGGTCCATCCAGTAGGCGTAATCAACTAATTTTCACGATTGATACAGTATCTATAGTGTTTGAACTCAAAGTCAGACATATATACCCAATATAATAATCCATTTTATCCTTATGAACATTTATTATTCAACAATAAGGCAACAAATAAATGAAATTGGGCCTATAGACGAGCCACCGTGACTGGCAGAAGTGCAGAGAGAGCGAAACTAGCGGCCATGGAAGGAACCAACATAAAATTTATCAATGGGAATGGATTCGAGCAGAGAAACCGCGAAATATTTGAACGTATGGAAACCGCGGTAATGTAGCGATGGTGCACAGGTTTTCTTAGAATACCCCGATATTACTTTTACCCCGGTTACGAAACAGCTGAGAAAACCGGAGAATGGTGCACTCTGGCATTGGAGTAATTGCTGCATATCGTGATTACTTTATTATTCATCATAATTATGGTGAAAATTTATGGTGCAAATTTTATTAAATATATTTAAAAGTACTTGTGGTATTGCATAAAGAACAAATGTCAGTCTTCTTTAGATTTATAACCATTGTCTTAAATGTGTAAAGATTTGGTTTATTCCTGTAAATAATTTTTAGGAAATACAGTAATTTTTGTTCTTGGTTGTTTGCTTTCCAAATATTCTGCATGTATTTCAGAATTATGTTATGCATTTACGGTGTGGAAAACAGACAAAAGTATTTGACTAATATAAGAAAGTAGTTATAGAAAGTAAAGAGCTTGAACATAAATGTATAAATATTTTGTTTTTATTGTCAATAATATTTGAGAAATAATTAGGTTATTGTTGCTTATTTTCTAATTATCCTGTATACATATATATAGCCTATTTCAAAATTAGGCCGTCTTGAAATTTCTGTGTGGGAAAACAAATTCCATTAATAGTATTTTAATAACATATTAGAAATAGAATGATCTTTTCCTCAAATTAACGTACTGTAATTTAAAATCTGGAATGTCAAAATAAGACAGTAAAGTATGAAAGGGTTTTCTTTTGGTGATAATATAGGCTTAAATGCGTAAATATTGTTATATTATACTTATATATTTTATAAATAATATATATTACACAGGGTGGTCCTAAACTATATGTAAACAAAATTGTAGGTAGAGGGTACTTAAATAAGCATATTTCGTATAGGAATGTGTGTGCGGTAATGACACATTAAAGCTCTATCTTGTAAAGCAGTATGAATCACAGGAAACTGAAAAGACAAGTAAAGACAATAGAAAACAAAAATATATTAAAAGCCTTTCGAGCACCTCTTGTAAACTGTTAATAAACCTTTGCTTTCTTTTGTCTTTACTTGTCTTTTCAGTTTCCAGTGTTTCATACTGCTTTACCGGTTTATTGTGTCATTAGCGCACACACATTCCTATACGAAATTTTTTTTAGGTCCCCTCTTCCTACCTTTACATTTTTACTTCCTCTGCCCGTACCATAGGTACTATAGGTAGAGGAAGTATTGTTTTCGACCCTAAAATTCGAAGTTGAGTTTTTAGCATATATACACGTTTCAAGGCCCCCTGAATCCAAAAATACTATTTTTGGAAACATGTCTGTGTGTGTGTCTGTGTGTGTGTCTGTCTGTGTGGAAGTTTGTGAACAGGCTAGCTCCGAAACGGAGAATCGCATGAAAACAAAATTTCGTATTTGGGTCAGGTACCTTCTGAAGATGTGATTCGAAGATTGGCGACACATTTATCTTATTTTTAAGGGGACTTTACATGAAGAAATTTTCGTTTTTCGCGATTTTCTCGAAAACGGCTCTAACGATTTTCTTTAAAATTTGCACATGTGTTCCTTTTACTGAGAGCTAAAACTTTTATTTGAAACTTTTTTTCGAAAAAATTCTCTGAGGGTAGTTACAAGCCACCCACTGTTCACCCACTATTTGTAGAAATTTTGTCTTGTGTGATGAACAACTGAATAGCGCTCTTTCACGGCCTCTTATTCTATATAACAATGTGAAGTGAGAAAGATGTATTGTTGGCCATGCATAGAGTAAAGAAGTATCTGAGGGAAATATTCGATAAATTTCGGAAATTATTCTTTACGGCGGAAAGTCTGCAGTCACTTGTTCTTTTTTTTTTTAAGTTTGTTATATAGCCTTGCGCTTTTAGTCGCATCATTGAAAGAAGAGATATTTATAGGATAATTAGCGTAAAATTGTGTCTTGCGATTCTGTAAAAGGATATGTGAATACTGCTAACTTTTATTTGGGCAGAGGAAGTTATGTGACTTTCACATCAGATTTTTTACTTATAGTTTAGGTCCACCCGGTATATTTATATTTATATTTTATATTCAGTTTTTTTAAGAAGTATCCGCAATCTAGTATCACGGTTCTTTGCATTAGAAGTAGGCCTATATTACATATATTTATGAATGAACCTGTTATGAACCTTCTATATGGAACCATATTTGAATAACCTAAGAGAGTAGCAATAAAAATATTTTTATCAAGTTGATAAATTAAGTTGTATTAATCAAATACTGCCCATACCTTTTTAAGAAGTATTTCGGATGATAGTTTGAGAGAGTTTCTTGCTGGGCGAGCTATCTGATTCTGGCAACTGTAATACGCAAAATCTGATCTATGTGATGAAGATATGGGAAACTTGGCCTCCGTTTTTCTGTCTCTGTGAATATGCCTCTGTGAAACAAGTGAATATGACTTGCCTTTCATACCTTAGGAGGTATAATTAAGTCATTTATGTATATTTTATTTATTTCACATTATATAATAATTATTTTAATGTGGTATTTTAACCTTAGAAATAGATAATATTTGCTTATGTACATTTGCCGGAATCAGATAGTTGCCCAGCAAGAAACTCGCCCATTTCTCTCTCCAACTGTTGTCCGAAATTACTTCTTAAAATGTATGGGCAGTATTTAATTAGTATAAATTTATTTGACAACTTGATATCAACACACCGTTCAACTATTTTCTATTTTGGCTGCATTTTCCGCATTAAATTTCATGTGGTCGACGGAGTGATACATTTAGCTTTGTTTACATCTGCATCAGTATCTAGTTGGATGTCTCTTCCATAATATATTTTGTTTTCTCATTAAAACCTAGTTGTTATATTTTTCCAACAACTTCATACACCAACCTGTATGAATCGCGCTAGTTCGAAAAAAAATCGAAGTAATGCTGCGCTTGCCATCACGGTCACTCATGCTTACAGTGTTTTGCAGATGACAAGCCGTTTGTTCATTCTCCTGCTTAGATACGCGGTCCAATCAGAGATGGCATGATGGAGGGAAGACTCTTCCTGCTAGCGGCGCTTCTTTAGCTCGTACACGTGATTGGCGGTGAAGGAAATGGCTTCTCATTTGAAAAATACTGTAGCGCGTGGGCCTGGCATGCAAGCGGTCCCGGGTTCAAATCTCGAGGCAGGAGAGCGTGTCATTCGTGGTGACGACGCCGTGACTTCGGGGTTTTTTTTTTTTCCTCTCGGGGATCCTCCCGTTTCCCCCTCTCATTCCACCAACACTCTCCACTTCATCTTCAACCCTCCCCCCCCCCATTATCATCCCGTTTCCTTTCCCGGCTTTCTGGCCATCTCACGCTGCAGCGTCCGCTGCGGGCCTCCCCCGTGGCTTGTGGTCAAGTAGTTGTTGGTGGTGTGCTACACACCTGGGGGCTCTTTGGTGTGCCGCGACCTACTGGCTCTTCGTGAGGAACCGGGGGGCGTGGCGCGCGCACTCTAGCAAAGGTACCCTGGGGGTGTGGTGCAAGTGGTATGGCTTCTGGTTCTAGCCGGATGTTGGGAAGTTTCATGGGGGCACACGGTGGAATCTGCTTCGGGTGGGCCTTTGGGCATGCCAATCATCCCAATCTCAAGGGGTTGGCACAAAGGGCCTGCAGATGTGGCCTACGTGCTTAGGGTCGTTCCCAACCCGCCTCTGGCCCTACGCGGGGAGGTAATAGATAGAATCCTGCGTTTAAGGAGTGGTTAACAATAAGCAATAATAATAATAATAGTAATTAATATATAAAGAAAATACTAGGAATAGAATTTCTCATACCAGTAGGTAACAATTTATAGTACCTATATTTTTTATTGGGAATTTAATCGTAATTTACTTTATAGTTATTACCTGCGGTACCTTTGATTAATACTGTAATCCATTCAATCGTTACCAACAATTTCGACAAACATGCTGTAACAGGAAGTATTACTCCCAACTAGAAACTGCCAGTTCCATGTACAATATTATGAACAGGGATCCTATTTTACGGTTAATAAAAATGTGAAATTTCTGTACAAAATTTAGGTTAATTTGGGCATTATTTCTCGTAAAAGCATACAATCTCGGTGTTATTTCTCACTAAAACCAAAACGATTTACGGCTGATGTGGTGCAAAATATTGCAGATTTCTCAAAAATATATAAAATCCCTTGGATTTCAGTAGTACTTTCATTTTGTAGATTTTAACAGTTCTTAGCAGTAGACAACCTGGTGTAACACTATCTCCTCGGCCTACTTACAGGGTGCATTGAAAATATAAATTACTGTTCCTCAAAATTCTGTTATTTTTATGTTGAATAGTAACTGTCCTAAATTCAAATAGGCATATGCTCTAGCGAAAATAAGTTTGTGGGAACATCTAATCAGATTAATTTAATTATAACTGGAAAATAAGTAGTCATTGTACCATTTTAGTTCTTTACAGTTCTACACTGACATACCTGCTGATTAAATATGCTCTTAGCTTATTGAATAGTTATTGTATTCATGTACACATTTTATATTTTTGCTACTTTCGATAAATATATAATTTAAGTCCTCTTAAAATGTCTTTTCATAACTCGAGACTTCGCTCGATAAATGTAATTGTTTTAAAAGTCCCACTAAAACAAATGTTATGTCTTTTCCGCAAATGTAAAACCACAATATTCTGGCCTGGAAGTGTTTGAAACGGGAGGAAACGCAAATTTATCAGTGGTAATAATTCGTGAATCCGTCACTCACTACAAGTAGGTAGGCTTACGCTTACGTATCGGTAATTATGAATAATTCCAAGCCTTACTTAAAAGTCAGAATAGCAAAATAATTCATGTATGCCTACAACGCCACAGAGAACGTGCAAACTTATGGACATGCAGGTACTGTTTATGTGATGTTTGTCATAAGCTAAAGAATGATAATTGATGCGGCAGTGTGACCCACTTTTTGTCTTCCTATGTACTGCCGCTGCTAAAATAGCTATGTATGCCTCTGGCAGCAAGTCAAAACGTCAAAACTACACCGACTTAACTATTTAATAAATCTGAACGTTTTATTACGCCGGAAATAGTTCTGTGTCAAGGTTGTTGTGGTGGAAAATGACAGTTACTCGTAACAAATTAGGAGTTACGTCATTTCACGGACACTTAAATTCCCAGGCACTGTGAATGTAGCTAAAGAATCTACGTACTCGCTAGCTGTGTATTGAATACAATCCTTTCGTCTGTGATCATTGAAAACACGCGAAAGAAACTGCAAGCCAGTGTTGCCAACCACAAAAGCTAAAATCTCTTTGACAACTCCATACATTTTCTTTAAATTTCTTTGACGTATTAAAAAATCTTTAATTATATATTTTACCGATAATAATACTAATTAATAATAATTCTATTAATATGAATATTGCCTCAATTTAACTGCATGCCATTCACAAAGGCATAAATGCGCTGAGAGAAGAGAGAAATTTTGTGCTGAGGAGTAGTTTTTAACTCAGTGCTTACATTTAAATAGCTGTAGACTGCTCTCTTGCTCTCTATTTTATTATTTGTCCTAATTTCCGCTTTACCTTTATTAATGTCTATGGAAAACAGTATATTAATTTTTTCTGTAGACTTGGGACGAAATTCTTTGATTCTTTGAAGGAAGCAAGATTTCTCTAAATCTACAGAAATTTCTTTGAGGTTGGCAACACTGCTGCAAGCGCTCCGGTTTTGTAGAACCAAGCAATCGTCTGAAGAAAGAAAGAAAGAAAGAAAGAAAGAAAAAACTCTGTAAACACCATGTCCATAAATTTTTTGGACGATTTCATAAGGCTATATTATATTTTCACTAATACGAGGGTAGTCCACCGCTGTGGCTCAGGGGATGCGTTCAATCCTCTCACGCAGCGGGCCCGGGTTCGATTCCTGGTCGGGACAAGTTACCTATGAGACAAATGTCAGGTAACTTTAGGCCCTTGTGGTCCCCGGATATCATCTGGCCATCATTATCATCTTCATCCTCATCCTCGCCTTGTTCTGAGTATGTGTGTGTGTGTGTGTGAATGGTGTGTATCGTCCTATGTGTTCGTGTTGTCTCGGAGGTGGCCCCGGCATTGGGCTGATCACTCATCCGGGGAGGCCCTCTATGTCCTTGTCTGGTCAAAAAAAGTATGTATGTGATCCAAAGGTAATCCCTCTCCCGACAGGTCGCGGCCCTGTAAGGCCCGGGCGGCTTGGGTCGCTTAAATCCTAAAAGGGAGAGGTAAAACTACGAAAAAGAAAGAAAGAATACGAGGGTAAGTCAATAAGTATCCGCACTTTTTGTTTAATCTTTTGTAGGTTGGTTATAAAATAAATGAGCATGTAAATCAACACAGCTTCATAAAATAAAGGTATCTGATATGTTACAGCTGAAATAGACTGTGACAAAAAGGCATTACAAGGGGGAGGGATATAGGCAGAAATCTTGAAAATATTACTTTTTTTGTAATATATACCGCTTTGTGCTCGCGCACGTCGACATGCTGTTCATTTCTCTTGGCTTACACTACATGGTATTCCATTTCACTCTAAAATGCTGAAACCAGAATTATATTCACTGATTAAACTTAGAAACCCTGCTTTCAAAACATTCAAAATTGACGCCATTCTTTCTCAGCTTGGACATTCCGTTCTACGACTTTCACCTTACCACCCCGACCTAAACCCCATAGAATTAATTTGGAAGTCACTCAAAGACCACGTGTGAAAGAAATATGTACATTTTACTCTGGGCTCTGCAATGCAATTGGTAAAAGAGAAATGTCAGTCCATGACATCCGAAGACTGGATTTCAAGATGCCGACAAGTTCGATACATTGAAGAAACGTACATTGCCCATGAACCGGCCATTGATCAGTAACAGAACAGCTGGTAATTCAAGTGGGAGATGACAGTGACGTAGATGACGACGTCGCCGGTACTATGTCTGGTGTTGAAGCTTTGTAGACCCAACAGCGATATTCTGTGAGTTACGTACCATTACTTACATAATATTTCATAACTATAAAAAATACTTTATCCACTTTATTTTTGTTTTCAATAGGTGCGGGCTATTATGAACCGCATAGTTTGGAATACATAGGCCTAGTACAGTACATGCATTCTATTCTGCTCCTACTCCATTGCTACCGGCGGACGGTAAGCTATCTGCGCGTGTTTGGTTCAGGTCCTAGCTTCCCAGTTATAGGACGTAGGCCTACTCATACGTTAAAGTTTATGCTATGAAGTTAGTCAACTTTTTGTTACATTTTCTTATACATCGAGCTATAAGAATGATTTGTTATTCACATCGTAGATGTCAGTGTCCCAAGGTGAAAGAGTCATGGCATCTTGAAATCGTATTTCTCCTTCATCTGAGCCCATTATATAATAATTTGAATTGATAAATAATCACAACTTGAGAATATGTGACACAAGTCTTACATTAGCACATCGTATAGTCATTTAAACATAGTTTTCACACACGATGTTTGAGAATGCTGGCGAACTTGCATCGTGTAAGTAATATACAGGGTGCGGCATTTAAAGTTTCCCATTTTCAAAACTGTGTAACACATATATTTAACAAAGAAATAAGCCATATTGAACATTTTAAAAAGGCTTACAGTCTTGGATTTACAATTGTGGTCTTACTTTTTGAATATGATTTCCTTGAGATGCCCTCCATTAACTTCAACACATTGCTGCAATCTCCCTCGTACACTGGCCTTTACGTGGTGTGTGGTGTCTTGCGTAACATTTGCACTTTCCTGCTGAATTGCATTGTTAAGACTGTTAATGTCAGGGAGGGCATGAGCGAAATCTTTAGACTTCAGATAGTCCCACAGAAGAAAAAAAATTGCTGCAGTAAGGTCGAGAGATTTGGAGGGAAAGAATTCGGCAGGGGAAAGCAGCATGAAGGGTGTCCATTGAAAGATGTGCAGTAGGCCTATGTGCTACAGCACCATCCTGTTGAAACCACAATCTCTCAATATCCAAGTTGCGATGTGTCGATTCTGGTAGGAAGAATGTTTGCAGCATGTGATTGTAACGTTCAGAGTTGACAGAAACCGAAGCACCATTATTGCTCTCAAAGAAATAAGGGCCAATAACACCCTGCGCTTCAATGGCACACCACACCACGCCTTAGGACTGTGAAGTGACCGCTCGTGGATTATGCGTGGATTTGCAGGGAAATTGCAAATGTTACGCAAGACACCAAACAATGCGTAATGGCCAGTGTACGAGGGAGATAGCAGCAATGTGTTGAAGTTAATGGAGGGCATCTCAAGGACATCATATTCAAAAAGTAAGACCAGAATTGCAAATCCAAGACTGTAAGACATTTAAAAATGTTCAATGTAGCTTATTTAAGTGTTAAATAAATGTGTTACGCGGTTTTGAAAATGGGAAACTTTAAATGCCGCACCCTGTATATGCCGTTAATAAGTTGCATGCTAATCCTTGGTAGCTCGTTTCTTACCGACTTAATGTCAGCCTTGAATAGCTATTGTAGACGAAGTAGCAGAACTTATTTGTGACGTTCAAACCATTCATTTGATTCAGCGTCTGTTATATTTCTATGTAAGCTTCCGACGCGCGCCGTCACAGTGACGTTGCGTTTATGCAACCGCGCGTCAAGGGCGCGTCGGGATTCGATTCTCTTTCCGCTCTTATATCAACCTTGTCTACGCATCTTCATTACCTAACAGGACCATCTTGGAAGCTACACCGAAGCAACGCCCTCGCATAATACATAGGCCTACCGTATAAAATTAAAGCAGCAATAGAAAGACAATTCAGGGGTATGTATGTACACACCAAATGGGAAAGCATATTAATTTCCAAATTAATACATACACCTTTAATGTGATTCAGCCTAGGCATACATATTCCATCAGGTAGATGCTCGTTGGGTTTTCACGTTTCTGTGATTGAAATAGCCTAATGAATTCGTCCATTCTACTCAGAGGTGATTAATCGGCCTAATCAGTGAACTGGGTGGAGCAGTTAGTATCGCGCTGGCTTTCTGTGGCGAAGGTTGCGGGTGCGATCCCGTCCTAGCTCGATGTCCATTTCCTCCCCCCCCCCTCCTCAAAGCTTCTGGTATAGCTTTTTCTCCTGTGAGACTCTTGCTGAACTCGGTGAAGTGACCAGCAGTAGTCTCTCATTATACTGGTATTCCTGCGGCCCTGATATCTTCTTTCCAGCATTTTGATATCTTGATGAAAACTCTCACCCTACTCCTCAATCACATTCCCAAATTGTGGGAAAAAATCAAGGTAACTGTTCAAAGAGTGACTCTTCAGGCTCATTGAACACCCTAACTTTTTGAACTTCTCCAGCATGTTGACAACAATAGAAGTGTAATGTGGGTCCTTTCTGTGGCCCAAGAACGTGTTAACAACCTGTTTGAGTGAAGCCAAGCCTCCGTCTCAGTGACTTTGATTTTTTATTTAAAATTGGAATGGAACATAATTTTTTCGGATATCAGGTTCAACAAACACAACAAACAAACAGCCATCTTTCAATTTTGCTTCTAATAAATGAGGAAAGTTCTCATAGAGATCCTTGAAACAATTCCTATCTTTGGTTAAGGCTTTCAAGAACTGTTTCATTAACCCTAATTTTATGTGTAGATATAGCAGCAGAATGTTTTCCTGATCCACGAGGTTCTTGCGCAGATCTTCTTTCTTGCAGGCAAGTTTTTCTGAACCAATGTTGATCCCGTTCCCTAATGTTGTGCAAACACTGCTATCTTAATTTAAACCCATTTTACCTGTTTAAATAGTGTACAAAGTATCGTTGAATTTGCTACATACTTAATTTTCTTAAATATTCAGTACTGAAATGTAAAAAAAAATATGGGTGATACAGCTTTTTTATCATCATATTTGGATTCAGCACACTAAAACCATAAGAATAAGGCAAATTCATTCAAAAAGTTATTCATTGTTGGCCTGTGTTATTATGCTGGGGTGTGGAGTTAAAAAAAGTTGTGTTTACTGGTGCGGAGCAAAGGTTGGGGTTTGAAATCTGTTCTAGAAACTCCCATTGCCATGGTCAGTCGTTTCATAACATTCAGTCAGTTGCCGATTAGGAACGCTGCTAAATTTTAATTGCAGTGCGAAATGTGCAAGGTGCGGTGCTTCGTTGTAGACGAGGCTTTTATAGAAATTACTTATCTGGCGCGGTCCTAACAATGTCATAATGGTAATTGAGACAACCCAAAGTAATGATCTTACTGTTCTACAGGCAACCAGAAAATGCATTTGCAGTAACCAGGCATTGTAAGCCCTTGGATGTCTTGAAATAGCTACCATTAATGAATTGCAGGACTTCGGTTTTAGCCAGGTCCCAATTTATAAATGGGCAGACTGGACATATGCCCAGGGCGGCAAACCTAGAAAGGACGGCAAATGTTGGAAGTGGAAATTTTGTATAATATATTTGTTTTATATAACTAAATACTGTATCTCAAGACTTAGGGCGCTGTATTTTTATGTAGTTTTTTTTTTAATGAAATTTAAATAGCAATCATGCATTTTCCACCATAATATAGGCCTAATTTCTTTTATTTCTTTCTTTCTTTCTTTTTCGTAGTTTTACCTCTCCCTTTTAGGATTTAAGCGACCCAAGCCGCCCGGTTAAAGCGTGCAATATAACCAAGTAGTAGTAGCAGTAGGACCCCGGCGTGCTCTTGTGGTTAGCGTCAGATCCGTCGGTCCGGTTTCGATCCCCGATACATCCATGGATTTTTCTGAGGTAGGGAGGTCTGGTAGGGGTGCACTCAGCCTCGTGATTCAAATTGAGGAGCTACTTGATAGTGAAGTAGCGGCTCCGGTCATGGAAACCATTAACGGCCGTGGGAGTCGGCATGCTGACCACATGCTCCCAATCCCAAGATCAGTAAACTATACAGGTTGCGTATTCCGGGATAGACCAAACGCAGCACTTGAGTGCGTGACGTAACCAGATTCCAAATTTCGCAATTACCAGCTTTTACTCAGTCTAGAAAACCTTACACCGCGTGATTAAACTCGTAACCTTTAATTAACCCTTGGTCGGATTCCTATGAAATTTATGCAGGAATAATCTGCACATATCAGCCCTACTGATGGTTAAAACAGAACCTTAAAAAAGCGGACACAAATGATTTTATTTTATTTTATAAACATCACCCGTTACGCAAAATTCATGGAGGGAGAAGCGAAATTCACTATGCGACAACGTTTTTTTATTTTTGTGTCCCGAAAAAACTTCATCGGTAGGGCTGATGTGTGTAGATTATTTCTGTATAAATTTCACAAGAATCCGACCAAGGGTTCATTAATGGTTACGAGTTTAATCATAAGGTGTGAGCATTTTCTAGAATGAGTAAAAGACGGGAATTGCGAGATTTGGAAACTGGCGATGTCACACTGGCGCCTGCTCGCCGCAACCCCCTGTCCTATAACTCGCCGGAATACGCTACCTCTTTAGTTTACAAGCCTTGCCCCAATACTGCCATCTGCCTGTGGTAGATGACGCAGCGGTCGGTTGGTAGGCCAAATCCCTCCAGGGATGTAGTGCCACGGAGTTTAGATTTAGTAGTAGTAGTAGTAGTAGCGAAATTCAAATATAAGTCGCCCCTTAAGCTCCGTCCATTCGATATTCACATTTGCATGTACAGTGTCATGTATTTTGTTTCTGAGAGAAGCAGAATGACCAACTGTCCTTGTATATTGTCGCAAGTGCCTTGTATTCACCTCTACATATAGCTAAATAATGCATAACACTAACCACATAGTTAAGTGCGCGAAGCGGAGGCGGCAACCATAGCGAAGCGCCCTTGCATTTTCGAATAATGTACGATACACTGTTTATAGGTTTCGAAAATGTGGCATATTATATCTCCCGCAAGGTTTGTCAGCCTGTCACCTCTCGTCTAGCGGTGTGACGTCATACCTCCAACGTCCAATCACGAGTTTCTTCATAATACGAGGACAGGAGAATTCGCTAGATCGTGGTAGAAATTAAACTCAATCGGTGAGGGTGAGTTGGGTGGGACCGATTCATCCCAAGGTGGACTTATATTTGAATTTTCCCGTAGTAGTAGTACAGTGAGTCTCAGACAGATTGGTGCCGCTTGTCGCGCGCGCCGTGTTTCTCTTGTGATGACTCAACACTACCCGCGTCGCGGCCAGCTGTGTCCCCGCAGATAAGTAAACAATTCCTGCATAGCCTGCAGTTGAGCATTGTTCTCGTGTTGCACAGACGTGAAAGTGTTATTCGGTAGTTGTCACAACTAAAAGAAAACATTAGGATAGAGATAAACTCAATAATAACGGAAGAACAATTAATGCGTATTAATCGGGATTTCCTATCACGATGCCAAAAATGTGTGGATGTAGGAGGAGGACACTTCCAGCATCTCCTGTAATAAGGTCCTATTTTCGTTATTTTCAAACTTATTTCATTTATTTTCATTGTCACGCACGGACAAGTCAGTCAACTGCCGGGGAGTTCCTTTGCCGCATACCGGGGATATGAGCGTCGTCTGGGGGGAACCCAACGCGCGGCGGAACCAATCTGCCTGAGACTCACTGTAGTAGTAGTAGTAGTGGTGGTGGTGGTGGTGGCGGCGGCGGCAGCGGTAGCAGTACTAATAATATGCAGTTTTACTGCCATTGACTATTATTATTATTGTTGCTATTATTATTATTATTATTATTATTATTATTATTTCACAATAAAAGCATTGAACATAAAGATCGACCCTGATGCTTTCCGTTCTGGATACTTGTCAGTTTTATGAAAATGTATTAAGTAAAATTTAATTAACTCTTTAATTTACTTTTCTCTGTACTAGCCTTTAACACGTATATGCGAGAAACTTTGTGCAACATATTTTTGCACCATTTATTTAACCTATCATTGATATTCACGTGTAGAATCTTTCCTGTCTACTTGAATAAAATATAACGCAGCTATTTAGCTCATTCCAATCTCCATGCAGAAAATTTCAAAATAAACTGAAGTCTGAAGTAAAATGATCACGTTATGCACCCGGTATTCTTTATAATTATTCAATAAAACACAAACCGTAGATTAATTAAAACTGCAACGTATTTGACGGGTATTTGCTAGTTATTACTTTACAGTTACGTATCTGATTATTAGGGCCCGGGGGTTTAGCCACAAAAATATTACATCAGGTTAGTGGTGACTGGGTTATAGCTCTACGCTACCTATCTTGTAAACAGGAGAAAAGGGTGACTCGTCTTCAGTGGCGCACTTAATACGTACATCCAAGTTCAAGGACATGTGGTAGAGGCAATGTAGCTAGTATAGTGAAATGATGGGCACAGCGTCATAGAATAGTTTGCACATTTAATCGTAAATCACCTAAACAAAAGATATTTTCTAGTAACATAATTATGCATTAATATTTAGTAACATTATTCACAGTAAAAATGAAAAAGCAATTGTCTGTGCATACACTTTGTTGCAGTGAATGAAAATATACATTTTGATGTTTTCAAAAGAAAAAGATCTTCTATTTTCCTCCAAACAAGATCTGTATTGGGAAAAAACTTCTCTCTACGTCGCATGACATAACGGGGAAACATTTAAACCAAGTTGAGGTATGAAGGTATGACTTCACTCCAGTCTTGGATTTGTCAATAGGCCTTAAAGGCCGCGGCCTAGGGGCGGCAGATTTAAGAGGGCGCTCACTTACTTTTACTTTATGACTGATTAATTTGTTTATTTCATTTTTCAATACCTACGTAACCTATGTTTAAATACTTAAAATTGTTTATTACCTACTAAAGGCCTACAAATGAGTGATTATGATAGGTGGGAACTTCTAGGAAGGAGGAAGGGGCGGTGCAAATAAAGTGGCCTGTACTTATGAAAAGTATAAATCCGACACTGCTTCACTCACAGCAGTATTCCTTGCCTGCTCTCCCCACCTAATGCCACAGGCAGCGCGAGTTGTTTACTAACTCAGAAAGCTTCCTATGCCTTGTGCACCACTAACTTGACGAATTATTGGCTAAACCCCCGGGCCCTACTGATTATACAATAGCTACATATAGGCCTACATTTTGCTTATGTTAGATTGGACATCCAATGAAAACTTTTTTACTGCTACAATCATGTTATTGACACACAATAGTGGAGAAAATTAAAGAATATGGACCTAATCTATTTTTATATGAAACACATTTAATTTTCAAGAACAAAAAGTTAAAATTTCTAAATTATTGAGATCAAAATATAGATACGATATTCAATGAAATAAACTTTTCTGAAAAGTTAATGCACTTTTCTTTCTTCTTTTGGACCTATACTATGAAAATGGCGAAGACATCTGCTGAAAGACCAAAAAATATCGTGATAGGTTCAGCGATCTACATTTGTATTCAACAACCTCATAATTGAGAATTTCAGAAGCAATATTTTGTCTAGCAATAGTGAAGACACTGAAGAAGGGGTTAAAAAATAAAGTTGTTTTCAAATGGTTGACTTAAATATTTGCACCAGCTGAAAGAAGGCCAAAATAGTTTCAGAGCTGTAAACGATGAAGACTACTCGCCTTTGAAAAGCATCAAGCATGCACTGACTGAAGAGCCCAAACTCACATCTTCAACACGAACTAACTTACTTCGAATCAATGAAAACGAGTTTGAGATTATTAGACAAAAATTTCAAATCATGTACTAAGCTTTCCACCTCTCTGTTATGTTGTAAATGTGATTTTCTGATTTACATCCATAAGTTAGTCCGTGACGACTTCCATGTTAGTCCGTGACAGCAAGTATTTAATTTTTTTATTATTATTAAACTGATGGTCATATTTTAAAGAACCATATCATAAGCTGCTATATACCTACCTACTTGAAAACAAACAAAGCACATGTTCCTAATGTATATCAAATCACATAAATTTTCTGTTTTGTTCCTACAAATGTAACCTATGTCCAAAATAAGTTAGTCCGTGACAAGGTGATATAAAATTAAAAATATCTGTGCATATATGTGTTAGAGATCTGTAAGATTATTTGTAAATACTTTAGAACTTTATGTGTTGATCTGCATTTGTCAATTTCTTCTGTGTTTAATTTATGATGGTGTAATGTCTGCCAGTATAGTGACTTCTCTGTGAATGTTAGTCCATGACCACGGAATTCGTTAATGTTTACAATATGTTCTCTCTCGCAAGTATTATATTTTCTTTCGATAAATATTTTCAATGCATTTTTTTTCAACTCAATGAAGTAAAATATAATTATACTAGATTTTATTTATTTTTAATCATGCAATATTGATTTCGAATTACCTGATCAGGCATCTATCCTGTTATTTATTTATCTATTGTACTAAGAATATTACAGGCTAATGCCCAATTACAATATTCTCGCTTACATTAATACACCAGATTCTAAAATTCAAGTGAAATTCAAAATAAAATCAGGTAAACTGATGTAACAAAGTGCCAGTATGTTTTTGTTTAATCAGTTTTGACTGCAATTATGATAAGCAGAATATGTTTTTTTTAATTGATTTCCAAGTTAAGCACCAGATTTATTCATTAAGCAGGGCTTACGGAAGAAGAAAGGTCTACCATCTCGGCCACCGGGGTCATTTTAACGGTCTAGTTGGATAAGCGCATGTAAATCAATATGTTTTTTGTCATAGCTACCTGTATTTTAATTTCCAAGGCCTTATAAGATCACAGTAAAACAATAGGCTATGTTGTCAAGATAACTGATTTTCATTTTTTTAATAAATTCTTTCGAATACGTATATTACCATAAAATAGGCACTAAATTGAGCATTACTCCGAAACAGGTCAACCGATTTTATCCATTATGAATAGACGTCTTCCCATGGACATTATAAATGTGTATACCAAGTTTCCTAAAAATCCGGTAAAGCGTATTTGAGTTACCGCGTCTTTAAAATATACACTAAATTGGGTTTTACTCCGGTACCGGTCTACCGACTTGGTCCAATATCAGTAGACGTCTTTCCACGTACATTATAAATGGGTATACAAAATTTCAGGAAAATCCAATAAAGCATATTTGAGTTATCGCGACTTCTAATATATATTAACATAAAAACACTAAATTGGGAATTATTCCGGTACTGGCCAACCGATTTGGTCCAATATCAATAAACGTCTTCCCATGGACATTATAAATACGTATACGAAGTTTCATAAATATCCGATAAAGCGTATTTGAGTTATTGCGCCTTTAAAGTAGACACTAAATTGGGTTTTATTCCGGTACCGGTCAACAGATTAGGTTCAAATTCAATAGGGCACTTCTCATGGACGTCATAAATGGGTATACCAAGTTTCATGGAAATCCGATACAAGGCGCCATAATCTATTAAAATAGGCACTAAATTGGGCATTACTCCGTACCGGTGAACCGATTTGATTCAATATCAATAGGGTTCTTCCCATGGACATTATAAATGTGTTTTCCAAGTTTCATGAAAATCCGAAAAACCGTATTTGAGTTATGGTGCGTACAGACACACGGGCAGACAGACGGACAGACATTTTTTCGTCCACCACACAATCTCATAAAGTACCATACTGGCACTTAATAATTAAGCTAATGCTACAACGATAAGAAAAAAAAACACACAGAAAAGAATAACAGAAACACAAATAATATGACAATTACACAAGGGAACATAATATGAAAAAACAAATAATAATAATATAAATAATAATATAATAGTTTTGGAGGAAAATATACATCAGAAAGATTCAAGTAAAGAAAATGACATGGAGCAAAATTTAATAATTATTATTTTAAAATTTTCAATTTTTTTTTTTTCACATATATTTTTATCTTCTTATACTTCTTCCCAATACGTCTACTTTCATCTAAATTATACTAAATATATACATACATAATAAATTAATGAGACTGTGGATGGATACTGTTGACGTCACTCACTTTCCCTTCACCCCACTATTCCTGCATCACCGAACCCCGGATGAGACAACCTTCTTAGTTAAAGAACCTTGGGTGAAAACTGCTATTCTTATGAATGTAGTTCCGTTATATTATTGTTGTATATGACCTCGTATTTCTCTATTGCAAGTCCTCAATGAATTCCTAACACATCTGCCGTGTCTGAACTATTTCTATCAGTTTCCTTACTTGGACTGTGTTAATTATTTATTCAAAGTCTAACTATAATTTCATATCAATTATATGTGACTATCCTAATTAGTAATTAATTTTGTACAAATGCCTTGATCTTGTTCAAAACAAAAATAGTTTTTCAAGATAAATACTATACTGTTAAGATTCTCAAAATTTCCAGGGGGTAGACAGCGGCCTACCCTGTTCCCCGTTCCGGACGCCCGAGGTTTTGTATGGAGTTCACGTATTATTTAAATGGTGAGCCCCATTTAGGATAAGGATAGCATTACGCAGGGAGTGTTCTCTCATTGGTTACCACACAATGAGACAACCTATACAGTCTACAGCAGCGTTTCTCAACCTTTTTGAACCCGAGGACCTCTAAAATGTCTAAAAAGATTTACGGACCCCTAATTTTACATCCCATTTTTAAAAGAAGGCCTATATTCTTAATATTTGGTCATTAATTATAGGTCATTATAACGAAATATGTGAAAAAATTTTACTTCTTTACTTTCCACAGGGGTTTCACAAAACTTAACAACTACAACATTTTCAATTTTGAGATATTGGTGTATCCTTATGTTTTGGCATCAGCTGAATTCATTGGCGTAGTCGAAATTTAGCTAAACTTAATATCTACTGACGTAAAAGGCGGATGAAGTTATAGAGTCTTCACAAAACTTAACATCTACTTGCAACGGGTTTTTACAAAAGTGTACATCTACACATCACTCATTGAAACTATATATTCTTTATTTAAATAAACATGGTGATTATCTAATATTCTTGGTAGAGACTGGCAAATATTTGATTTAAAATCTAAATCTCTGGATATTTTGAAGAGAAGCTTCCATTAAAAACGACTAATGTCCATGTGTTGCGATGTAAGAAGGGACAGGTATCCGTAAAAACATACACAGGGCCCAGTATTGAGGTTGAAGTTCTTAAGCCGGGAATGAGTAATGCAAAGACCATTGAAACAGCTATGAAACTTCCTTTCATAAATCATTGAAAAAAAAAGAGTTCTGACATAGAGAAGTTACTTCGACGTGTCTTCAGAAGAAGCTTAAAATTTTATGAAGAGGTGTATGAGGGATTGTTAGAAGAATGGTGAAGATAATGCTGCGTCTTTGCACCTTGATGAAGCAGCTTCATATTAGAGGATATCAGTGAGGTGTCCTGTTCTTGTTATGACTTAGTTATTGATACTATTGTTGGAAAGATTATATTCAATGGCACAACCAGCGCTAATCAGTATACCCAGAATCCACTATCCACACCATTCACACAGTCTACACAAATTTACGATAGTAAGCTGCCTTTTTCATTACATTTCGTGGACCCTGAAAAACTACTCGTATTAAATAATTGATTACTTTTTTCATTTGGCATTCACATGTTTATTATGCATTAGGCAAATTTACGTTTTACCCTAAGTTTCTTTAGAGTACCAGTACCAGTACCTGTACTGACTTGTGGCCGGAGAAAACCCACGAGAGTATGCAATTCCTTTAGCCATGCCATTGAAAAGGTATTTCAACTAAATAGTTGCGATTTCTTAATATGATTTTATGCAGACTACAAATCAAGTAAGCTCAAACAACAAAAATGTAAAAAGCAGATTAACGACAAACTAAACAGTTCATAAAACAAAAATCTTTCTTGTTATTACGTCATGAAAATGGACTCCTTTTGCAACAGAGTACTCAGGGCTAAGCTTGACAAATGAGATTGCCCTCTCTTCTCATGTTCGTCGAGGCTTATGTTAGCTTATTATAGTAGCCTACGGTACTTTGGATGTTGTTGTTTCTAATCTGTTCTTTATTTAATTCATTATTTTAAAAAAAAATTATAATGTTGTTTAATAGACAATTGTTGATTCACTCAAACCAAGACTCGTCATTGGTCTGGTAGAAATACATAAATACAATATATGGGCCTATGTTCAAAGCGGGGCCTGAGGCGGACTACCCCTCCTGCCCCCGCGTTGGTACATCACTAGATACAATGGAACAAAGACATATAAATGCCTCAGATTTATTAATACACTTTTTACTACAAAATATGCTTTAAAAGTCAAAGAATAGTAGGGTTTTCTTGAAAATCTTGATTACCAAGTTAAAAAAATACGTAGATGTTGACTTTTTGTGAAAATTTGCTATTTTCAGGGTTAATTTAGAGACAGTATTTACTTATAAAAATATGTAAAATTTCCACATCATATTTGATTTATATCCTTTTCTCAAAACTGATATTAGCTGCAAAAATGATTTGTTTAATTTGTGAATTAATTAAAAAAATATCTCTCCTGAAAATTTTAATTTTTGTAGATGTTAAGTTTTGTGAAACCCCTCCTCACTTGCTTTATGATTTTTTAAAGTATGTCTGCGGACCATCTGCGCCATCTTCGCGGACCATAGGTTGAGGAACGCTGGTCTACAGTATATTAGCTTTGGACTACCCCGACTAGCGACACCTTGCATTTTCTGCAAGACCAAGACCAAGACCAAGACTGGTCTCGCTCATCACTATCGGGGACCTGAAAACAGCTGAAGAAAATTCTTTATCGAGTTCAAAGGTCGAATACTTATGGGACTGGTGGTAGGCCTACGATTTAAGAAAATAAAACAGTAACAATTATTATTAAGCCTAACTTATTGTTATTTTATTTAGAAAAGTTAGCACATAAGGACTATCAAGCTATCACAATTCAAGATGTTCCTTGTAATTTTTGCTGTTTTTAAAGATTTGCGTTAAATACACAATAGTTTCTAGCAATTATTCTTGTTTGTTTTCCAATGCCCAATGACCAAATTTCCCAAGACTTTATCTGTTTTATTAATTTTCTCTGATTAGTTGTATAGACAAACTGTCGTTTTTACTCCTTACCTGCATTTCTGTGTTTGGTTTGACTTGAGTGTTGACATTTTTCTCTAACAATTAGTCATTCATCTTTGTCTTCATAAAATAACAGTTTCATTACTGTACCGGGACCTTAAGTAAATAATTGTAAATACCAATACCATTGAAGTTGAAGGCCGCGACCTGTTGTTTTATGATATTGTCTATTTTTATTGAACTAGGCATTTAAAACTTATTGATAACCTTTTAATGGTCATCCAGATACAAGTTGACCACTGAGTGGCACATTTTATCGGGTTCATGTTGTAGTCTTCCCCCCCCCCCCCCAAGTACTCAATAATTAACACTTGTGATCTGTAGCACAGTTCCATAACAAATTATCTAATGTCGGAATCCGGAACTTTATGTTTAACACGCAGACCCCCCCCCCCTTGACTCCTAAAGACATGTAACAGGCTATTGTATTGTATTTATGTATATATTTTATAAGTGTTATAGCTTTCGGCTAGTTTGATGCAAATGAGTAGCAGATTTCATGTACGACATTTTCAATTCAAAAGTTAAAGGACTCTGTACTAAAGCTTAAATAATGAATAGGGCTGCATGATCAAAATCAGTAGTTTGTATAGGCTTACTGTACGACGCACGCTGCTCAGAATAATTAAATTCAATATGAAAGCGAATCCGAGTAAATACAAAATGAAGGTTTTTGATATTCTAGCAGGTAACTTGAAACATCAGTGCTCGAGTCAGTAATTTTGAATTGCTAAGACTTATTACGGCACACCCAATTTTTCGAATATTTTCCCGTAAAACACTGATATTTTCCCGCACGACACAACCATCGGACAAGTGTCACTATTTTGCATAATCCGAGCAAAATAATTAGTTTAGCAGTTTAAGAGCGAGGACGACGGGCAAATAAACGAAAGCAATAGAATTCCGAAATAGAATGTATATGAAAACTGAAATAAAATAGGCTACTAATTTTATTATTACTCAGTGGCAATAGAAAATTACTAAGCAAGCTAAATGAATATTATCTATTTTATGGAACCGCGCTTACGTGAGCCCTCCATTCCAACCATCCCTCGCAAATCCTCTTCCCTTAAATCTGTTCTAATATACCTCTGTTCTTAAAATGTAAAGGGGATAATGGATTTCCTTGTTTCAAGCCACTTTTAACGACACACCTATCTAAGTTTCCCTACTCTGACTCTTGTTACTGGTTTCATTTAGACACATTTTGATCAGCCTATCTTTTTCGGTATTCCAAACTCAGTGAGGATATGTACAGGTAAGGGGGAGGGGGGAGCGGACCGACTAGGTCACTAGAATATCTAAGTTGCCGATATGAGCCACTGAGCATGCCTAGCGGCATTCACATGATAGCAGGCCCATTTCGAAACCCATTAGAAAATAAGCTAGTAAAATTCATTTTCTGGGAATAATCCGTTAATTAAGTAATTAAATATTCCCACTACTTTTCGATTGCCGCAATATTTAACTACTTAATTAACGGATGATTCCCAGAAAATTAATTTTACTAGCCTATTTTCTAATGGGTTTCGAAATGGGCTAAGCCAACAGTTGACACTAGAACAAATTTCAATACATTCTCTGCTACCCTGTGAATGCCGCTAGGCATGCGCGGTGGCTCATACCGGTAACTTAGATATTTTAGTCGGTCCGCTTCCCCCCCTACCTGTACAATTTCTTTGTCTCGCCTAACTACAGGAGTGACCGTGAATAATTAACCTTCTGTTCATGGTTATAATATTAATTACACCACTTACAGAAATACTGAATGTACTGCATGCCCAATTTTTGCGCATTTCACGATTACAGACATAAGGAGCTGAGGTTCCCATCATTTGTCTTCTGTTAGAACTTGTTGAGTATGATGTTGCAATTTTTAGTAATAAGGGCGTTATAACAAGACTAGCTTAAAAGACCCGGCGTCGCCCGGGTTTTGTATTTTGTAATTGGAAATTAGCTTATGAAGGATTTTCAATTTTAAATTCTAGGTCCTTATATAGGCATTTATAATTTGAAATAGGAAGAACGACTTATTACACTCAAACTATTCCCTCAGAAAACGCTTGATATAATTTTTTATGGCTCATAGAGGATCTAGAATTTTGCATCCCATCGCTTGTACAGTGCACAGCAAGCCTGGTAGAGGTTTAAATAAGAAGAAACAGAAATTCCTGTAACATAAAATTGTAATATCGAGGCGGGAAATTTCCCACTCTTATGTTACCATAAAGCCGTTTTGGAGATGAAATTAAACAGAAAGCATTATCACTTTCATACTTTTCTCTCCAAAAACCTGCGATATAATATAATAATATACACATTACCATACCTCGTTTTGTTTTCTCTATGTCCAGGGTAGAGAAAGTATGTGATTCCATTATTTTAGTGGATTTCATTCTGTAATATTTATTTATAACATGAATTATTTTGATAACTTCTCTTATTTGTCAAAAGTGCATTTCATTTGTTTTTTCCAAGCCCACCTGATACCATTTGGCAACAATATATTCTGTGATTTGGAATGGATAATTCTATGTAAAAAGGGATTAAGTATTTTCAAAAACATTTAATTTTTGGCATTTAGAATCAGAATTTTTCAAAATCCTTTCTTAGTGAGCACCTACATTATGAAACGAAGGTACTGTCAAAATTCCAAGTCTCTACCTGTTATAGTTTAGGCTGTACGTTGATTCCTGTCATTCAGTCAATCAGTCAGTCAGGACAAAGCCTTATATGTATACTAGCTTAAAAGACCCGGCGTCGCCCGGGTTTTGTATTTTGTAATTGGAAATTAACTTATGAAGGATTTTCAATTTTAAATTCTAGGTCCTTATATAGGCATTTATAATTTGAAATAGGAAGAACGACTTATTACACTCAAACTATTCCCTCAGAAAACGCTTGATATAATTTTTTATGGCTCATAGAGGATCTAGAATTTTGCATCCCATCGCTTGTACAGTGCACAGCAAGCCTGGTAGAGGTTTAAATAAGAAGAAACAGAAATTCCTGTAACATTAAATTGTAATATCGAGGCGGGAAATTTCCCACTCTTATGTTACCATAAAGCCGTTTTGGAGATGAAATTAAACAGAAAGCATTATCACTTTCATACTTTTCTCTCCAAAAACTTGCGATATAATATAATAATATACACATTACCATACCTCGTTTTGTTTTCTCTATGTCCAGGGTAGAGAAAGTTATGTGATTCCATTATTTTAGTGGATTTCATTCTGTAATATTTATTTATAACATGAATTATTTTGATAACTTCTCTTATTTCTCAAAAGTGCATTTCAATTGTTTTTTCCAAGCCCATCATATAAAATTTGGCAACAATATATTCTGTGATTTGGAATGGATAATTCTATGTAAAAAGGGGTTAAGTATTCTCAAAAACATTTAATTTTTGGCATTTAGAATCAGAATTTTTCAAAATCCTTTCTTAGTGAGCACCTACATTATGAAGCGAAGGTACTGTCAAAATTCCAAGTCTCTACCTGTTATAGTTTAGGCTGTTCGTTGATTCCTGTCATTCAGTCAATCAGTCAGGACAAAGCCTTTTATATATATAGAGATAGAGATTTTATTGTTGAATTAAAATATTGATATACAGTTACGTGCTATAACGTAAATTGCATGACGATGTTGATAGCAGCGCAAAATTATTCTTTCCCAAAACTTTCCAACACGAATTTCATAATATTCCATCACGTTTGGAAATTAGTCGTACAGTCATCGTGAAATCTCTGGTTGGCAATACGCAGCATCCTTCATCAGTTCTAATAGCATTATAACCCAACAAGTGTTCATGTGCAACAACACAAAACAGCTTCGTATTTATGTGTGTCGAAATGTTCAGTAGTCTGCCCAGAAAAATTAGGGACTTTAATGTCAGTGTCTTCAACTCACTTAAGATTTTTAAAAAAAAAAAAAAAAAAAAAAAAAAAAAAAAAAAAAAAAAAAAAAAAATAATAATAATAATAATAATAATAATAATAATAATAAAATAAAAACCTTAAAGGAATCTGTATAGACGAAATACAATTTTTTTTAAATATTATCGCCGATTGTATTAAACAGCTGTCCTAACCATAGGCGCAGAATTTGAGGGGCAAGGTATTTTCTGCCCCCAACATTTAACTTTTTGTTATATTAGGTCTGTATATACTAAAATCCAATTCTTGCCCCTCCCCCCAATAATTTTTTCAAGTCAGTGCCTCTGTTTCTACCTACCTCTCTATACATCTTTTGTAAAATGTTGTGTTTCACTACAGGTGTACTGTAAATTTTTGCTCAGAATACCGTAAACTCTTGCTTAAGAAATACTTGGAGCAATTGTATACAGTAGTTATTTTATGTTTATTGTGACACTGTACATATTTGGAGTGTAAATATGGAGCGTTAAAATAATGCGAATTTATCGGATTCATACTATTGTTCAGATAAAACAGATAGTTTGCTATCGTCATTGAGGCTTTTTAAAAATTCAAATTCGTTCATAATACAAAATAAATATTTAAAAAAATCTATTCTACAGCTTGAAAAATCTGTTTTATTTCTTCTGGAAACCCTTTTTAAAATGCTATGTTAGAGTATTTATTGTTCAGATAAGATGTGTTCCTTAATATAGATTATGCCAACTGACAATGTGATAGTTATTTAATTACATTCATTTACAGTAATAATTTTTATTGAACAACGAAAACAAGATCTCTTGGAAACAAAAAAATTTAAGGCTAAAAGAGTAGTACAATTACACTATTTCAGATATATTGATCAAAGTGACCAACGCAAGGGCCACGTGTTGACCTACATCACTGCCCAAGATGAATGACCTTGCAAAATGATGTTACGTCAATCTACTTCATTCACATCCACTTTTAACGTGTCTGAAGAAACCCACGCGGGTAATGTCTGTACCTCTTGTGTTGAACTGTACAGAAGCTGTCAACTTCTGCGCATGCGTGACATTGCCACGCCGGCCGGGCCAAGCAGAAGCGCGCGTCAGCCGTCAGTGTGTAAAGATTACATGTGTTGCAATGCTGCCTCCTTCAGGGCTTATGTCCCACGTGGATCATCATAAAAATCGGGATCATTCACTACCAAGAAGGGAACTACGTCTAGGTGAGTGAAGAACTATGTAAATCTAAGTTAGAACTCTACATAGATTTGCCTCGTTTAATTAGTGGATGGCGAATTTTAATGTGACAGTCACGTAATGTTTCCAGACTTGCCGGTTTGATGTTACCGTATTTACCACCACGAAGCGAACGAAAAAGGGAAAGTGTTGAATAATTATTTTGTAATTCAAATTTTAGTTAGAACCATTTTCCCGCCTCATTCTCCGAAGAGGTTGCACCCATTGTTCATAAATTTCGAAAGAGTTACGAAGTAGTAGCACATTGCTTAACCTATTGTAAATGACTTTGGATTCACCGCAAAACTCATTTCAGACGGTCGTGGTAAACGACGTGCACTTAAGACAACTGGATGTCTAATTTCAGCATCTTAGCCAAGACGCGAATGGCGCAGGTCACATTCCAAGATGGCGAAAATGTCACATGCGCAATGACAGAAGAGCTGCTGCTGTCACGTGGTTCATTGGGAATGCCACACTGTCAAAGAGCTGGATGGCGAATGCTTTGGCAGCTGTGTTGATTACGACCTCGCTAGTAAAGATGGGGACCTCTTGCGTGCACTTTACAATTGTAATATATATCAGTAATTTATTTCGTACTTTCTTCGTGTTAGGGCTGCAGGTGGATTCGGCTTACCCCAGTCAATTTAAGTCCCCTCACGTGAATTTGAAGGTATGGGATTTTAAGAATAGGGTTAGGTACGTTCTTCTGAACCTTTGTCGTTTTCAGAAATTACTTTTCTTTTATTCTGAATATGTGGTGCGTTTTTTATTTATTTATTTTTTGTCTAGCTATTGATCCAGAGTTGGACATTTAGCATTCTCAATTTGCTGAAACAAGATAAGATTCCTGTGCAGGTTTTTTTATTATTATTATTTTATTTTTTTAATTCTTTAATACAGTGCACAGAATTGATCTCAGGGATCTTTAAGCACTCTGCAGGGATTTCACTGGATGTTGCAGCTCAGGTTGTATGGCCCTTAGATTGTTTCCCAAGACTCTGATTGGCCGGCTGTGATCATTCAGTTTATTTTGTTTGTGTCAGACAATGCTGCCAGTAGCTTTATACATGGAGTGAAGGGCAAAATCGCAATGTAGGGGGGCCCATCTTGCGATGTGCGCAGGTTTCCACTGACGGGTGATGTTTTTTGTTTCTCAGCGAGGCAGGTTGACGAACATGTCGCTTCTTGTACATTGCTTATGAACAGTGATATTGAGTAGGGCATTCTGAATTCTCCTGAAATTCTAGTTTAGTGGCAGTTAGGTTAGGAACGGTGTTACTAATTAGTGACAGGTTCTGTTAGTTATTAACGGTGATATTAATTTTGTAGGGCATTCTAAATTCTGCAGAAGGCGAGGTTTGTTGTATTGGTGAACCTGTTTCCCAGAATTAAACATGTTCAGCTGGTGTGATGTCACACTTCTAACGTCCTATCACGAGTTTCTTTGTATAAAATATGGCGGAATTCAGGCAACATTTTGCTATATCACCTTGTTAAAGAAAGTGTAACATTCAGAGCGGGTGGGTTGGACCAATTCATTCGTCGAGGCAACATCTCTCCAGAGAACTATCTATAACAAAATATGTGTGATATTAAGTGTTTTATGAGGAGAAAGTTGATTTTCAAAGAGGGCCCCCTACAATGCGACTTTACCGAATAAAGAAGCACAAGGTTAGTGACAAGTGGAATGAGGTTTGTGGCATAATCTAGGTTTTGTGACAGTTTAGGTTAGGTTAGCTTAGCTTAGCTTAGCTTAGCTTTGCTTTGCTTTGCTTTGCTTTGCTTTGCTTTGCTTTGCTTAGTTAAAGATTGGTTTAGTTTAGTGGCAGCTCTAGTGGCAACACCATAACCACCATCCACGTCGTCAGATTGCCATCACTTTCACGATAAGATTGATTCTGCACACCGTTCCCCTGTCTTGACCACCTGTCATAACCAGTACATTGCAAATTTTTAAAGAACAAACAGTTTATATATAAATTCTATAGGTTCTAAAGAACATTACAAATCTCAAATATCACCATTTTTTGTGTTTCTAAGAAAAGAAATTACAGAATGCAGAGTGCCAAAGAATCCCTGATCTCATCATAAAACAGCATCTGAAACTTAATGATGGTGTTGCCGCTAGACCTACCTGTCTCTCAACTAACAAAACCTGGGGTAGAGCACTATATCCTTAGCCATACAGTTTTCCTTCCTGATACTGAAAACTTACTGTAATGTACTTTTATTGAAGGAATTTATTCAGGGGTGAAATTAGTAGTTTTTAGAACTTTATGTTCTATTTTTACTCCTTGCAATCAGTTCATTTTTATTGCGCATAAAACATGTTAGCCATAGGGCCATTATGGTTCTGAGTGTAGTAGGATGAGCAACTGCGAAGCAGGATGACCAACTGATCTTCTTGCAGTAAGGTAAGTAGTGGCAGGTAGATTCTATTTTAGTGACAGGTTAGGTTAGGTTATGAACAGTGATATTAGTTTCGTAGGGCATACCAAATTATACTCCGGACGGACGTGAGGCATATAGCCACAGCCTTCTATACATGTTTGTTTTGGAACAAAACTGACTAAATAATCAAGAAAATACATGGACAGACAAGAGGCAGGTGTGAACCTAACCTTAAATCTTCCTGAACATGCGCATATGCTCGTTCGTGGTACTTAATCAAATAACACCCGACGTTTTTTATTTGACCGACTGTACATATTAAATTACTAGCATAATATATTCTATCCACATCAATATAAAAAAAAAAAACTCATCTATCTAATATAGACAATCATCGATAAGTAATTTCTTATTAAAGTGTTTAAACTTGGAAAAAGGTAATTGCCTAATGTGCAAAGGGAGAAAATTGTATAATTTTAAAGACAAGTAATAAAAGGACTTTTGAGTCTTTCTGTAATTGCATCTAAACAATCCTAGGTAATCCCTGTTTCTGGTCAAATAATAATGGCTCAAGCCTAACGCTTCATACTAAAAAATTTTCTTTTACATTGAGAAGACATTGGAAAATAAATAAGGCTGGAACCATCATGATACCCAACTCTATAAAGCTAGATCTACAATGAGCACGAGATGAAAGGCCACATATTAATCTTATAAGTTACACTGTTTCTGTAATATAAATAACCTGTCGCAAGAATATTTATGACCCCATAATATTGTTCCATAGCTGAGATGGCTATGTATTGAGAAAAATATACAATTCTAAGAACTCTTAAGCTGATGCAAAGTGTAAGCTTACGTAGTAAATAAATACCCTTGGATAATTGTGATTCTATTCTTGCAATATGCTCCTCCCAGTTTAAATTTTGATCAATTAAGAACTCCAAAAAATGTACAGAATTTTGTTTTTGAACATTTCCATTAAAAGAAAGTGCTAATTTCTTAACTTTGCCATTGTTCAAACCCAATAAATTTGGAGAACACCAATCTTTAACAATCTCAGATATAACTTAGGTCTAATGACCAAGTCCAATGATTGTTTTGAATCAGCATTAAAACAGATACTCAAATCATCTGCAAAAAAGATAACTACTAACAGTAGGTAATAAGATATTACTCGGCAGGTCATTAATGATGGTAAATAGTATAGGTCCCATAATGGATCCTTGACTAACAGGTAGAAAATTAAACTCGCTATCACCCAAGAAAACCTTTTGAAACCTTCCACTTTAATGTGTTCGCATAAGCAACAGGGTCTCTTCTTTAAAACCATAATATCTTAATTTATCTCTGAGTAGAGAGTGAGATACTGTGTCAAATGCTTTTGACAACTCATACAGTTTTATACTTAACATTTTCTTATTATCAAGTCTAAGTATACATTCTTTAATAAATGAAATAGCAGCCTTAACTGTTCCAAGTCCAGTCCTATAGCCATATTGAGAATTATTGAATAACCTATTTGTTCAAAATAGTTTACAATCTGATTATTTAACACTATCTCTAATACTTTTGATACCACAGGAATAATTGAAATCGGCCTGTAGTTATCAATTACAGACCTTTTACTTTTTTTAAAATAGGTATTACTTTGACAGACTTAAACTCTTCAGAAAAAACACATTCAATAATACAAGAGTTTATAAGATGAGTCAACTGCTTATATATGATGAGTATACTGCTGCTAAACTAATATAAGTTAACTGTTCTTAACCTAACATAACCTATCACTGACCTAAAATTTAGCTGTCACTACTTCCCTTCATAGAGGTTTTCTATTCTTCCACACCTTTTGTAAAGCATTGTTACACTAAGGGCAGATTGTATAAACAGTTTGATCTTGGATCAGAGACTAAATTGATCTCAGTTCACGCTGAACTCGGAATTTTTGTTGTATAAACGCTAATCTGAGATCAATTCGCACTGAACTAGGATCAATTTTGACTGAGAAATTTCTCCGATCAAACTAGTTGATCTCAGTTCAAGGGGCTGTTTTCGTATTTGAGACATAAGATTAGCTCGTTATAAACATAATATTAGGCCTACCTGTGTGGTTACGATAAATATAAAGAAAATACACAAAAGACAACTTCATACATTTCTAGCTATAAAGTAGTTGTGCGTATATAGGCTATGTTTTAGGCTCCTTATAATGCAGTGTAACATAACTCTACAGCATAACCTGTACGTTATTATTATGTTGCACTATTTACTATAATACAAAAATAACCCTTGCACCACAATTGCAACTAATACGAAATTATCAATCTTCGCCATTTCATGCAGCTCCCTAATTCTCGCTTATCACCTCAATGTTCACTTGATGGCGTAGTGGTAAAACGAGTGGCTGTCATGCTAGCGGTCCCGTGTTCGAATCTCCTTAGGTTTAATTTTTTTATTGTAGGAATAGGTAGGTAGGGTAAAGGAGAAAAGAGATTGAATAGTAGTAGGGGAAAATAAAAAATTTCCAAATTTTCAACGCTGCTAAACGAGAGACAGTCAGGAGACTATGGTGGAACTACTAGGAAATCTCGAGTGGGGAGTGGGGCGACCTGTTTTTGGATTTTCCCCAAATGCTTTCTTCGTTATCTTTCTTTGTGTGACCTATTAACTCTTTCAGAACTGATATTTTACATTGTAATAAGGCAGTCATGAGGTAAAAACTTCAGTGGGCTATTAAGTTTAAAATCGATAGAGAAAAGTTCAGTGGAATAGGCTACCTGGTTTCCACGAATGACAAACATAACAGATGAACAAAAATTCCTTAAGTTTTACGTCTCCGCTCTTATACAATTCATGAGACGAAGCATTTATACGTCCTTAGCCGTGCAAATGTTAAGCCGATTTATAATGCCAGGAATGAAACCAGAACATTTTTCATCACATTTTGCTCTTGCACGGATATTCGCATACGTCTTTTTGGATTCTACAATATCTTTATATTTTCCCAAGACAATTTCAATTAGGAACGATCCTTTTTCTGCTTAATTTTGATAACACATTTCGCATAACACAGTCTAAATACGGAGGAAAACAGAATAACAATGCTCTCGTCTCGCGGTACTCATCTGTTTCTGCGATGTTGCCAAGCTCTCATGTATGAACTAGGATCAAAATTGAACTTCGATTAGTTGATCTTAGATCAGTGTTATACAATACGACTCGAGCCTGAACTCAGATCATTTTCTGAACTTAGATCATAATTGATCTCCAGTCAGTGATGTTTATACAATCGGCCCTAAGAAGTCCAGTACCTTTGTAATAATTTCTTAATTATGCCTGCTAATACCGCTTCTGATTTTAGTCGTCGTCCTATACTTAAGATGATATGATAATATCCCATATAAAATAACACACCAGCACAACTTGTCGTGTTGTTTATAATCCATCAGCTGCTTGACTATCTGCCGAGTTCAGTCAGTACATAGTCATGTTTGTATTATACACTTGGTCCCACTGGCTCTCTGGGTTAAAATCTCAAAACCATCAGTTACCATAATTTTTTAACTTGCAAAAATTCGCCAGTTACATTTAATTGTTGGTTAAAATGAAATGAAGGATTATTGTTTATACAATAACGAGACAGTTAGCACAGATGAAATGTTTATATACCTTGGCTTTAATGTTTTTAACAATACAGCTCTTGGCTTGACTAGAACTATTTCAGGTCAAGTCTTCACAAAATCTCCTATGTGTAGGTGCCAAAACTTCCCAACATTATATGTTTTATAATTTGAGTTGAGAAGATACACAGTGAAGTGATTTCAAACTTAATAGGTACCCTATATTTATCTCAGAATGCATTTTGATGGACACTTTCCACAATCATCAACTGATCCGACTGTCACTCTGGCGGTGGGTGGATGAACTTTTCAATCAGGGTTCATCCACTTTCCATCATCATCAGCTGATCCGACTGTCACTCTAGCGGCGAGTGGATGAACCCTGATTGAAAAGTTCATCCACTCGCCGCTAGAGTGACAGTCGGCTCAGTTGATGATGGTGGAAAGTGTCCCTCGAAATGCATTCTGAGGTAAATATACCTATTACGTGAAGTTCGTGTGCAAGTCCCGATCTCAACAGTGTTATATGTTTCATTTTTCAGCAAGGGATCGTTTTGCATCCTCCAGCAGCACAGATGATCAAGACTCAGGATCTGATGCTGAACATGATATGGGCCTGTCAGGAGGGAGGCCGGGTAATATCAGATCAAGCCATGGACATGGATCAGGGGGAAGTCATGCGGTGAGGAAACGTCGAGGCAACTTACCAAAACATTCTGTGAAAATATTGAAACGGTGGCTTTATGAACATCGTTATAATGCCTACCCAAGTGATGCTGAAAAGTTGACACTATCACAGGAAGCTAATTTGACGGTGCTACAGGTATGTTGTTCTGACAGTAAATATCATTTTCTGTCACGTGCCTATATCAAGGCAGAGGATTTTACATTGTAATTTGTAAATCTATTCCTATTTTTAGATCCAAAAGAAGTTTGGAAGAGCAGAGTTTTATGTGCCTAGCTCTTCAAGTTCGGTAAAGTGAATCTGTTTATCACTCGAAGGCGAATGTTGAAAAACATTTACTTGCAAGACATATGACCCAGAGGTAGCAACAAGATAATTGGAAGTCAGTATAGGGGAGGGGATTCCTTTATGGAAACTTTTGTATTCCCTTCTCCAAGGCAAATAGTGTGTTGAACTTGGAATATGTAATAGGGCTACATGAGTGCATTATACAGCATACCAAAGAAGCCCAAGAAAAAGACTTAATTAAAAGCAAATGCTTGTGTCATTCAGTAATTAGTGGTAACATGAATTATTCAATAATTGGTGGTAACATGAATTAACAGCTGAGAAAATCTTTTTGGAACAGGCACATTGTTTCAGGGCTTAGAAGTAATCTCCAGTAGCCTATGTGAAGAATTGTACCTGGAGCAATCCCAACTTCACTTGCTATTTAAAACAAGCCAAACATCGAAGTTCTTCCTGCAGTGCTTTTACAGCGCTCACACACACATAATCACTTGCTGATTATAATCTGCCAGCTCAAAATTTGAACTGTACAGTTAAACTCACAAAAACTTACAGATGTGATTGTTATTCTTCAAACTCGCAGCTAACACAAATCAGATGCTCTTCTTTCTCACTGTTAACAGCTTGCATCATTTATCACTGTGCCAAATACAGACAGTGTTGCCACTAATTATTGAATGACCCATGTAAATTAATGAATTCTCAAATCCTAACTGAACAGTCTTAAGTCGAATAACAAAAGTTTACCAAGCATTTGACAGTTAAGATTAGTAAAGTTGAGGAAATAGGTTTGGAGTTATAATCCACAAGTAAATAAGTACTGAATATACATGAACAATTTCAATATTGTGTGAATTCACAATATTCAATATTGTGTGAATTCACAATATTTCCATTATTCCAATATCTAGACATCTAGACCGTTGGCATTTTCTTACCAAAGTAACTCCCGACTTTACTGAAGTAATCTCTCTTCTGTCCTTGCATTATTAACTTTGTATAGGATTCTGGATTACATATCAAACCCTATAACAGACAGTGCATTTGTGGATCATATACATTTAGATATTTACATAATGAGGAGCTCTCCTGATGCGTAATTAGCCATGTGCAGGGACTGCCTCTTAGGAAAAGAAATAATAGGTTGTGTGTTTAATATCTGTAAATTATATAAAGAATAGACAGAGAGAATGAGTAAGCAGCCGGACGATAGACAACCATGGCCTTAATTAAAGGCATTATAGGTACAATCCTGTCAGTTGTCTGATTGAAACTGAGGAACCCTTGTCAGGATTGCTGGTTTTGGGATTGAACCCCAGATCTCCCAGCTGGCAGCTAAGCTAACCTTTTTGTTTTCCATATGTTTACAAAGAAAAATCAGAATCTGTGCTTGCTAAGAAGAAAAAAAGTCAACATGATGTTTGGAACAAGTTGATCACCATGACTACGACCATAGACCAATATCTTGCTCTTAAAGCTTCAGCAGTTCACCATTCAGTTATGGGAATTAGCAAATTGATTCATTCGCAACATTCTGCCAATAGAGGCACTGGTACTGCACCCATGTCGGCCTATGCTGTCATTGTCAAAATATGAGAGCATGAGCAGAAAAGCTTGTTTTACATTGTTTTAGGTTGGATTCCTATTTCAAGACCAGTATTTAATAATGTTTGTGACTGGTAAAGCAGAATATTTACATGATTTATAAGCAAAGTGAGAAAATGACAAGGTGGAATGATATTGAATACTTGATTTACTTAATGCTGAAGTTTCAGTTACTCTGCCGTGAGTTATCTCGGAATTCCATACATGAAGAAATATTCATTCCAAGCACACTACAATTTTAGATGAAGGATTTTATACTGATTAACGTCTATGAGTATGACATGGCTGCAAAATGTAAAAATGGAAATCCTGTAGCTAACTATAATTGAATGTGTATGTCAGGATAGAACTGAGTAATTAAGAATATTCAGTACACATAAAATAATAAAATTGTTTTATAAACTCATCATAAGGACTGCCATCTCTTGGACGTGTAATTTATTTAATCCATCGGTTCCAGTTATATAGATGAAAGAAACTCGGAATACTAATACAAGAATGGAAGAAAAAATGTCAACAAATGGGAATTCCAATTCAGAATAATTATGTGTACTCATTAAACTATGCAGATGACCAAGCACTAATTGCACCAGACCATGATGACATGGAATATATGGTAAGAAAATTAAATGAAGAATATGAAAGTTTTGTTATTTGACAATAAACACAAAGAAAACCAAATATTTAATTATTGGCTAAAAGACAGAACCATTGAAATTAGACAATGGAGACACATTAGAACCAAGCACAGAATGTAAAGGGTGGTTCAAAATGAGCGCCGGTTTTGATACATGAAATTAAGAAATTTATTTTAACAAAGAACATAAACAAAATACATGAACATGTCCATCTAACCTTCCCATTTCATGTATGAAAAATTATGTCGGGCATATGACCTCCTTTACCGTGCTGGCATGCGAGAACTCTGTCCATGAAATTCACTAAGACTGCACGACAAGTTTCCACTTCCATTTTGCTGACAACTCGTCCAATTTCCTCCTTCAAGTCATGGATGTTCCGTGGTTTATTGGCATACGCCAATGACTTAAGATGACCCCAAAGAAAATAATCACATGGAGTTGAGTCACATGACCTTGGTGGCCAGTGATGTTCAGCATTGCGCGAAATGAGGCGATCTGGGAACTTCTCATGGATCAACTGAATTTATAGGGGTGGTAATGGAAATCATACCGGAGAATTCTCCATACTGAAGAACATCTTAATCCCAATTGTTGGGAATGGCGACAAATTGATTTCATTGGGCTAACAGGCACACTGTCACGAACCACCGCAATGTTCTGCTGACTTCGACTAGAACGACCAGGACTTCTGAGGTTTACTGTTGAACCTGTCTCAAAGAACTTTTTCATAAGTCTGCGAACTGTAAATTCATTCGGTGCTTCATTACGCCCTAGAATCGTGCGAAGTCACCTGACAGTTCCTGCATAACTTTCTCCATTTTGATAAAATGTTTTCACGATTAGCATACGTTGCTCACAAGTGAACTGCTCCATGGTTAGACACAGAATGCGAGAAATTCCAACTGCATCAACAATCGGAATGTTCCTGGAAATAGAAACGAAACAAAACAATGTCACCAACCGACAAACAGAAATTTACCAGTCGTTTCAAAACCGGCGCTCTTTTTGAACCACCCTTTATATATCTAGGGACAAAAATAGAGAACCAGACATCAGAGACAAAGAGACTACAATGGTATGGACATGTTAAAAGAATGATGGAGGATTGACTTCCATGACAAACTATGGAAGGGACACCACCAGAAAGATGGAAAAGAGGTCGTCAGCAAAGACATGGATAGGAGTACAGAAACCAATGATTTCAAGACACATAGAGGCAGAACATTGGAAAGACAGAGAAGAGTGGCGTTTGGTTTCCGGAAGACAGCGTCAGCAGTCATGAATACCAGATTAAGAAGAAGATGATATAATGTAGCACACAGAATACATAGAGAATTAGGCCTACTTATTTCAGAATATCCGAACATGAGTACCCGGTATAACCATTTATGAAACTGTGTATACTAAACCTGAATCTATTAACTATGTGAAACCATTTCAATATAAGAATATAACAATCCAGAAAACCCTAAACTTACGCTACTGAAAACTGACTATACTGAACTACCAGAAACTAGGCCTAATGCGTACAGCACTGTCTCGACTAAACCCCCATAAGCTAAAATCTGATATGCCCAAATAACTATAACAGCCATTTCATAAAATATGGGAATTTTCCCCTCAAATGTTATAAAATTATTGTAATTGGGTGGTCAAGTAAAAGTTTAAAGCCTCAACTTTAAACTTTGCCTTCTGCATTACCTAAACCAGACATGGACAAACCCCTATCCATTGACACGCAACTCGCAAACTTTTGTCAACTTACACATAGTCCGAAAAGAACGGGTAGATGGAGACACAAGCAGATAATAAGTGCTGTGGCGGTTGCTCATTCTTAGGGAAACACTAATTTCACTTTATAATGTACACTACAAGAAACAAATAATACAAACAATTTTGTATTTTCAATTATTCTTTTACGTATGCAATTATTTCATTATACAAAGGCTTAGAATGTGTCATAACGCCTTTCCAATCGGAACTGTGTCGCAACCTGTCACTGCTTGCAAAGACAGCATGATTCATGCATGGGAATAATCCACCACGTACGCCGAATGTCCGCAATGCCATCTTGTGTGTTATGCGGGAAGGTCAAGAACCACAAGTGGTTCGCGAACCAGTAAATGCCCATGTATGACCTAAACGTTAGTTACAAACCCCTTCTCAATGATTCATAAGAATAAAGCTTCCTTTAGAAACTGGATATAACACATCGTTCAAATTATTAAGTGCCAGTACGGTACTTTATGAGATTGTGTGGGGGACGGGAAAATGTCTGTCTGTCAGTGTGTGTGTATGTGCAGTAACTCAAATACGCTTTATCAGATTTTAATGAAACTTGGTGTACACATTTATAATGTTCATGGGAAGAAGCCTATTGATATTGGACCAAATTGGTTGACCGCTACAGGAGTAAAACCCAAACTTGGTATACACATTTATAATGTCCATGGGAAGACTCCTATTGATATTGGACCAAATCGGTTGGCCGGTACCGGAATAATGCCCAATTTAGTGCCTTTTTATGGTAATATCAGAAGGGCGCGATAACTCAAGTACACTTTATCAGATTTTCATGAAACTTGGTGTATGCATTTATAATGTCCATGGCAAGAAGCTTGTTTATTTTGAACCAAATTGGTTGATCGGTACCAGTGTAACAACTAATTGAAGTTCACATGTTTTTTAAAATCATGTCTATACTACAATGCTGCATTTCTAAACATGAGGACTTTGACTCCAATGCAGTCAGATGATTCTTTATTTCGTTGATCAAGTTTAAATATAGTACAACATGAATACTGTTACGTAGGCCTACAGAAATAATTACTGTGAGATAATTAGCGGAGTTCTTTGCTACTGAATCTTGTGAAATGTTGACATATTTTAAGAATTTTAAGTTGCGATACATTATATCTTCGACAAATTACACTATTCCTTCACATATGGTTATCAAGCTAGACCGTTAAAGTGAGCGGTTGCTGAAATGGTAATGTCTTGGACTCGTTTTCTGGAGGTCCGTTGTTCAAATCCCAGAGCCGCCCAATTTGACATGGATTTTTTTATTTTATTTTTATTTTTATGTGAGAGTGCAATTGTCAAGATGTCACAAATCTGTAGTTCTGCTGATGCTTTACAATTTTAATTTGATTTAAAAAAATCATTTTCTGCATATCATAATTGCAATTATAATTGCATCTGAGGAAGACCCCGTGGTGGGGCTGAAACGTTATGAGAACTTTTTCGGAGTGATCCATTGCAATAAATGTTTTAATTTCTGTGTTTTATGATTCACGACGTAATGGAAAAAGGACCTGTTTTTAATATGTGTATGAGGAAAAGATTGGTCCCGCAATTTTTAGATGGAAAGAGGAAGGAGTTGCATCTGAGGAAGACCCCGTGGTGGGGCTGAAACGTTATGAGAACTTTTTCGGAGTGATCCATTGCAATAAATGTTTTAATTTCTGTGTTTTATGATTCACGATGTAATGGAAAAAGGACCTGTTTTTAATATGTGCAATTATAATTGATTCAACAAAAGCATTCTGGCACTTTGTTACATCAGTTTACTTGATTTTATTATCTGTAGGAGCCATTATGTTCTGGTAACTCAGCGATAACCATGAAATTTAATAGAACATTGTTCATTAGCTTTTTAGCTTTATAGATGCTTAAAATTTCATGAATAAGCACAAGATTCATCTCCTACAGGACAAATATTGAGTGGCTATGACAATATTACCTGAAGTGAAAATTGTTAGAGTTTACTATTTGATTTTGATTCTCTTAGTTGAATGCTCTCCTTTAATGATGTCTGTCTGACTGCAGAGAAATTCAGTGATCATAGGTTAAAATGTGTCGTGTAGTAGTAGTAGTAGTAGTATGCCTACAAGCTGACTACCACTACCACCAAGTCGTCTGTTGATACTTTCTTCATCTTCGAAGTCTTGTAGGTTGGTCTCAGACCTTCGCCTGAGAATATAAGTAGCGAAAAATAAAGTATTATGGTAGCGTTGAAATAAAACCTGATGATGCAGATTCAGTAGTTTAATAATAAGTTGTTAATTCACATGATGTGTCTTGTACAGAGCTGGGTACATTGGTATCTCTTAGACATTGAGTGCCGAATATAATGGTTAAAGAGATTTCTCTTCTTTATATACACTGAGATATGCTGTGGCAAGATAACCTTTGTCTTGTCACGTAGTCATAAGGAAACAAATGTCATAATTTAGCAATTCACATGCATGTATATGAAACAAAAGACATGAGTTAGCTGTTCTCATACTGATTAACTACCACGGTGTAATATTTGATATGCTGTCTAAATGTGAACTGGTTTCGTATTAAAATGAACATAATACTCTCTCTCTTGTCAGCAGAGATGCAAGGCACCTAGCTGTCGCGCTTCTATGCATGCAAAAACAGCATTATATATTGTATGCAAAAATGAATTAAAACAACTAATAAAATGTATATTATACTACAAATGGAAATTGACAAGAACTAATCTCATTCATTAATTCGATAGATTTAGATAAGATGTAAAAGAATGAAGTAGTAATACAAGTAGTTAACTAATATATCAGAAATACAGGAGATTAACTAATATTATGTAAATAGAGTATACCTACATGTTAAATAATATTGTAAAGAATAGTATGAAAATTTAGTTTTAATAAGGTAATGAATAAGTTCCACAGTAACCAGCCATAGAATAAGGAAGATAAAAGACAGTATATTATATGCATTAAAATGTAATATTAGTAATTAGTGCATGTAGTATTACTCTCATTGTAATGGGACATGCAGTTAATAAACAAATAAAAAAATAAAAAAATATATCACAGATACAATAAAATGAAAATTTAAAAATCCTTGCATAAAGTATGCTGTAATCATTTGTTTTACCTTCCAACACTGAAAGTACACCAATAATAGAAACAATTGACAATCAATATACCCGACTGTTATAGACACATCTCGAGTTCCTGATGTGGCCTCTTAGCTAAAAGGAGTAGGCCTATAGACAAGGGTGCCCATACCCGGGGGCAGGGGGGGGCCGCGGCCCCCCCCTAGCTTTCAGGGAAAGGAAAAAATGTATATTAATAATTATAGTCTGGTTTTTTTCTTTTAAGACAATTATTTGAAAGTCAGTATAGACATAAGTTTGCAGAAGTTTTACCATATCGACACCATGGAAGCAGAATCCACACTGGATTAGGAAAGGGGATCCTGGGGGTTTGGACCCCCAAAAATCAAAACCTAAAATTCTATTTTTGTATTTAAAAAAAATTAATAAATTAAACAATTTTTGTGGGTGTGTCAAATATGATATAGCAGTTATTTTGTTTTCTTAACATAATGAGTAGGCCTGTTATTTCCATTGTTCCTTGTGTTATTTAACTTTTCTTATAAATAGTAATAAGTATTATAACTTAGGTAACGATTTCTTGTTTAAGTTCGCATGTCTTAGAGTATGGTAAACAAATTTCCTAACTAGTTTTTCAGAGCTAAAATAGCGTAAAATGTTATTTTAATTAGTTCAATATTTAAAAATTTTCCGGGGGTGGACCCCCGACTTAGGTAATGATTTATTGTTTACGTTGGCATGCCTTAGAGTATGGTAAATAAATTTCCTATCTAGTTTTTCAGGGCTAAGATAGCATAAAATGTGATTTTCAATAGTTCAGCATTCAAAAATTTTCTGGGGGTAACCCCCGACTTAGGTAACAATTTCTTGTTTAAGTTGGCATATCTTAGAGTATGGCAAACAAATTTAATAGCATGTTTTTCAGAGCTAAAATAGCGTAAAATGTGATTTCAATTAGTTCATTACTTAAAAATTTTCCGGGGGTGGACCCCCGACTTAGGTAATGATTTCTTGTTTACGTTGGCATGTCTTAGAGCAGCGTTACTCATACCTTTTTGAACCCGAGGACCTCTAAAATGTCTAAAAACATTTACGGACCCCTAATTTACATCCCATTTTTAAAAGAAGACCTACATTCTTAATATTTGGGGTATTAATTATAGGTCATTATAACGAAATATGTGAAAAAAATTTGTTTCTTTACTTTTCACTTGCTTTATGATATTTTTAAATTATGTCTGTGGACCATCTGCACCATCTTCGCGGACCACCGGTGGTCCGTGGACCATAGGTTGAGAAACGCTCTCTTAGAGTATGGTAAATAAATTTTCTAACTAGTTTTTCAGGGCTAAAATAGCATAAAATGTGATTTTCATTAGTTCAGTATTTAAAAATTTTCCGGGGGTGAACCCCCGACTTAGGTAACAATTTCTTGTTTAAGTTGGCATATCTTAAGAGTATGGTAAACAAATTTCCTAACTAGTTTTTCAGAGCTAAAATAGATTGAAATGTGATTTTAATTAGTTCAATATTTAAACATTTTCCAGGGGTGGACCCCCGACTTAGGTAACGATTTCTTGTTTACATTGGCATGTCTTAGAGTATGGTAAACAAATTTCCTAACTAGTTTTTCAGTGCTAAAATAGCGAAAAAAGTTATTTCAATTAGTTGAATATTTTAAAATTTTCTGGGGATGGACCCACGACCCCCCTTGCTTGGGGGTATTCCAAACCCCCTGCCACTTCCAATCCTCCCCGAAATTATTTTCTGGCTACTTCATTGTTGCACTTAGGCCTACATTATTATATTATTAATGTAATGTTACAAACTAACCCAAGAAGTTAAAGGAACAAAAAATAAATTAACTAAAAATTTGGCCCCCCCCTAGAAAATATCATATGGGCGCCCTTGCCTATAGATACAGCTGAAATACAATACAATATTATTTTCATTGCCAAGTAAGTTTTATATTCATTTTGGTCACATTTCTCAGCATCAGTAATTTTAATTCACCAAAAACTCAGGCTCCTATTCATCATTCCATCACTGTGGTATTACACAGTTCATTATTATTTACTCTACATTCTTTCATATGTTTAGCAATATCTCTCGGATAGGCAATTCTCTCTCCTTGAGTATAACTTGTCTCAGCTAACAAATATCAGTTTGACTCCATGCCTAATTTATGTAGTAGTTCACGCACAATGATGTCCCTATCTTCGATACCAATTTTGGCTACCAATTTCCCCAGTTGAGTCATGGTTACATAGTTATATGGAAATTGAGGACAATTGTTGCTGTGTCTCTTCTTTTCAATGTCTCCTCAGTAATAAACTTATAGAAGTTGCTAATTACTTCATTCATCTGCCCAAAGAATTAAGTCATTTTAGAATAGTGAGCGGTGAAACAGCCTAATAGCTGAATAGCTGGTCTACCCTAAACTTTATGCAAAGAACCGTCAAACTAACCTATAGTAACTTCACACTACACTGAACACAGTAATCTACACTGTTGCGTAGATTGTTGTGACAAATAATAATTCATTATGACAATTCAAAATATGGCACAGGCAGGTTTTTAGCAGAGGTAACACTTTCTTTCAGAGCCATGCAGCATAGTTGTGTTGGAGTATGAGCTTGCCCACTCACTTTCATCCTCTCTTCTAACGGTTTTTATCCACTAGATTATACCTAGGATCCTAAACTTGAATAAAATAAGGGAATTTGTAAAATCAGACTGAGAAATAAAAGTTCCACTGTATATTCAATTATTCGGACAAACCTGTCATTTGGAATCAGTTGAGCCCCATTACTGCTAGTAAAGCAAAATTCTAGTCTATTTATGAACAAACTGCTAAGTAATTTGAGCAGTAGTAAGAATTTATTAAGTGCCAGTATGATACTTTATGGGTCATTCCATATTAAATCAACAAATGGGCGTTGCCGCACCATTTTTTATTTTGATGAAATTTGGTAGGTGATGTGTACCAGTCTTCTGAACCCCAAAACACATCTTGTTATACCTCTAAAAAATTTTACTCCTGAGATATAGGCATTTGTTTGGAACATGAACAAGCAAAAAATGTAATTTCAGACCTATTTTCTGAAAGCCGTAGAATTTCTATTTAAATCAGTAGGATGATCAAATAGGGCTCATTGGAAAGCTTAAAGAATGGACTTTCATTTGTGCATACTAAATTAGATTTAAGTTAAGTCTAAACAGACGTTTTTAGGGCTCTAATCTTTGTTTGTGAACTGTCGTTTTGCGTAACTTTAGGCATTAAAAAAACAATGAAGGACTTGGAGTAACAGGCCAATTTTTTTTCCTGTTCCTGTATGAGGAGTATGTGTAGAAAAAAAAAATGAGCTGTTACTGGTGGTCCTACAGCCTGAAAAATTTGCTTAAACTTCGAAAAAAATGTAAATCAGGCTTTTTCTCGGTCCCAAAAAGTAATGTGGGACAGGTGATAAAAATCTGAAAATGCCAAGATGAGAAGCCCTTATAGTGTACTTTAAAATAAAAACAAAATCATTTTGTGACTCGAAGGGATAGAGGAGCTACAAGCCTTTGAAGTATCAAGAAAACAACACTTGACCGCTACTGAAAATAGGCTAAGCAGATAGGATAATTACCACAAAATTTAATTTAAATTTACATAAGATATAAAACATTTATTTACAAATGAGAATTTTCCTCAGTCATACAAATTTCTGATTTTTTGTAATTTTTCTAGCAATTTTTCACATTTGACTTCTTTTTAAACTACATTGATAGCAATTTCAAGTAGCCTACTGTATTTTCAACTATTGTATTTAGAAACCATTCTTATCCGGGTTTTTTGGATGTAGGTAATGCATTAAACACTAAAAGCTGCATAAAGCTATTTAAGGTTACATCAAATTAACCTTTTCTGTATGTTAACCTTTTTCTCCATTGGGTCCTCTAACAGATACACAGTCCCTTTTCCTTGGCATCATTCTGCTCTACTCATCATTTTCGTAGAGGTCTTGTACAGTTTTGACTGAAACTTCATCAAGTTTATTCCTAGTCCTGTTCTCCTTATTCTGTGGCAAAATCCCGTTCTTTTTCACTAAATTTCTTGACTGGCGGGCTAAGTATTGGCTGACATTAAACTCACTCTGAACTATACTAATACTCCAACTACTAGGAGCTAAACTTACAATGTTCTTTAGTAGTTGATGCAACTTTCATTTTTTTCTTTAAGCTTGTGAATTAGTTGCTTGTACTCATTCGCTAAACTGGCAGGCTGCATGTTCATTGAAAATTCCTCATTATCAGTTGAAATGTTCAAATCAAAAGACTTACTTAACTTTCCTGTTATAGATTTGATTATCTTACTAACTTTATTTGTTAACACTGAGGGTCTAGCTTCAACTGACTGCTTCTGCACCTTAACAGGAGAAATACCAAGGACTGACCAAGCATCATTAACTGTTTCAACAAGAATGGTTTCAGGTTTATAAATGTCTGGGCATTCATCTTCACTGTCATTACCGGTCTCTGTTCCTTGTTTTAGATTTTTAATTTTTTTTTTTTAACATTTGTGCACAATACCTTCCCTGGGATTAATTTCAGCTCAGGATTGCACATGGAGAGTGTCATTAATATTTATCTGAAAGAGATTTTTAATAGGTTTTGAGTGAACACTGTAGGGGTCAGAGCAAGACCGTACATAAAATTTGGAAGTATCTGTCCAAAAATTCAGCCTTGTGAAACATTTTATATCATCGCAACCAGATCTAATTGAAAATATTGTTTTTTGTTCTTCAGTGAACTCTGAAATAGTATTGAGTACTGAAGACCTAGAGGAAGATAATTTATGACATACCTCTCCTTTGAAGATGCCAACAGTACAAGAACACTCAATCATAGTAATATACTGGTAACAATTTCAATAGCATGTATTTAGCACAAAATAACAATAGTAATAATTTAAAAAAATTAATAAACTAATCAAAAGATAATGAAGCACAAACACAACCTACTTGCTGTGAGTCAGCTCAGTAAGTGGATAGTGGACAGCATTGAACAGAGGGGCTGGATCATATGAAGCTATGCATGTTCAAACGTGACTTGGTCAGCAACCAGACTCCAATGAACAGTGCGTGTCCAGAACTTATCCTATTATAACAGTTAACATATAATTCAATATACTGTACAGAAGAGTAGAGTTTAATGCAGTACCTACACCTAATAAACCAGGATAAGAATGGTTTCTAAATACAGTACTTGAAATTGCCATCAATGTAGCTTAAAAAGAAGTTAAATGTGAAAAATTGCTAGAAAAATTACAAAAAATCAGAAATTTGTATGACTGAGGAAAATTCTCATTTGTAAATAAATGTTTTATATTTTATGTAAATTTAAATAAAATTTTGTGGTAATTATACTATCTGCTTAGCCTATTTTCAGTAGCGGTCAAGTGTTGTTTTCTTGATATTTCAAAGGCTTGTAGCTCCTTTATCCCTTCGAGTCACAAAATGATTTTGTTTTTATTTTAAAGTACACTATAAGGGCTTCTCATCTTGGCATTTTCAGATTTTTATCACCTGTCCCACATTTCTTTTTGGGACAGATAAAAAGCCCGATTTACATTTTTTTCTAAGTTTAAGCAAATTTTTCAGGGTGAAGGGCCACCAGTAACAGCTCAGTTTTTTCCTACACATACTCCTCATACATAAGTGTAACAGGAAAAAAAATCTGATGTGAAAGTCACATAACTTCCTCTGCCCAAATAAAAGTTTGCAGCATTTACGCTAATTATGCTATAAATATCTTATAGCCCCTTCTTTGAATGTTGCGACTAAAAACGCAGGCTATGGGGAAAAAAAACAAGTGACTGCAAACGTTTATTGAACTTTCTGCTGTTAAGAATAATTTCCGAAATTTATCAAATATTCCCCTCAGACATTTCTTTACTGTAAGCAGGGCCACCAGTACATTTTTCTCTCTTCACGTGCTTATATAGAATAAAATGCCTTAAATATCCGCGTATTGAGTTGTTCACCAGGCAAGTTGGTAGGTTACAACCACCCTTCAGAGAATGTTTTTGAAATGGTATATGCAATCCATGTACAAAATTTAAAGGAAATTTTTAGAGCCGTTTATGAGAAAATAGCAAAAAACTAAATATTCTTCATGTAAAGTCCCCTTAAATATAAGAAGAGGTTGTAGTCAATCTTCACAGCCTCAGAAGGTACCTAACCCAAATACAAAATTTTGTTTTCGTACGATTTACAAGAAGCCGTATTGCAAAAAGCAGGTATTCACAGTGGGTAGCTTATAACTACCCTTCAGAGAATTTGTTCGAAAAAATGTTTCAAATAAAAGTTTTAGCTCTTGGTACAAGCAATCCATGCGCAAAATTTAAAGAAAATCGTTGGAGCCGTTTTCGAGAAAATCGCGAAAAACGAAAATTTCTTCATGTAAAGTCCCCTTAAAAATAAGGGAAATGTGTCGCTTATCTTCGAATCACATCTTCAGAAGGTACCTGACCCAAATACGAAATTTTGTTTTCATACGATTCTCCGTTTCGGAGGTAGCCTGTTCACAAACTTCCACACAGACAGACACACACACACACAGACATGTTTCCAAAAATAGTATTTTTGGATTCAGGGGGCCTTGAAACGTGTATATAAGCTAAAAACTCAACTTCGAATTTTAGGGTCGAAAACAATACTTCCTCTACCTATAGTACCTATGGTACGGGCAGAGGAAGTAAAAATTGGCCTGTTACTCCAAGTCCTTCATTGTTTTTTTAATGCCTAAAGTTACGCAAAACGACTGTTCACGAACGAAGATTAGAGCCCTAGAAACGTCTGTTTAGACTTAACTTAAATCCAATTTAGTATGCACAAATGAAAGTCCATTTTTTAAGCTTTCCAATGAGCCCTATTTGATCATTCTACTGATTCACATAGAAATTCTACGGCTTTCAGAAAATAGGTCTGAAATTACATGTTTTGCTTGTTCGTGTTCCAAACAAATGCCTATATCTCAGGAGTAAAATTTTTTAGAGGTATAACAAGATTTATTTTGGGGTTCAGAAGACTGGTACACATCACCTACCAAATTTCATCAAAATCAAAAATGGTGCGGCAAGAAATTTTCTTAAAATTTGTTGATTTAATATGGAATGACCCTTATGAGATTGTGTGGGGGACGAAAAAATGTCTGTCCGTCTGTCTGTGTGTCTGTACGCACCAAAACTCAAATATGCTTTTTCGGATTTTCATGAAACTTGGAAAACACATTTATAATGTCCATGGGAAGAACCCTATTGATATTGAACCAAATCGGTTCAACAGTACCATAGCTCAAATATGCTGTATTGGATTTCCATGAAACTTGGTATACGCATTTATGACGCCCATGAAAAGTACCCTATTGAGTTTGAACCTAATTCGTTGACCAGTATTGGAGTAAAACCCAATTTAGTGTCTATTTTAAAGGCACAATAACTCAAACACGCTTTATCGGATTTTTATGACATTTTGTATACGCATTTATAGTGTCCATGGGAGGACGTCTATTGATATTCGACCAAATCGGTTGGCCAGTACCGGAATAATGCCCAATTTAGTGCCTTTTATGTTAATATATAAGAAGTCGTGATAACTCAGATATGCTTTATTGGATTTTCCTGAAACTTTGTATAGCCATTTATAATGTACATGGGAAGACATCTACTGATATTGGACCAAATTGGTAGACCGGTACCGGAGCAAAACCCGATTTAGTGTCTATTTTAAAGATGCGGTAACTCAAATACGCTTGACCGGATTTTTATGAAACTTGGTAAACACATTTATAATGTCCATGGGAAGACGTCTATTGATATTGGATAAAATCGGTTGACCTGTTTTGGAGTAATGCTCAACCTATTGTTTTACTGTGATCTTATAAGGCTTTGGCAATTAAAACACAGTTAGCTATGACAAATAACACTATTGCTTTACATGTGCTTATCCAACTAGACTGTTAAACTGACCCAGGTGGCCGAGATGGTAACGGCTTGGCCTCTCATTCTGGAGTTTCATGGTTCAAATCCCAAAACCGGCTAATTTGACTTTTTTTTTTGTATTCTGCATATCATAACTGAAATATTAACTGATTAAACAAAAAACATACTAACACTTTGTTACATCAGTTTACCTGATTTTTATTTATTGCTGTTCCAGGTTTGCAATTGGTTTATCAATGCGAGGAGACGTATTCTTCCAGAAATGATCCGTCGAGAAGGCCACGATCCACAACACTACACAATCTCAAGGCGGGGAAAGAAACTTTCTGGAAACCAGCAGGGTGGAAGTCCGCGGCCACGAGGAAGCAGTCATCACTGGGATTCCACTTTGTCCATGACTAGTTCTAAGAGGAGTAATATGGTACAGGACCATGATTATGACGACAACAATATGGGTCTCATGTATCGCAGTGAAGAGGACAGTCCCAACGAATATGAGAGCAGCAGTTCCCCAAGTGAAGAGGAGGCTCGACAGACACCTGCTCCATGGCACAGTGTCATTGTCTGTCGGTATAACTGCTCCAAAGACTGTGTTGGACATAGAAGGTAAATCCTCACATTACGAGACTTAATCAAATTTATACAGGGCAAAATTTGTGCAAGGGTATAACATTTTTTAAGATAAATCCCTACAGTACGAGGTCTGTTAACATCCAGAATTATTAAGGAATGTAAGAAGCTTGTATCCCAACAACATTCACAGATCTTAGTGTTTCTGAAAACACAATATGATGTGACTGAAATTTTACCCCTTCTCTGTAAAGAAATGTTACAAGTTGAGTACATATATGTTAAATGCATCAAAATAGAGGGTGGAGGAGAATGCATGTTTTTGAGAGTAGATTTTTGCTTGTGGAGTGAATACATGAGTAGCGTTCAAGCTGTACTATGTCCAAAAAACAAAATTTTACAGGAGAGCCAAAAAATAAATTACACCTAAAGTATAGGAGGTACCGGTATTTAAAAATTAAGTGTCATAAAACTTGCCTTTACACATCTCAAATTTAATAGTAAGACAAATGTAAAGTATATATATGTAGAGTGCCCCTTTAGCACCCTACCAGGATGGAACCGGTTACGGTGTTCTCTTGCTGCCTCTCGCCGTCGCTGCCCCCAGAAGTCTGAGATTATGCACTAGATCTTGACGTCCCCTGGTTCAAAACCCATTGTTCCCCCATCCCTCTTTGGATTGCAATGACACTAAATGATAAACACAACATATTCTATTCTTTATTACAAAAAAAAAATTGCTATGGAGCACTCAACTTCACTAATATACAAGTACAATATGTAAATTAGTGAAGTTGAGTGCTCCATAGCAATCTTTTTTGTAATATTTGATTAGTTCACTGTGATTCCCGCATATAATAGTGTTAAATATTCTATTCTACCCATTTATTCCCTTCACCATCTATTCTAAGTATTACAGTAGTTCCTTTTTACACACATTCCTGGCACCTTCTGCCCAACACTTCTACACTATGTCACATCCCCCGACATGACTAGCTAGCTGCTTCCTGCCTCGTGCTTAGCACACTGTCAGCGGTTTTCGCCGTAATGGAAATATTCCATGAACCTTGAAACCATGGATACCAATCCATGCATTACAACACCTTCCTTAAGGGCTAAGAGGCGTCCTCGCCTCGGAATGTTTGTTACAAACAATGCACCTTTTCACCCAGTCGTTAACTTCCCATTTTCTTCCTGGCCACCAATATTTCGTGGCTACCCGCCTATTAGTTGTTCTTTTTCCACCATGACCCGCCAGAATATGATCATGACATTCCACAAGTACATCCCTACTCCAGCCTGAATCCCTCCTTGGTTTTACTACAGAGCATTCCATTCCTTACAGAAAATTTCTTTTGCCGTCTCCACAGTTGACACATCTCATCTTTCATTTGTTCTTCTTGAATTGCGTCTTGTAGGGACAGTCCCAAAGGGCACAACCTTCTGGACAGTCCATCCGAATTTCCATGTGCCTTTCCAGGGTGATGCACGACTTCAAAATCATATTCTGAAAGTTTTAGCGCCCATCTTCCCAGCTGGGCGTTCTCACTAGTTTTCGTTAAAATACCCTTTAGAGCTGAATGATCAGTTATCAATGTAAATTTCGGTCCTCCTATCAAGTAGGGGCGAAAATATTTCATTGCCCATTGCCAATAATTAGCGCTGTGAGACGCTATACTTTGCCTTTGCTGGTGTTAACTTTCTACTGGCATAGGCTGTAGGGTGTTCATGAACAGAGATTAATTACATATTAAATATTTTACGATGTTTTACTGGGTTTTCACATAGTTAACAATGAAAATGAGGTAATTAATAATATAAATATGCCCTGGTTCTTTTCTTTCCTTGAATTTATTTATGATCTTTTTTCTTCAGCCTTCTGAAGGGGCGAAAATGGCAAGTTTTGGGCCAAACTTTTCTCCAAATCATCCAACTTTCTTACAACTCTGTGGATTTGTGGTTCATTGGATTCAATTGCAGTGATGAGATGTACAATTGGTGTAAGCAAATCTATCATCTTCTCGATTTTGACCCAAAACACCCCATCATCAAGAAGTTTTCTTTTCATGATTGGTTCAAGGTCAGCATTTTCATTAACAGCCAATATTGTAGCACCACTTTATTTGATTGCAAACTGTGTAAACAAAAAAGGTGGCTTCCCCATCTTGTCTTTCCAGGCAACTTCAGAGCAATTCGGCCCTTGAATCTTTTTCAGATGAGATTTCATCAAATATTGCTTGTAAAATGTGACTGTTTTTGATCATCTTTAGGAATTCCAATTACTTCACCAAAGAAACTTTTAACAGTTAGGCAGCCTAAAATGTCTGAACACAATAAATGAAGGAGGTGAGCAATACAACCTAATGGTACAATGTGTGGATACTTTTTCTTCACCAATGATAAAGCTGCCTTCATGCACCATTGTCAGCAATGACCATTAAGTATCTGTCAGGTACATAATTCTCAATCACTGATCCAATGAGCTCTGCAAAATACTCGGCATTGTGTCTTTCACTTTTGGTCATTAAAATCTACAAAAAAATGGTTCTGGTTTTGAAATAACAAAGTTGATAATAGATTCATTCCTAATGTTACTCCAACCATCACACTGCAGATGATTTTTTTGTTTCTTGAAGTCTGCAGTGTGATGGTTGGAGTAACATAAGGACATCCACATTTTAAGAACATTTTCATCAACCCGAATTATGCCTAAGAGGGACGCATTACACTGTGGGATGTCAAATTATTCCAAAAAAAATATGAGAAAGCAATTCTTGGTGGCATACTTTGTGAATTTTGACTCATGATTAAGATATTGATATCGTTCCATCGCTAAAATGTATCGTATTGGCAGCAGTGAAACCACCGCTCATTATATTATTCTTCGTTTGTATAAGTCGTGCAGGCATTCTTGGGGTATGACCTTGATCAGCATGCCCGGCGTAATCCAACGGGGAAGTACCATAAACAGAACATATGACACGCCACCCTAAGTTGCCAAGTTCCTGGAATTATAGCACAGCAAGTGTTATCAGTTGTAATTTGAATCCATGTTCTCTGTGTGTTTTGTGTGTCGTTCGTTCAATAAGATTTAACTAAATGTGCCTCTCGTTATTCCTAAATTTAGTGGTAAGCCATTACATAGTCAGAGTCTGGATTGCAGATGTTCATAATTTTGCAAAAAAGATATTAAATGCTGCACACGAGTCCCCCACTCCCACTCCTATAATTGTGAAATATGATTTTTGGTGCATAAGTCTTTTTTTTTATTATGAAATATTATTTCGTTGTTTATAGTTGTGACATATTATGTTTGGTGCAAGGGTCTTTTATTATTCAGTGGAAGGGGGACCTGTGCACGCCATAAATTACCGCTTCGCCATAATTTTGTCAAAACATATCCATGAGAAATTCTATGAGAAAGCTTTGAGTTACTTAGGGAAAGTATTTGACTTCACAGAAAACAATCTTTATGGCACACTGAAGAACTTGAATCTTAATATAGAAAATAGAAAATTCTTTCTATTATTAATAAATTGTTCCATGTATAAATTTAGATATGAAGACCGGCGATCTGCTTATACGGTATTTGATAAGTGTCTTTCCTTTGCCTTACCAAAAGGTGGCAACCCTAGCTGGTGTATGAATTTCTGGAGCAGAGAGAAAATATTCTCCCCTCGTAAGTCATGAAAGAACTAAATTTCCCCCCATACTACAGTAGGATTAGCCTAGGCCTAGACCATGGGACTGATTTGTGATTAGATACTATAAGTTACCGTAAACTTCTATTTAAATTTGTGTTTGTGTAATATTAACCCTTTCACTGCTAACGACGGAGCATTTCCGTCCGGGATAATGGCACTTGCGTGTGCTGTTGACGGAACAGTGACGGCCGGGAAATCGGTGCTTTATATGTGACGATTGCGCAAGGTTTAGAATTTTTTAACACGGTTTCAACGAAAGGATAGCCTTCTGCCATCTCTTGGGGTTAGATAGAACTTCGTTTCATTGCTTTCCCTGCCCTGTGGTGCATTCTGTAGTCGATTATATGAGGCCTTGCACAAGGTTGCGTTGTATGTACGAGGCAATGAACTGAAGAGTCATGTGACATGCGGGGATTCACGTCAAGGCCAGGGGTAGCACAGTCATGGCTTCCACGAGCAAAGATACGCGTTTATTACGTGAGGACGAAATTTTGGCTTATTTTGACTCTTTGCCCTCTGATTATTCGGAATTATCGCAAAGTGACAGTGACAGTGACAGTGTCGATCTGAATAAAGATCAGTGTAGTGATTCTAGTGATGAAAGTGAAAGTGTTATTCAGCAACCTGTGCAACCCACAAAGAGGCGACATACTGGCCCTCCACTATTTCAATGGCAGTCGGGTAATTTCAGCCCGAATGTTCATAAATTTTCCAATCAAAATTCCGGAATTTCGGCAAATATAGGCGTAGATGAAAATTGCACTGTCTTTGACATTTTCAAAATTTTTTTCCCCATGCATATTATGCAGATAATTGCTGACGAGACAAATAAGTATTATAATTTTTTGTCCAAGAAATTACCACCAAGCCCTTATTCTCGTCTACAGTCATGGACTGAAACTTCACCTGAAGAACTGTACATTTTCTTAGGACTGACAATGCTCATGGCCAGAGTAAAAAAACTTACCATTGCAGAATACTGGTCCAGAGATCCCCTAATTTCCACACCTCAGTTTGCAGACTACATGTCCCGAGATAGATACCTTTTACTACTAAAACTTCTGCATTTCAATGACAATGAGACACAGGTCCAAGGACAAAGACTGCATAAACTGAAACCAATTATTGACCATCTGAGGAAAACTTTCAGTGAAGTGTTTACACCTTTCCAAAATATTTGCATTGATGAGAGCCTAGTATTGTTCAAAGGTCGTCTGATATTTCAACAGTATATTCCCTCAAAAAGGCATAGGTTTGGTATAAAGGTGTTTGTGCTTTGCGACTGTGAGACAGGATATGTATTGGACTTTATTGTTTATACAGGGGCAACTACAGAAATAGGTGAGAACCGTGACTTTGGGATTTCTGGGGCTGTTGTACAAACACTAATGACAAAGTATCTTGGTAAAGGACACAACTTGTGGCTTGACAATTGGTATTCCGGTCCTCTCCTCTATAACTGGCTTCATGCAAATGGAACAAATGTGTGTGGCACAGTCAGAAGGAACAGGAAAGAAATGCCTAAAATGACAGGAAAATTAGACAAAGGACAAGTCGAGTTTAGACATACTGACAATATGTTGACAGTGCGATGGATGGACAGACGAGAAGTATGTATGTTGACAACTTTGCACAAAGATACAATGAAACCCTCTGGAAAAATTGACAGAAAGACAGACACTCCAATAATGAAGCCTGAATGTGTACTGGACTACAATAAGAACATGGGTGCAGTGGACAGGACTGACATGATGATTAGTTCGCTGGAGTGTGTCAGGAAATCAGTGAAATGGCTGATTTTCAACATACTCTCATAAGAGAGATTTTCAAACAGTTCCACAGACCAAGACCAACCAGTAAATCTGGACGACCTTTAGCTGGTGATCAGCCCTTGAGACTTACAGAGAGACATTTTCCAATAGCTGTACCACCCACCCCAAACAAAGCCAAACCTGCTAGGAAATGTCATGTCTGTTCCAATACCACCCAGAGGGAAAAGAAAAGGAAGGATACGAAGTACATGTGTGCCAAATGTGATGTCGGTTTGTGCCTACAACCCTGCTTTGAAATTTTCCACACAAAAAATCAATTTTAAAATTTAACTATTGTTGTGGTATTTATAAATATATTATTTTTAATAATTTTAATAGGAATTTTACAGACCTAACTGGTAATATTTCATATAAAGCAAACAAAGAAGTGCATTTTTGACACCCCTGTCTTGTAAAATATCAATAATATTTTCTATGCAATGCCTTTATACTTATCATTTCTAGAAAGTTACATTATTTTCACATAATTATGTAACTTTGAAGGTTTCATCCCTAAAATACAAGTAAATAAATTTTGGAAACCCCTGATTTGTAAAAACACTTTTGAAAACAATTTTTTTGTGTATGCAGTACCTTTAGTCATGGTTTCAAAATGTGCAACCGGCATTATTTACACAGAATTTGTGATTGTTCAGCATTTCATTTCTAAGAAAAAAACATTTTGGCCACCCCTAAATTGTAAAAATATTGCTAAAATGCCATTTGACTTGGAGTCTTCAATGATAACCAAAAGTAAGTGCAATTTTCTATTATTTACAAATTAAACTTTCGATTTGACAATAATGGCCTTTGTGGACAACCCTGAATTATGTGTGTTGCATATGGTATACTTTACACTTTTTAACATGTGTGTTTTTGGGCATATGGGCCATCAAGAACAGTCTAAAATATGATTGGTAAGTGATTTCAGAATATTTGCATTACTTTCTGCATGCTAACCCACAATTTAAGAAAAAATAAAAAAGTGAAAATATCTCAGCAAGGAGGATATGTCAGCTTGCTAATATCTCAGCAGTGAAAGGGTTAAACAATGATAATCTTGAAGGTGTTAGTTTTTGGCATTTTATTTTAAATACCAACACAATCTATTTACAAATATATTAAATTAAGTTACTTATCTTTAATCCTGTTTGAATAAATGTGAGTGAGGTATCACTTTATGAATGGCAAGTTTATAAAGAAAACCTAAGAGAATATAAAAGAATTATTATTTTTGAAAAGAAGATGCTTTTGAAAATAAGTGAAAAATTATATCATAGGAAAACTTTCTTATGAGAAATAGTTTAATCTTAAGGTACTTGAACTGTTAATAAGCATTAAAATGTTCAAAACTAAGGATTTTTTATAAATTCCCACTTTTTGGGAATATTTCCTGGCCAGGGAAATATTCCCGGAAATATTCCCATTTTATAAGTTCCTTCCCACTGGGAATATTTCCGGCCCACATCACTATTCTCATGTATCGCTTTTTTTGTAGGTCCTTTTATTATTATTATTATTATTATTACACATTTTTGCCATTAAGACAGTGCTTGAACTTGAATGATACATGATTATACACTTCCTTCTTGTTTCTTCTTCCTTTTCTCTTCCCAAAATCTCTTCATTGTTTGACTGTGTTCCTCTTTCCTTTGTTCGGTCCATATTTTACCTGTTTTCTTGCTTTCTTTTACTTCAAATTTTGCGTTCATAATTTCGTTTCTGAATTTTTTTCTTTCATTTATCATTTCCCTATTGATTCCTGCTTGTTTTAAGTCTTCTTCTATTTCTTGCAGCCAATTGGTTTTTTTTGACTGAACTGTTAACTACATCAAAAATCCTCTTTGTGAGTCTGTTGTTGTTCATTCTATGTATGTGTCCATAGAATGTTAGTCGGCGTTTTCTGATCATGTCTGTGAGTCTGTCTGTGTTTTCGTATAATTCTTTTGTTGGTCTCTTCATCCATATGCCATCTCTTTGTATTGCTCCAAAAATTTTTCTGAGAATTTTACGTTCTCTATTTTTTCTGTCTCTATGATACCTGATGCTCCAATTGTGGTTGTTTCTGATGCGTAGAGGGCTTCTGGTAGTACCACTGTATTGTAGTGCCTGAGTTTGGCCTGTCTTGAAATGTTTCTTTTATTGTAGTGCGTCCATGTGAGTCTGTACGCTTTCTGAAGTTTTCTGTTCTTTCAATTTATTATTATTATTATTATTATTTGTTGATTGCGCAATATGATAGCTAGCGGAGAACATTTTATCGAAAGTCAAGGTACGCTTAGGGTAGGTAGGATGGAGAAGAAAACATTTTATTTTTAATTCAACATTGTTTATGCTCCTTATAAGTTCAGGACTCGACTAAACCCCTGTTAAAATTTACTCATTTTACTAGTGGTTTGTACATTTTACAAACAAAGTGGCTTCATAACTAAAGTGGTTTCTACAAGTTCTGAAGAACAATTCAAAGTAACATTCAGCTGTTTTTTTTTTTTTTTTTAATTCCTTCCCCCTATTAAAACAGAGAGAGTCCTATGGAAAACCAGCCCCAAAAATAGTAATGGGTCATGTAACAACTTAGGTCCTGTCCTGTCGACCATCCTCTCTGTCCTTTTTTCTCACTATGTATTAAAAATAAAATCAGGTAAACCATATAACAAAGTGCCAGAATGCTTTTGTTTAATCAGTGATAAATTAATTGCCATTGGGTCAATCCATTAGAAATGAACCAAATTTAATAAAATTTGTTGCTCGACATTTTTGATTTCCCTAATTTTTTTACCAGTTATTTCCCAACTAAAGGTGAGTTCAAAACTATGGTAAAAAAATTTTTGGGCTCATACTTTTTTTTTGACGGCCATTTTAAGTTTGCTTTTTAACCATATTTCAGTTGAAAACATGTTTTGCACAAATGTATGTTACTCTGTTAATTTTATAGATAACAATACAAAATAAACACCAAAATTATCAGAATGAAATGCACTACATTTTTGTTTTAACACAATATTACCTACGTAGTGAGGAAAGTGAAGAAAAACATTATAAACTACAAATTGAAAATTGACTTAAAACGGGAGATTTAGTGCTGCAAAATTATTAGAAGAAAGAAAGACTCGCCCTTAATTTTTTTTCTGGTGTAGATGTACTATAGGACTACTCGCTGTAGAAGTTTAAAGCTTGAGAACTTTGCGGTTTTTTTATACAATTTTTCAAAAATGCCCAAAACCGTATTTTGGCAATATTTGAAGTAGAACATCTCAAAAGGGACTGAATGAAAAATTATGAAATTTATACAGATAACACCTCTTTATGATATAAAGATGTGATAAAAATTTGGTGACTGAGACTCAACTGGTTCCCGAGTTACAGTGCATCGAATTTGGCCAAAACTTGCATTATACATACATGAATTTTAACGGTAATTTAATAGTAAAAATCCACATTGTAATTTTAAATGCAAAATTTTAGTGAACCTAAGTATGTTACACAAAAGGGTGCGTATACATTTGCGCTCTGTATGCGTGTCGACACGCGTACAGAGCGCAGATTGGGACGGCATTTGAGGTGTTCGTGTGTCGACACGCAGACAGTTCGCCGCGATCCGTCTCCTGTCGGTTTTTTCGGCGAACACAAAGGATTTCCGTTTTCATATTGGGACGTGTTGCGCTCTGTCCGTGTGTCGACACGCGTGTCATTTTCCTCCTGCGCTCCGCTCAAGCATACATTTGTTAATCACAAGGTTCAATAATAATAATCAGGGCCCGGATTCTGATGACCTAATATTGTTTTAAAAATGACCTATAAAATGACCCTAAATTTTAAAGAAAGTGATTTAATAATTATAAAAAAATGACCTAAAACTGATATTTTAATTTATAAAAAATTATTATTGTACACACAAAGTTTTAGACTAATGTTTACATAATTGTAAAAACTGTAAATAACTATAATGGTGTGAATGTTCTTTTCTCACGGAAATTTATAGTGGCACTCAGGCAGTTTTACTGGCCAGTCAAACTTAGACATTTCCTTTTGCGGTCTGCTGGATTATATTACTGTTTATTGAGGGTAAACAGTAGTGTTTACTCTCAAATCCAAGCAGAGCCAAGTCAAAACATTAGTAATATAATACAAAATTTTGGCGTTCTTTGATTCTCATTTCCGACTGAGACATGACAACACTTTTCCTTCTTGCATTAAACAAACAATACTTCAAAGAGAGAATCGCTAGCGACGAAAAAAGTGAATACACTAAATGTAAATGCATGAAAATGACTAAATAAGGAAGCAAATGACACGAAAATGACAAAATAATGACTTAAAATTGAAATAAATGCCATAAACATATAAAATTGCATAACATGACAAAAAATGACCTAATAAAAATGTATTTCTATAATCTAGAGTCCATGATTAGCATTTATCTACAAGTTGGCAATGCCTATGCAGCATCAATAAAAAGATATGTCATTAGAATCCGGGCCCTGATAATAATAATCTTACTTACTTACTTACTTACTTACTTACTTACTCACTCACTCACTCAATGACAATAGACAATTCCTCAGCAAGCTAATGGAATATTATCTATCTTATGGAACCCGACGGTTCATTGCCCCGCTTGCCTGAGTCCGCCATTCAACCCTATTCTGTGCTAACCCTTCTTCCCTTAAATCCATTTTAAGATTGTCCTCCCACTTATGTCTAGGCCTTCTGCGTGGTCTTTTCTCTTCGGGTCTCCCAGTCAATACTTTTGAGATATGTAATAATAATAATAATAATAATAATATCAACAATAATAACAATAGTAATATCATTATTATTATTGTTATTAATTTCATTATTATTATTGAGTTAAATTTTAATATAAAGATGTGGGCCCTATTACTATATTAGGGTAATTGTCATGTTGATGGGCTGTGATATGATTTGATATGATATGAAGACATGATTGCTAGTATATGCGTGGTGGGTGAAAAATCACTGCTGGTGGTTCGCAGTATGTTCGTCGCTTTCCTATGGATAATTTCAACGAACTGTTTGCGTGTCGACACGCGGACAGAGCGGAACGCGAGAGGAGCGCAAATGTATACGCAGCTTAAGAGTTGTACATGCAGGCTACATTTCATTAGTTAACATGACAGATTTATAATTTCCTCAAAGCGTTGAAGAGCGTTAAAATTTCGGTGCATAGTTTGTAATTTTTGGCCAACTTCGATGCACTGTAACTGTGGAACCAGTTCAGTCTCAGTCACCAAATTATTATCACATCTTTATATCGTAAGGAGGTGTTATGTGTATAAATTTCATAATTTTCACTCAGGCCCTTCTGAGATATTCTACTTCAAATAATGCCAAAATAAATCCATTAGAAATGAACCAAATTGAATAAAATTTTATTGCACAACATTTTTTATTTTCTTAATTTCTTTTACCAGTTACTCCCCAATATTAGGTGAGTTCAAAACTAGAGTAAAACATTTTTTAGGCTCATACTTTTATCTTGGCGGCCATTTTAAGTTTTCCTTGTAACATTTTTTCGGCCGGAAACTTGTTATGCACAAATGTATGTAACTCTGTTATTTTTATAGATAACAAGACAAAATAAACACCAAAATTATCATAATGAAATGCTCTACATTTTTGTTTTAATACAATATTACCTAAGTAGTGAGGAAAGTGAAGAAAAAAAATCAAAACTACAAATTGAAAATTGACTTAAAACGGGAGTTTTGGTGCCGCAAAACTATTAGAAGGAAGAAAGACTGGCCCTTAATTTTTTTTCTGGTGTAGATCTACTACAGGACTACTCGCTGTAGAAGTTTAAAGCTTGAGAACTTTGCGGTTTTTCTTATACAATTTTTCAAAAATGCTAAAAACCTTATTTTGGCAATATTTGAAGTAGAATATCTCAAAATGGACTGAGTGAAAAATTATGAAATTTATACAGATAACACCTCTTTATGATATAAAAATGTGATAAAAATTTGGTGACTGAGACTCAACTGGTTCCCGAGTTACAGTGCATTGAATTTGGCCAAAAATTGCGTTATAGGCACATGAAATTTAACGGTAATTTAATAGTAAAAATTCACTTTGTAATTTTAAATATAAAATTTTAGTGAGCTTAAGTTTGTTACACAAAAGAGTTGTATATGTAGGCTACATTTCTTCAGTTAGCATGACAAATTTTTGGTTTCCTCAAAGCTTTGAAGAGTGTTGAAATTTCGGTGCATAGTTTGCAGTTATGGCCAAATTCGATGCACTATAACTCGGGAACCAGTTGAGTCTCAGTCACCAAATTTTTAACACATCTTTATATCATAAAGAGGTGTTATCTGTATAAATTTCATAATTTTTCACTCAGTCCCTTTTGAGATATTGTACTCCAAATATTGCCAAAATACGGTTATGGGCATTTTTGAAAAATTGTATAAAAAAAAAACCGTAAAGTTCTCAAGCTTTAAACGTCTACAGCGAGTAGTCCTATAGTAGATCTACACCAGAAAAAAAAATTAAGGGCGAGTCTTTCTTCCTTCTAATAATTTTGCAGCCCCAAAACTCCTGTTTTAAGTCAATTTTCAATTTGTAGTTTTGAATTTTTTTCTTCACTTTCCTCACTACTTAGGTAATATTGTGTTAAAACAAAAATGTAGAGCATTTCATTCTGATAATTTTGGTGTTTATTTTGTCTTGTTATCTATAAAATTAACAGAGTTACACACATTTGTGCAAAACATGTTTTCGACTGAAATATGGTTAAAAAAGAAACATAAAATGGCCGCAAAAAAAAAAGTATGAGCCCAAAATTTTTTTTACCATAGTTTTGAACTCACCTTTAGTTGGGAAATAACTGGTAAAAAACTTAGGAAAATCAAAAATGGCGAGCAACTTGGCCTGGTTCATTTCTAATGGATTGACCCCATTATGATATGCAGAAAATAAGTTATTTTTGTAATCTATCTCCGAATTAAGCTGCAGATCAATTCATTAAGCAGGACTTACGCAAGAACAAAGGTATAAAGTTTGATACTTAACCTTAATTCAAACTCTTATACACTGATCAAGACATTCTTAAAATATGTCAACATTTCACAAAATACACAGGCGAAGAACTCCACTTAATGTACGTAGGCCTAATAGGGATGTAGCTCGCCAAACTTCTCCGACAGATAGCGTGGGTGTACTAGCCGGTATGCGCTAGCTGTCCGTCACTTGTTTTTCCAGTTGTCATCTGTTGGCACCATGCTTTTAAATGGCGTTCCATCTTCCCAGTCCGAAAAATATGTTCGTAATTTTATATTTTTATAGAGGACACGAGACTACTATACATACTTCCTTGTCTACTGGGCCCTTCTAGAATGTTTAAGTGTCAAAAAGACGAAAGAAAAATTACTGCAGATAGGTTCTAAATAAGACTAAAAAGGAAGGATTACCTAACAAATATTATGAGAAATTTTCGATGTAGACAACGTTATTTTGTGCTCGACTTGCAGTAATATGTTATCAATTTATGAATATTTATATGCAGTGTGGCGTTGGATATTCTTTAATATTTAAATTAATATTAAATTTGCCGGAGCATCGAGAAGATGTTATGGGCCATTTAAAAATAGAATAAATTACAAATGCAAATAAATTATTATTACGTAGTAGCCTAGCACAGTACATTGTGTTAGTTTTATACCTTTGTTAAACTGTATCTTTATTGCACCTTTGTATTTAAAGATCACTTGCCTGTTTAATTTATTTAGTTATTTTAGGCCTATTTATTTTACTTTGCTGTATAAATATGTGTATATTACTGTAGCCTTCTATTGCATCTGAGATCAAAATATAAATTCTGTGATTTCTAAAGAGCCAAGTTAGTTAACGGCTTCGAATAAAAATTGTGACAATAGCGTTGTCAATTTAATAGGCTTCTTAACATAACGTATGATAATTCTTAAATTCTGCCTTTATATTCTACTATATCAAGCAATATTTTGTCTCATAACTAGAAATGAAAGTCATGTAACGATGGCCTAGCATACCGATAATAAAAGGAATAAGAAATAATGAGGAATGAAAAGAAAAAAGGTCTAATCGATTGTCAAGTTCCCATCTTTTTTCACTATTCTCAGCAGGAAATGGTAAGTTTTCGTGTTGTAATCATATTGTAATATTTTTATTTTGAATGCGTTTTTAATATGACGGTATAGGCTAAATATGCATTTGATACAGAAAATAAATAATATTAAAAATGTCTGCGAATGCGCACCATATATATCAGTGTTTATCACGAATATCAATTAGTATTTTACTGTCTGAACCGTAGATGTACATTCTTTTAGTTACTTTGAATCATACCCAATCGCCAAATTAGCAGCACTGTATATAAATAGTCATATCTGCATAACATTTTGTACGTAGGGAACATAGTAGTGTAGTTAATAGCGGGCATTTCTCACAGTATTTGTCAGCTTATTCTTCCATCTTTTCGACTTATATAGCGTCTATCTTTTGAAATTTTTCTTTAAGCTTTTTCACGTAAATATATTCCTGAAGTGTCCAGTATGCAAAGAAATGCGCCTAGTAGCGCTTTACCCGCTACAAAAATAGAAAAGTTCGAATGTATATTTCAGTCTGCTAAGATGAAACTCCATTTAAAACCATGGTACCAGCAGACAACAACTGGAAAAACAAGTGACGAACGGCCATCGCATACCGGCTAGAGCAGTGGAGACATCTGTTGGTCCTAGTTCGCTACATCCCTATTATATCACAGTAATATATTTTCTGTATATAACGGTATTCAACTTTATCAACGAAATAAACTTCTGACTAGTTTGATAATCAAATGCGAAGGGATGTGTCATGGGTGACTATTGCAAATTCCTAACCGTATATGATCAGTGTAAAACAATATGGTGTCAGGATAACCGATTTGCATTTGTTAAGTTCTTTGTAATATATTACCATAAAATAGGCACTAAATTGGGCATTACTCCAATACCGGTCAACCGATCTGGTCCAATATCAATAGGCTCTTGGAACCCAAGGACGTTATAAATGCGTATACCAAGTTTCATGAAAATCCGATAAAACGTATTTGAGTTATCGTGCCTTTAAAATACACTAAATTGGGTTTTACTCCGGTACCGGTAAACTGATTTGATCCAATATCAATAGGATTCTTTCCATGAACATTATAAATGCGTATACCAAGTTTAATTAAAATCCAATTAAGCGTATTTGAGTTATCGTGCCTACAGACACAGACGGACATACATTTTTCCATCCTCCACACAATCTAATAAAGTACTTAAAGCATTTAAAGCATTTAATAAAGATATAATTATAATTGATTTAATCTACATAGTACTTTTGGGTAAGGGTAAGTTTGGAAATTTTTTTATTCATGCCTATATAATAGTCTATAATATTAACAATTCTCAATGGTAATACTCATAACGTTTATGTCACCAAATTCATTATTATAGATGTTACCATATTCACTATTATAGATAATTTAAAGGATGCTCCAGCAATAGTGCACAACTAACACAACAGAATTACGGGGAGTGACTATTCGACAGGCAGAGCCTCAGCGGGAAGAATTGGTTGTGGCACCGATTGTTGGAGTCTCATTTAAATTAATAAAACTGCAGAGAAAAGCATTGGCAGAAATAAACTCCCCTCCCCTTGAGCATAATGTTATTGTTCGTATCTACACAGTGGCCAGTTCAGCCGCGTTTTATTACCTTTGTTGACTGAATTTAAAACTAAAAGAAGTTTCAATACGCATGTTGACTTGTAGAAAGTTGTTAAGCTTATTTAATTGTTTTAAATAATATTATTTTCTTGAAATTCCCTTGAGCGATTTTTTACTTACAAAGAGAGATTTTTATTTTGTCACCCCCCCACGGGTGATGGCACTCAGGGCGGCCCGCACCCCCCTTCCTACGCCACTGATCTGACGTACTCATAATGTCCTTGTGGCACATTAAAAGCTACCTTATGCCTATCCTTAGGATCCACTAAAATTTGGAGAAAACTGGATGTCATATCTAAGCTTGAAATAATTTTACACTGAAAAGAAGTGTTTAAAAATATATTTCAAGTCAGTGGATAAACACTTCTTTTTATTGGATTTGTATCAGTGGAAATTTGGGACCGATATGGATCTTTCAATTTTACACTGTCCCAAATTATCGATACACTCCTTTATATCTGGAAGTGGATGTACATCAGGCGTCGTTAATTAATTCAACAAACAAAAATCACAGGTAAAGCGATATTTAGGGGTACCATCAGGTGATTTCTTACAATAACTGCTGGTGCCGCCCAAGCTGATTCACTCAGCTGTATAATACAGTCTTGCAGCTGGTTTTCAATGAATTCCTGTACCACGGGTTTCAAATGATGAGTCACCCTGTAGGGTCGATGGTACACCAGCTTAGCATTCCCTGTATCAATACGGTGTTGAAGTAATTCTGTGGCGGGCAAGTTACGATTCCTAAAAAGCCCTGCATGCTCTTCTAACACTGGCTGAATGATCCCTTTATCCCTCTCAGACAAATGATTTAGCGACCCACTAAAATTCATATCTTTCCCATATTATACCCTTAACTGATCTTGTTCCGTTTCTCGTAAGTCTACCTTGTCTGCGTCACACAGTTCTTAAGTTGCCAATTTAGTTCCTTTAATTAATGTCACTTCAGCGTTACTGGAGTTAATCAAATTGATCACAGCCTCAGGTCCACGATTTACACTCGTAGCAACATATATTCTTTTAAGTCCAATTCGGTATCTTCTATTGGTTCTACTAAACACAGTTCTTCTCTGTTGGTCCTATACACAGATTGCCTCCTAGGTGGTAATTTTACAAAAGTTCCTGAATGGGGTGGTATCGTAATTTCTCTATCTAATCTAAGAAATCCTTTTTCACCTTCGGTTTTAATTTCCGGGAAATTCTCTGGCTCCAAAATTTTCAGTCCCAATCTATTGGGACTCAGCCCAGTTACTGCTGAATGATTACTAAGAAAATCTATTCCCAAAATTCCGTCAAACTGATTTGTGACAGGGTCTGTGATGTGTACCTTTAGGTCATATTCATGGAATCCTATCTTCAACTTAATAGTGACAGTACCCTTACTTTTCAAGGTCTGACTAGTCAACCCTACAAAGTTAACCTTTTGATTTCCCAATCTACAAGATTGTAGTTCTTCATGCCATGATATTGTGGACTGAGCTCCAGTATCCACCATGAATAGTAATTCCTGATTCCTATATTTTGTAGGTAGCAACAGTAAGTTATCCCGGGAGCTAATGGAGTCCAGTTCATCATTCTCATTACTGGGGTAGGCGTTTTGCAGCATTCGCCCCCCCCCCCCCTGCCCGTTTTGGTAAGCTTTCCTTCCCCTACAATCTCTAGCTATATGTCCCATTTCATGGCACCTATAACACTCACCTGATTTCTTCGGGGTGAACTGAATCCTTGTTTTATGCTCATCTTGTGCGGATTTCAGGGTGCACTCTTCTCACTCTGTTGGAAATTTCTATAATGTTTCCCGTTGCCGTATTGAACATTTCTTTGATAGCTTCCTCTATTGTATTTAGGATTTCCTTGGTCGCCTCCACTGGTATATTGAAAATCGTTCTGGTGGTTTCTACGGGGTGCAAAACTTTGCTTATTCTCCGCCCTAGGATACTGGGGCTTAGTCGGCTTGCCCGCGACAGATTTCACATTTCTTGGTGTATGCTTATCAGTCTCTTGTATCGTAATCAGTGATGGGAAAATTACAAAAAAATAGTAATTGGGCTGAATTACAATTACTTGAGAAAAATTTTACTTAATTACAATTACAAATTACTTTGTGAAAAAGTAATCAGTAAAATTGCAATTACAATTACTTTACAAAATGGCAGTACCTAAAAATTCCTTCTTTTTGGGGGGCACAAAAAAGTAATCAGTAAAATTACAATTACAATTACTTTACAAAATGGCAGTACCGGTACCTAATTTTTTTTTAAATTTTTTGGGGGGCACAAGGGCAGAAACTATTGGGTCATTCAGCTAATAAAGTTCCTTGGGACGTTACAAAGTCTAAAATAATAATGACCATACAAACAAAACAGATCAATACCAATATTTCCATACACATTGAGTAAGTTTTGTTAATATTACCTCTAACCTGGATATTAGTTGTGACGACGTTAGCCTATAGCAATTGAGAATGAGAAGAAAATTTCAAAATATAATTAAATAAGAAATGTTCTTACTGAAAAAGTTTTGAGAAAAAACAAATATAGGGTGCATTTTTCGTTCTTTTTTAAACCGAATCTGTAAATCGCTTCAGCTTCACTGGTGTTAAAAAGAAGGCCATGACAGTTCATGTAGCAAAACCCATAAAGTGACATTTACAATTGTGAAACCCCGCAACACGCGGCGTAATATTGCAGTATCACAATAGATTAGATTTGATCAAATTAGAAAAAAACAAATACCGGGATCCAGAATCCTACTATCAGAATTATATGTGAAAGTAAATCACTGGTCCTCATACAGCATAAATGAATTTTCAATGCCAGAAGCAGTATTTTCAACAGAGCCTCTAATGCTCGGTAATTAACTTTGAAGTTGAGGTTAGTTGGAGCTTAGTTTTATAATGTGGAACACATAACCTTCTTTTAAAAGAAAGGGATATAAATAAATTTTATAGGCTGAGAACAACAATTTTAATTTCTTGAACACGTCTTGAAATAAATGGAAACCATTTAGAAATCTAATTAAATGTAGTATCGCTCCCCGTAAATTACTCTGACTGTGGTCGCCATTGAAAAAAAAACACACACAAAATACTTTTGACTTCCGCTCATCTCAGCTGATGTCGCGTCGCCACGTTTTTCCGCAGAAATGCTGACTTGCCATGTCGAATGTCGCGTCACTGCCTTAAATCGCTACAGTTTCGCCTCAGCAAAGTAGTGTAAAAAAGAACGGCTGATAGCCCATGCAGCAAAACCCGTAAAGCCAGATCTGACTTCCCTTCACCACCGCTGCAGCGACCTTACAGCGATGCTGCAACAGCTGTAATGCGCTTTACGTTCGCTTTAAAAAGAACGCAAAATTAACCACCGCTGCAGCGACTGCCAGCGAGTAGAAAAAAGCAGCATTGCCAAATTCTCAACTCGATACTTTTCGATTACTAAAATGTAACGATTACTCAAAAGTAACGATAACAATTTTATTTCCAGAAGTAAATTACCAGTAAAAATTACATTTTTTAAAAAAAGTAACGATTACAAGTAAATGGGACCAAAAAAGGAATCGTTACTGTAATCCGATTACTTTTACTCAATTACTTCCCATCACTGATCGTAATAGCTTTACGTATTGCCTCTTGAAAGGATTCTGGAAACTGGAGTTGGGTCATACGGCCCACTTCTCCTCCCAGTCCACCCAAAAGTGTGTCTAAAGCCCGCATATCAGCTTCCTGTTTCAATATCCTATTAATCCTGGCATTGTCAGTTAACTCATATGTACCGGCATTTATTTTGCATATCCTGTCCCCGAAACCCTCTATACTCTCTCCCTGGTACATTCTTAAGGTTGACAATAGTTCCCTGTTATGTCTAGTAGTAGTTTTACTTCTATACCTTTCCAGCAATCCAGCCTTAAGGTCCTCATAGTTACTTGCCTCATCACATTATCGTTTGTCTTAGAAAAATCCAATGCTTGATCAATTAGTTTCAATTTAATCACCCTCATCTTATCCTCCACTAACCAGCTTGAAATAATTGCCGCTTCCTCAATTTTAGCAGAGAAAGTACGTATGTTCTCATGTGGGCCTCCTCCTTAACTAGGTATGCTACTCAACAGATTAAAACTAGCCTTGGGAGCATTTACTAGTTGACTTAAGCTTGTGTTTTCCTCCCTTAATGCATTTTCTCTTTGTTCTAGTTGATCCACCCTTGCTAATAAGGCATCGATTTCTTCTTGCAAATTGACCTGAGTGACCCACACCAAACTAAAAGAAAAATTTAATTCTCTGTTACCTGGAAGCAGTTGATAGAAGCTCCATACTTGATGTTATTATTCCCTGATAGACCACACTTCACTTCACACTTTATACCTAATTTGCAAGCATTCAAAAAAAGAAAAAATCTTAACAGAAAAAACCCAATTTTGGTCATTTGCGGAGTCCATGACCTCATCGTCACACTTCCTCTTTTCTTCATTATTGCAGCATGGTGGTCGCCCGACATGGGTGATCACCCTTCCCATGAAAATTACTGCCTATAAAGAGAACTCAATAAGGTTACCCTATCCCGAACTTCTGACACCATATGTAGAGTGCCCCTTTAGCATCCTACCAGTGTGGAACCGGTTATGGCGTTTTCTTGCTGCCTGTCACCGTCGCTGTCCCCAGAAGTCTGAGATTATGCACTAGATCTTGACGTCCCCTGGTTAAAACCCACTTGTTCCCCCATCCCTCTTCGGATTGCAATATGTATGACACTAAATGATGAACACAACGTATTCTATTCTACCCTTCACCATCTATTCTAAGTATTACAGTAGTTCCTTTTTACACACATTCCTGGCACCTTCTGCCCAACACTTCTACACTATGTCACATCCCCCGATATGACTAGCTAGCCACTTCCTGCCTCGTGTTTAGTAACGAGCTTGTGAGCCCACCGTCAGCGGTCTTTGCCGTAACAGAAATATTCCATGAACCTTGAGAGACCACGGATACCAATCCATGCATTACGTATGTATGTATGTATATATATATATAAGGGGGACATACAACATTCGATGCTGAAAAATAGGTGAAGTTTGTAATTTTTTTCTCAGCAATGAATTGTTCTGTAGCCTTGTAATCTAGCATGCTCTGTATTGACTAGTTTTACAATTGCACACTATTTTCAGAATTAATTTAACTATTACAGTTATGGGTAATTATCATTAGAAAATGGCAGCCAAATTTTGTTCACTGAAGTGCCATTTCCCTCATAACTCAAACATTTATTAACATCTTGCAGTGAAATTTTGCTTGCAAGTATATTTGATATTCGTGAACAACAATGTCTAGAATCATTGATGTAACTTATTAGCTTATTTAAAAAATATATATATATTTCTGGTGTAAAAGTTTGTAAAAATAAAAATTAAAAGTGATGAATTATTTAAAGAAAAAATTTTATACTGCAGATAATCCAAAGATTCTAGATTATAGTAGAGTACCTTATGTCATCCCGTGGGCTCCTTCGTGAAGAAAGCAACACACCTATATTTTCAGTTTCTATGAAGTCTAAGGATACCCGAACCACTTGATGCTACTCTGGGGGTCGCGTCTGAGTCGCGTGATGACGTCATCAAAATGGCGGACGTCGCGTTTCACAGAAATGGCCATAACGTGAAACCTATTTGAGATAGAGACTTGCAAAAAACGGGTTTGAAATCACAATAAAATGCTCTACATTATTGTTTCTTACATGTATGGAGCTAAGACGGCATATTCTACCGAAACATTACACTTTTTGTTGGAAAATTGAAAAAAATGGTCCTGTAGAATGTGTTCTCTTGAAATTTCAATAGAAGATGATGCCGTGCCATAAATTACATGCAAACAAATTTTTTGAAGAGTTTAATAATGATACTATTCCCGTTTACCAGAAGTTTCAAATGTTACTCTTTTTAGGTTAGCGTATTTGGGAGAAACTACATACATGTGATAGTGTGATATTTCAGTTCTATCAAATTAATAGAAGGAGCTCTTTCTAGAAATAGAAATTTTAACTGTGAGTTAGGCACAAAAAAGGCTTCTTTTATGCAATTTTTCAGATTTTTTGAAGGGTATCCATCAGAGATATTTAAGCCCAAAAATAGTCAAAATCTGAAAAACGATAATATTTAAGGCCGGTTTTGAAATAAGGGATGTATTTTTGGAAGCTGATTTTTTCCTCACAGACAAATCACATGCAGGTTTGAACATAAAAAAAATTTGAATGTTTACAATCACTTCCTTCTCATATAAAATTTGGACCAAAAAGTAATTTTTTTGAAAAAATTTACCCGAATTTCAAAATCATATTTTCATATGAAAAATTTTGTGTTGAAGAAATTACTAAAATATTTATAAAAGCAAGCTTCAATAGTTATAAAATGACTCATAATTCAAATTTCTATCTCTTTGGTTGTTGAGTTATATGTAGTTTCTTCCAAATACGGTACCCTAAAAGGTGTGATATTTCAGTTCTATCAAATTAATAGAAGGAGCTCTTTCTAGAAATAGAAATTTTAACTATGAGTTAGGCACATGAAAGGCTTCTTTTATACAATTGTTCAGATTTTTTGAAGGGTACCCTTCAGAGATATTTAAGCCCAAAAATACTCAAAATCTGAAAAACTGTAATATTTGAGGCCAGTTTAGAAATAAGGGATATATTTTTGGAAGCTGATTTTTTCCTCACAGACAAATCACATGCAGGTTTGAACACAAAAAAAAATTGAATGTTTACAATCACTTCCTTCTCACATAAAATTTGACCCAAAAAGTGATTTTATGGGAAAAATTTACTCCAATTTCAAACTCATATTTTCATATGAAAAAATTTTTGTTTAAGAAAACAATAAAATATTTATAAAAGTACGCTTCAACAGTTACAAAATGGTTTATAATTCAAATTTCTAACTCTTATGGTTATTGAGTTATGAAATAGTATATTGCGATACAAGTGCCGGAAGGCACGTTTACGGGTCGAGGAAACAGATTGAAAACCCGAGGCGCAGCCTCGGGTTTTTAAGTTTTCGAGACCCGTAAATGCCTTTACGGCCCGTGTGTTGCATGCTATTTTTTGCACGACGGTTACTTATATCAATTTAATTATATTAATTGTGATATTACCTGAAAATATTATGTACATACATTCTTGAAAATAGATGTTTATTTCAGAAAGTGATTCGCATGTGTTTGTTGTTATGGGAACCGAATATTTGTCCTGGGGGACGTGCCCATAAAGGCTTGTATTATGAAGTGTATCGTAATGAATTATGACGTAGCGCTTGGACCGTAAGTAATTTAACCTCATCGCAACCGCCCTTAGCAACAAGACTGTGTGGGAATGTCAACTAACGATCCATGTAAACAACGTTCGTAAGTACCACTTACTAGCTAAGGAGTGCAAAAATATATTTTGTAATCAGCTACATTCGCAAAAAAATGTGTTACACCAGGATTGAAAAATGGACACCCCTGGGAAACCAAGAACACAATAATTTTTTGAAAACTTGTTTTGACATCGTGAAACATGTATGAACTCAAATACAAAAAATTAATTTTTCTAAAATGGTCATGCAACCATTTTTTTAAAAATTTGGATGAATTCATATGGAATGACCCTTTTACAAAAACTATCACAGAATTAAAACTATTGACATTGGAAACTTCTGGTAAACGGGAGTAGAATCCTTATTAAACTCTTCAAAAAATTTGTTTGCATGTAATTTATGGCACAGCATCATCTTCTATTGAAATTTCAAGAGAACACATTCTACAGGACCATTTTTTTCAATTTTCCAACAAAAAGTGTAATTTTTCGGTAGAATATGCCGTCTTAGCTCCATACGTGTAAGAAACATCTAGTGGCATCTAGTGGTTCGGGTATCCTTCGACTTCATAGAAACTGAAAATATAGGCGTGTTGCTTTCTTCACGAAGGAGCCCACGGGATGTGATTTTCTTACATAAGGTACCCTACTATTATGTTGTTCATATGATATTTGCAAATAGAAAAAAGAATAAAGTGGAAGGAAAGGAAATAGACATTAAATCCATGTCTGGGATATTAATACAAGTAAGAATCAGCTTGAAAAATGTTATGTCATAACCGGGATTTGAACACGGATCTTCGGCTTAACGTGCCGATGCTCTACCATTGAGCTACCATGACAACATGCCAGTCTGACATCAAATTCCTCAACTGATTCAGAAGACTGGCATGTTGTCATGGTAGCTCAATGGTAGAGCATCGGCGCGTTAAGCCGAAGATCCGTGTTCAAATCCCGGTTATGACATAAAATTTTTCAAGCTGATTCTTACTTGTAGAAAAAAGAATCGCTCAGAAATATTGGTATTTATGAAAATTATCAGGGAAATGGCACTTCAGTGCACAAAATTTAGCTGCCATTTTGTAATGATAATTACCCATAACTGTAATAGTTAAATTAATTCTGAAAATAGTATGCAATTGTAGAACTATCCAATATAGATCATGCCAGATTACAAGGCTATAGAACAATTCCTTACGGAGGGGGGGAAAAATGAACTTCACCTATTTTTCAGCATCTAAAGCTGTATCTTCCCCCTTAAGTCCAAGCCTTTAGTTTCACCTCACACATATTATATGTGCTACAGTATATTGCTTTATTTCTTGGGGGGGGGGGGGGACATGGATTTCAGAGTTTGTTCTGTAATAGGCCTACATAGTGGTGCACAGTAATAATAATATTAATATAATAATAATAACAATAGTAATAATGTTTTATTTTGCCTGTCAGAGTTAAGGCCATAGGGTCTTATCTTCCACTCGACCAGGATAAATACAAAATGTATTAAAGGAATACCTACCAAAACAATGAATACAATAGATACCATAATAATACAACATACTATAGCAATAAAATAATAATACAATTGGTATGCTACAATGAAACATAAGACAAAAATGCATCCAATAATAATACAGAAGAGAAAAGTGAATTAAAACTTATATATAATTGTGTGTGTGTAGACTGTAAATGCATAATATGTTATAGTATACTATGTATATTATTTAATACATTACGTTACTTTGGACTTCCTAATTGATTTCTAACAAAGATTTTAAATTAGACAAATGATATTTATATGAGTTGTTTCCAGACATTAGTCAAACAAATTAAAGTGGTAGCCAGTATTCTCATTCAATATGTTTCAGAGCATCAATTGATTGAACTTATATTCCTGAATCTATGGTTGACAAGCTGTCAGTCCGTTACCTGAATTTCAAAGGCGAGAAAATAATTTTTATTGAGGGATATTTCAAAATAGTGGTACATCAAAATGAAGCTTAAAGTCTAGTCTTTAATACAGTATAAACACATCTTAAGAAAATAAATTAGAAGTAGCAGCATTTGATGTTTAATTGAAAAAAAGTGTTGTGCTTTGTCAGTCCGTTACCTGTGGAATTGCCCCTGTGCATTCATACATATGCATTTCTTGTTGCCTGCAAAACTTATACAACATTAACGAAAATAACTGAAGTGATACGACTGGTGTTCCTGAGACGTCATTCACAGTTCTAAGTATAACGTAACAGTTAGTGATGTAAAATTCCCGGGAATTTAAAATCTGGGAAATATTCCCAAAATTCATAAATTCCCGGGAATTTATTATTAATTACCAAGATAGATCAAAAAAACTTTTATTAATAGATAAAAGCAGTAATTATATTGTTAAATTAAACTCAAAAAATGAAATATATTCTAAGATAAAATTATTATTAAATAAAATTACTGGGAATTTATACATTTAAAAGCAAAATCACTCAAATTAATAGGTCAGTGTGGTAATTTTGCAGTTAAATAAACACAAACACTCTTATATGTTCAAACAATATTATAATTGATTGAATAAAAATATCAGAGACATAACTAGAATGTAAAATGTATTAGAAATTTAATTAAAACTATTGAAAGGGAAAAGGTTTATTGGGCATTTTACAGCATCTTTACCATTATTATTCAATATTTTGTCAAGTCCCTTAATCGCTGTCACTCACAATGTCCATTAAATCTTCTTTATCCGTCTCCTTTTCTTCTACATTTCCGAAACCAAAAATTTGTCGTCATCGTTGCCAGACTCAATATCATTATCTTACTAAGATAGTTGAAATATAAAAACACTTTGTGCTCCACTTACGTCTGGAATTAGAATCACAGGACTAGTTTCGGGAGTTACCCCATCATCGGCTGTTGGTCTACTGGAGTTGGAGTTTGGCGATCATGGCTGGCAGTCTTGGTATGTTCGGTGCTGCCCTCTTCCTTCCTCATTGTAAGTTTTATGACGTCATTCACTGGCGGTATTTCAAAGTTCATTATGCTGTTGCTATTCTTGGTAATAAATATCTTCTCCCATGTATTTAACTCAGATGGCTTCTTTACGTGTTTTAACAGTTTGATGTCTTTTTTGATGTGGTGGTTTTTTGTCCAGAAATGATGGGCTACCACTGATTTTTCGGTTTGCAGGTATTTTATGTTTCTGAGGTGTTCATTCATCCTGATCTTTAAGCTTCTTTTGGTCTGTCCTATGTAAGTCAAATGGCAGTCTTCGCATTCCATCTGGTAAATTCCTGAGGAGTCTATTTTGGGTGTGTTTTTTAGAGGGTGATTAAGCAGATTCCTGATTGAATGTTTGTTCTCTGGTGCTAGCTTTATGTTGTAATTTTTTAATACTTTCTCAAACTTGTGAAAAAATTTTGGGTGATAGGTGAACGTCTTGTAATTGATTGGGTCTTTTTCTGCATTGTTTAATGTACTGGTTTCCTTAATCATTTTTTGCTTCTTGTGTTTGGCGATCATTTTGTCAATGAAATTTGTTTTGAATCCATTAGTAGTTGCCACTTCAAGTATGTGTTGGTATTCTTTATTGTATTCTATCTTAGTTAGCGGGAGGCAGATAAGTCTGTGTATTAGACTGTGAAAAATTGCAAACTGGTGTGATTTGGGGTTAAAATTGTTATATTTTATTCCCTGCCCACATCACTAGTAACAGTTATATTGGAACTATTTCATGATCGAAACTGTTATGTTAGAAAATTGTTGTGAGAATATAACAGTTTCGGTTCCATACCACTATAGTGTTAAGCTGTTGCGTTTCTACTGGCTGCAACTGATAGCAGATGATGTTCCAACTTGCAAGCAGTCGCACAGGCGCATTACCAGTTTTCATTTGTGTTATGCTGTGTTATGCTGACTTTATAATGTAGTGCCAGTGCATCATATTACAACAAAAATGATTCCCAGTAAGCGTAACAGAACAAGTTCAATGTGATGTTGCTTTACGGTAGCAAATTGTGACAACAAAACAGCAAAATGTGATATGTGAGGATTAGCATTGACACACTGCTTTTACATCAGCTCTCAATCCAGCTTATGTATTGCCAAACAGAAAAATTTTTTCCTCAAATTTGATACCTGCTGCTTATGAAGAATGCCGTAACATTGTGTTAAGGAAAATGAAAAATGTCCAATGTGTATGCTTGACGATGGACTGTTGGACTTCTGATGTTCATGAAAGTTATCTTGCTCGCACAGCCCACTACTTGACACCTGATTGTAAATTGGAATCAGTCCTCCTTGAATGCGTGCAGATAGAAGGATCTCATACAGGTAAAAATCTGGCTACTGAATTTAAAAGTATAACAGATTCTTTTGATCTAACAAAATACTGGTCGTCATCAGCGACAATGCTGCATATATAAAATGTTCCATTATCAATGAGCTTGGGTGGAATCATTTTGGTTGTTATGCACACAACCTCAATTTAATTGTGCAAGATGTGTTAAAGAAAATAAAGTCGTTCATGACTGAGTTAAGCAGATAGTAGCACATTTTAAAAGAAGCACTTCTGCAGTGGAAAAACTTCTAAAGTTTCAGCACGATTCTGGTGTGGAAATACCCAAGAAACTTTTGCCAGATGTTCCTACACGCTGGAACTCAACTCTTTTCTTGTTTCAGCGCACGCTAGTTCAGGATGCTGTAAAGAGTTCATTAGCTTTTGCTTACATCTGTTGAGTAGAGAATACGTACGGAGCTCTGCAAAGCTTTAAAACCTTTTGAAGAAGGAACTCTTAAGATGAGCGTTGAAAAGTATTATGTTAATTAAGTGAGATGGTTAACTTTTAAACATTTTAGACTTCACTTTTTCTTATATTTTTGCAGAACATATGTTTCATGGGCTTTGCCCACATTTTTAGCTGCTAGTTGACTAGCAAAACTTACATTCTGCAAAAATGTAAGTAAAAGTGAAGTCTAAATTGTTTAAATGTCAACCATATCACTTAATTATCATATTATATTACTTTACTGTATATAAGTTCCATTATTTTATGGTGTTTTAAAACTGAAAAATATGTTACTGATGGTGAAATCATTGTACTCACAAGTGGACTGAATAATGTGTGTGAAAAACTTTCAAGAGAGCCCTTCCATATGACAGTGTTGGAAGTTGTGAACGAGCTGAGTAGAGGGGTATCACAAAGATTTTGTTAGATATCGAATACAACAACGCAATCAGTGTTTCAACTTTCTTAGATCCCCGTTTTAAGCTACAAGCGTTTTCGTTGCAGCAAGCAAAGGAGTAAATTAAAGAGCATGTTACAGAACTTGTGGTAAGGAAGTACAATGAAGACCGGCGAGCGATGGTTGACACTCCAGAAAAAAATGATGATTCTGCCAGTAATCTATCAGATGACTTTTCTGAACGGGCACATTTTGATAGCATGATAGATAAAGCTCAGCCACCAGAAATTGTTACTTCAAGTGCCGTTATGGAGGTTCAGAGATCTCTGGAAGATAGACCAGAATCCTCTTTTGTGGTGGAAACGGAATCGTCATGTTTACCCAACAATAAGTAAACTAATCCAAAAATATTTTCATATGGTAGGAACATCAGCGCCGTGCGAGAGGATTTTATCCAACATTGGACTGAAAGTAAATAATCGTTTATCTTTGAAATCATCAAAAGTTAGGCAGTTAATATTTTTGAATGCTAACGAAATATATACAAGCATTTAGTGTACTCGATATTAGGACTTGGGATGCAGAAGTGTTGATTTAGCCATTTTGGAAAAAATGCTATTTTTTTATTTTAATATGAAAATTACTTTAGTGTTTAATGAAATTATTAATAAGATTTTCTGTCTAGGTCTAGTTTTTAAAAGAATATTTTGTTAATCATACATCAGTCTTTTTTAAACTTTTTGCTTTTCTGCATAAAATATTTTTTAACAAAAGGTATAAACATTATTAAAAAAATCCGTTAGTAAATTTGTAGTAAAATCGAAGAATCTCACATAACATCTCTTGGAGAAGATAGATTACAAATTTTGATATTTTGGTTTACATTTGAATTTAGTTAAAGTATATAAATTGCTCCACATATACTCAGTTATAATTAAGGCTTGGAAGTTGATGAAATTTCATCTTTTTTTCTGAGACATCACAGACAGTGCAGGATGTAGTATCACTTTGTCATGCCTCATTTTGAGGCTGGTTCTTTTTGTAGGAAATTTACATTCATTGGGTTCATTTTCCCCTATTTTGTCTTTGGAATGGAATTTTCCAACATTACAGCATGATCTCATAAGTCTTTAGCTATGAGGCATTCATTAATAAGTACAGTAAACATAACCACAATAATAGAAAACATAATAATAAAAGTAGTAATTTAAAATACAGAAATCTTGTCCTTTGCTTGATATTATACTACTGTATATTCTCTTTTGAAATACATATTTAGAAATGTTACATATTTTTTCAATTTTTATATCTTATTTTCATAAATTTAATGTTATTTTATAGGTGATTTTTCAGGCAGTTGTAGGCAGGGTTGTTATGAAAAAAGCCGACCTGATTTTAACCGGCCGGTTTTAACCGGTTTTATCCACTTGAAAAAAGCCAGGCAATTTTATCCGGATAAAATCAAATTGAATAAAAATAATGGAAGTTTCTTTCATGTTTTTATTTCCAAACATCATAAATTTAAGTTACAAGCTCAGAACCTGTAGTAGGCCTACTTAGGACTACTGAGTGCAAATGCAGAGCTACCAGTTTTATCCACTTGAAAAAAGCCAGGCCGGATAAAATCAAATTGAATAAAAATAATTCAAGTTTCTTTCATGTTTTTATTTCCAAACATCACAAATTTAAAAGTTACAAGCTCAGAACCTGTAGTAGGCCTACTTAGGCCTACTGAGTGCAAATGAAGAGCTACCAGTTTTATCCACTTGAAAAAAGCCAGGCCGGATAAAATCAAATTGAATAAAAATAATTGAAGTTTCTTACATGCTTTTATTTCCAAACATCACAAATTTAAAAGTGTCAAGCTCAGAACCTGTAGTAGGCCTACTGAGTGCAATTGCAGAGCTACCAGTCTTATCCACTTGAAAAATGCCAGGCATTTTATCTGAATAAAATCAAATTGAGTAAAAATAATTGAAGTTTCTTTCATGTTCTTATTTCCAAACATCACAAATTTAAAAGATACAAGCTCAGAACCTGTAGTAGGCCTACTTAGGTCTACTGAGTGCAAATGCAGAGCTACCAGTTTTATCCACTTGAAAAAAGCCAGGCATTTTATCCGGCTAAAATCAAATTGAATAAAAACAATCGAAGTTCCTTTCATGTTTAAATTTCCAAAGATCACAAATTTAAAAGTTACAAGCTCAGAACCTGTAGTAGGCCTCAGTTTTATCCACTTGAAAAAAAGCCAGACATTTTATCCGGCTAAAATCAAATTGAATAAAAATAATTGAAGTTCCTTTCTTGTTTTTATTTCCAAACCTCACAAATTTAAAAGTTACAAGCTCAGAACCTGTAGTAGGCCTACTTAGGCCTACTGAGTGCAAATGCAGAGCTACCAGTCTTTTCCACTTGAAAAATGCCAGGCATTTTATCTGGATAAAATCAAATTGAGTAAAAATAATTGAAGTTTCTTTCATGTTCTTATTTCCAAACATCACAAATTTAAAAGATACAAGGTCAGAAACCTAAAATTGTATTTAGTGTAATTTAATACAGTGAGTCTCATGCAAGAGTTGGCCAATGACATGGGTTTCTGCGTCGCGGCGGGCACAGCAAATAAAGACGCGATCGGTGTAATGATTCAGGTTCTCACATTTACAGTTAAAATTACAATGAAAATAACCACGTACCTCATCACAAGAGATGTTAAAAATGTTCTGCTCTTGCATCCACACAATACTGGCACCATTTTAGGAAATTTTCTTTTACGCGGATTAAGTTCAGCTTCCGAAATAGAGTTAATTTTTCTTGTGATATTGTCTTCAAGTTCTTTTAATGTATGGGAAATTGACCTATACACTTTATTTTTGAAGTTTCCGCATAAATAATAGTCACATGCTGTTAGAAGAACTTAAAAACAATATCACAAGAGAAATTAACTCTGTCTCGGAAGCTGAAATTATGCATGTGAAAGAAAATTTCCTGAAAAGGTGCCAGTATTGTGTGGATGCAAGAGAAGAACATTTCCAGCAGCTCTTGTGATGAGGTATGTGGTTATTTTCATTGTAATTTTAACTGTAAATATGAGAACCTGAATCATTACACCAATCGTGGCTTTATTTGCGTAGATATTTCACCCGATCGCTCGGGAGTTGGAGCTGTGCCCGCCGCTTCGCAGAATCCCATGTCATTGGCCAACTCTTGCGTGGGACTCACTGTACCACTTCACTGTGTAATTCCCAGCAAATTACCGTATTTACTCCAATATAATGCACCCTCGAATTTAATGCGCACCCTGATTTTGAAACTTAAAATCATAAAAAAAAGAGTTTTGTTAGCAAATGTAATGCGCATCAATAGGATATTTTATTTGGAATTTTGTCTTAGTATTTATAGAATAATGAACCAACACATAAACATTTACAGTTAACTGCTAGTTTTAGGCCTACAAGTAGACCTATAGGCATGGCTCATCAATATTCACTAATGTGTTCATCACTGGAATCCTCGGAGGTGCTTATTTTTATTGCTAAATGGACAAACAAAATGTTAAATGCATGTTTCACAATAAAAGCTGATACCACTCTTAAATGAGTTTAAAATCGACAATGCACAATATTCCACATTTGCACTATAGAACTGACAAAAACAATTTTTTCATTATGTTTCAGAAATTAAATTTCATATGGTGTAGGCTAACGATAAAATGAACGAAGTCGAGAATTATAGCAGTGCCTTGTTATGTAGATCAATATTACCTCCGACCTAAAAAATGGATTTGTACTAGAATTTAACGCGCACCTCAGTATTGAAATCTACAAATGGACAAAAATAGGGCACGTTATATTCAAGTAAATATGGTAAATTCACCCTTCATCATAAGACTCTTGCATATTTGCTTTATTCTGCCTGTTGATGTATACAAGCTTCTGGGCTTTTTCATTGCCTAGTCTGTTTCTCAATTTTGTTTGTATTAACCCAAATGAAGAAAATACTCTTTCGATTGATGCAGAACTGGCTGGCATACGATGTAAAGATTCTATGGCTTGACAAAATTCCAGCGATAGGTGATTACGCTTCAGATTTGTGTAATTGATGGAGAAATAAGTATAAAAAATCCCTTTAGGTAGGCCTACAGGGCACAGGCTGAGGTAGATTTCATAGTGCTTTTTATGAATAAATTTAGAATAAAAACTGAAATATTTTTTTATAAAGAGAGAGTTGTTAATTATGTATTAATTGATATCTTTTATTATTTCATTTTTAATTTGGCCAAGGATTATTGTTCTAAAGATATTTAACTATTATTTTTAATATTTCAAACTTCATTTCATTGGTAATTTTAGCCTCAGTTGGTCCTCATGAATTTATTTCGGCATGCCTATTGGCTGAGGTATATTTTAAAGTGTTTTTGACTTTCAAAAATTCAAATCTCTCCTTATATGAGCGCTATTGAGAAACTAGTTGTTGTTTTAGATTACTCATCAAGAGCTTTTCAACGATACCCCACAAACATGGTTTTAAAAATTTTTAATTTCCACCCTCACCCCCACAACTACTGAATCATTGGTGTCTAATTTATGCATACTAAGTTTCCCTCTAAACCCCATAGGGCCCTAAATATAATTTTTTCAAAATTTCAACCCGCTCCCACCTCCCCCAACCAGGAAAAATTGATTTTAGCCGGCTAAAATCATGATTTTAACCGGCTAAAATTGAAAAAAACCGCTGGTCAGGTCTTTTTCAATTTTAGCCGGCTTTTTTACAACCCTGGTTGTAGGTCATCAACTTCCATGCCCTAATTATAATTTTTGTCTTACATACTGATTAAAAATATGCACTGTTATGCATATACGAGGGGGGGACCCAAAAATAACCGGAATCGAACTGTTGCGCGCGAATGCTTCATAGTTACGAGTTGTGCTGTTAGGTGGTGTTATTTGGGGGTCTCCCGCGACCGTTAGTGAGCTGGCATCAGTCTGAGTTAAGTGACTTGGTTGTGGTATGCTGTTGTTTGCATCCATGTTTCAACCCGTCGGCGATTAGCGAGGTGCTCGACTATAAGGAACAAAGAATGTGTGTGAATTTTGTTTTCTGTTAGGGAAAACTGCAGCCAAGACCGTTGGGATGCTTAGGCAATCCTTTCATGATGATGCTTTGGGGAAATCACAGGTCTAAGAGTGGATTTCCCGTTTCAAACTGGCAACATGTCAACTGAAGACGCCGTGGGCGTCCTTCGGCAGGAAGAAATGACGAAAAAATTGCCAAAATCAAACTTGCAATTGATGAAGATCTTTTAAGGAAATTTGGATCGTTCTGCACTTCACTCTTCAAGATGCGGCAAACATTCACGCGGTTTTCTCTTTGGTCATCTCTGAGCAAGCGAGGAACAAATTTTGCAGACACTCGTCTCATGTTCAAACCTTCGGTTAAAATTCGCTGGGCCGTGCTCCATAACACGTTCATTTCCTCAGAAATTTGGTCAATGTTCTTTCGACGATCTCGGCTGCAGTTTTCCCTAACAGAAAAAAATTTCACACACACTCTTTGTTCCTTCTGGTCGGCCATCTCACCAATCGCCGACGGGTTGAAACACAGACGCAAACAACAGCATACCACAACCAACCCACTTAACTCAGACTGACGCCAGCTCACTAACGGTCGCGGGAGACCCCCAAATAACACCACCTAAATGCACAACTCGTAACTGCAAAGCATTCATGTGCAACAGTTCGATTCCGGTTATTTTTGGGTCCCCCCTCGTATCATTTACATTTATAAAATAAAACTTTGAAAGGTATTAACAGTACCAAATATATTTCAAACATATTGGGATTTTTCTTTGCATGTTATTTTCTTATAGTGACTTGTTCTTTTTCTGTTACATGTAAAGATTGATTTAGGTATTGATTAAGAATTTCAATGTATTGTAACATTGTAACAGTTTTTCTAAGTTAAGGTAATTAGAAAGTATCGTAAATTAAAAAAAATACTAGTTGTCTCGCCATTAACCCAAGTCATACATTTTACGAGGATCGTCGCAGCAAACCCTTTAAATAAAGGGTAAGAGATGGCATTGAGACCATTTCCTGTTTGCTCTTTCTTCTGTGGAGGAGGATTGTTTTATGTTGTTCCCACCCCATGGAGTAATTTTCCAAGAAACAGCTTTGTGCCAGCCGAAACTGTATCAACAAAAATGCAAGCGAAACATTCTTTTGCAGCCGTTTCATAAAACTTTTATGTATGCATAACAGTTTCGGCTGCAACCATTATCTAGAAACAACTCATTTTCCCACCTCTAATGCTTCTCTTAGTATGAAATTGAATTATCGTTCAGATCTTTTTATACAGTTCTTGATATCTCAAAAACTTTCAAGAATCTAATAATAATATGTTTTCCACTTGAGAACTTCCATGTCAGTAAATTATAGTGAGATGTTTTGTTTTTCCTAGTGGTGGTGAAACTGCAGAAAACACAGATTACTGGAACCAATGCAATGTATCTTCGTGTCCGGCAGCTACTTCCAGTCAGCAAGAAGGCTACAGCCATTCTCAAGAAACCCCACCTCCAACGCCCCCGGAGGATGAAGAAAAAGACAAGTTTAAGTGCCTTTACCTTTTGGTTGAGGCAGCTGTAGCAGTTCAGGAGCAAGAGAAAGAGCGCGAACGGGAACTAGCCCTGCGTGTATAACACCAGCCTGATTGTTGTGTAGTCGCAGCATATTATGTATTCAGAGGTTTTTGTGGCATTCCCTCTTATTCTGAACTGAACGTAGAAGTAAGAGGATGAACTGCCAGGTAACCTGTACGCTTGTCAGTTGAGTGAAAGTGTGTGTGAGTGTGGCCATGAGTGTATTACACTGCTCAATAACGGGCTCGACAGAGGTTGTTTTTACGTAAGGTACAAAAGTCATATTCATACGTTAATGATTCATTCTTTGCTGGGTCAGATAGGCTAAACAATTTTTTTAAATTCACTGCCAGATTTGTCATTACATAGCCTGTCTGACTGTTATAGCCACCTCCTGATGCATTAATTAAATAAACAGGGGTTTTTGAAGACGATTGTTGTGAATAGAGTATAAGAAATATTTTGTGATATTAGCTCAATTTGTACTTAATCACGCAGCTAACTTCATTGCGCTCTGTTTATCATAGCATTTGCCTTTGCTCATTCACAGTTAGTGAATCAGGTTGTTAATGTGCATTGAGCACAAAAGTCTTGAGTCTCAGGATTATTTTACATGCACTTACGAGGTGGCATCATAGTCTATCTAGTGTTGTTAAATAAATACTACAAAAAATTATAAAAAAATATAAAAAAATAAAAAAGAAAGTAATCCTTCCATACTTTCTTACATGAAACAATAATCCATAAAGTGCAATAGAAGGTACACTATTTTCTATAGAATTATATACAGAAATCAGACAAATGACAGTCTTGATTTGTGTTTGGAGAAAAAAAAATGGAATTTTACCTTTCTTGTGTTAGTTTTTTTATTGTTGGAATCCTTGTAGACATGGATGCAGGATTCATGTTTGTATCAGACATACGTAGAAAATCAAGCGACTTAGATCATTAAAAGCATGTTGTGGATTTTAAAGTGTTCGTTTATTTTGTTACCATTATTCCTTACTATACCACACTTAACCCTTTGCAGGTGGAAACCTGTATATGGGAGTCCTGCACTCACACTTGTGGGCAGAAACCCATATATGAGTTCTGTGACTGGCTCTTCTCATGCACCTAATAGAAAGGGTGAATCAAATATAAACCGGAATTTAAATCTGGCAGCTCTAGTAGTGAAGGGAATTTGGTGCGGCTGTGACAGGATGTTGGAGGGGATGTCTGGAGAAGGATCCTGGCTCGTGCAGGCAGCAGGAAGTCACTGCTCGCTTCAGTACGCCATGAGCAAGCAAGAGGTGCATACGTCCGTTGCGCAACGGATTATCATTAAGTTTCTGGCAAAAGAAGGCACCAAATCTGCAGAAATTTTGAGGAGTCTCCTTGCACAGTTTGGGGAAGAAACCCTATCACAGACCCGAATGTACGATTGGCAAAAAATATTTGTAGCAGGACGGGAAGCTGTGGAAAACAAAACCCACCAAAGACGACCATGAGCAAGCATCACTCCAGACAACATTCGTGCTGTACGTGACCTTGTTGAAGAAGATTGGCGCATAACAATTTCTGAAATTGCTTCAGAGGTAGGAATAAGTTATGGAAGTGCTCAAACAATCATCACTGATGAACTAAACTTGAGGAAATTGTCTGCTAGGTGGGTGCCTCGTCTCCTCACCCAGGAACAAAAAAATTTGCGCCAGGAAGTCTGTCAGAGGAACCTGGATCGCTACGAGAAGGAAGGAGATGAATTTTTGCATCGCATTGTGACTTGTGATGAAACTTGGGTGCACCATTACACCCCTGAATCAAAACAGGCAAGCATGGAGTGGCGCAAACGAGGCGAATCCGGTCCAGTCAAGGCCAAAACTCGCTTGTCTGCTGGAAAGGTGCTGGCAACTGTTTTTTTTTTACTCAGCGGGGGTTTTGCTGGACTACCTCCATGAACGAAAGACTGTGAATGCAGCCTATTACTGCTGCCTTTTGGTCCAGGCAAAATCTGCATACCGTAACAAACAACGTCGACAACGGATCCGAAATGTGATTCTCCTGCATGACAATGCAAGGCCACACACCGCAGGTTTAACACAGGACACTGAAGGAACTTCACTGGACTACTCTGGAACATCCTCCTTACAGTCCAGATTTATTACCCTGCGACTACCATTTGTTTGGACTGCTGAAAGAAGAACTTGGAGGACACCAATTTCATGACAATGCGGCGGTAGAAGAGTTCGTGCGATAGTGGCTGCTGACACGTCCCTCTTCTTTCTATGAGGATGGCATCAAAAAGTTGCCAGTTCGATGGGAAAAATGCATAGCCAAGTCAGGAGACGATGTAGAAAAATGAGATGTGTTTATTTTTTGTTTTTGAATGATCAAATAAATTTGAAAAAAAAAATCTGTTTATATTTGATTCACCCTCGTACCTTAAGAAGGTGGTAGCAGGATGGGGATTCCCTTATAGACGTGCTCAGGATCATTTTAGTATCACTGGGCCTGTGGATGTACTGAATGGCATCCTTTCTTTGTTTTGTTTATTTTCTCTAAAATAGCAAAGAAGAAAGTATCTTATAGGTTCTGAATTTGCCAAATTAATTTTTCAAAGTAATAATGAAGTGTCAGTATTATCATTTAGCAATAGTGAGGGATGTTTTTCTGAGATTGCTACTGCCAGCAATAATGAGAGAGAGCGATGTAAGTGGCACTGGAGGCAATAGTGCACCCAGTTGGATGGAAGTGTTTAATTCGATGCAGGCCTATCTATCATTACAATATACAGTATCCAGCAAGGGCCAGTTCTGCCTTCTGATTTTGATCAAAATGCTGATCCACTTGAAAATCGTAGCCTGATGTAGGCCTACGTAAACTTATAATGCGCTCAGTGGAAGTTGTGCTGTTTCTGCATAAACATTTCACGCGAAATAATAATAATATCGTTCCTTACCCAGATTAGTGGCAAAATACAGCAAAAATCCAAGGTATATTTGGTTTTTATGTATGATTTAAGTTAGTTTCTTTAGGTTTTTCATTAACTTCTTTTATTCTTCTTTTAAAATGCCTGCCTCCCACAGATACAGTATCAAACATTGCTGCCCGTGAAGGATTAAAATGGTTTAAAAGTAGTGTGAATGAAATACCTAATAGTGTGGACAAGTTACACTCTTTGACATGAGAATTGAGTGCTGCTTCAAGTTTAAGTCAACTCTAAATAGCTGAGGATTTGTTGAGTGTGCTATTCACACATTTGCATGTCTTGTTCAAGGCTTGTAAACTACAGAGGTTGTGTATTCCGAGTTTATAGGACAGGGGTTGTGGTGAGCAGGCGAGATGTGTGACGTTGCCAGTTTCCAACTCTTGCAATACCCGTCTTACTCAGTCTAGAAAATGCTCACATCTTATGATTAAACTCATAACCTTAATGAACCCTTGGTCGGATTCCTGTGAAATTTGTACAGAAATCATCTACACACAACCCTACTGATGGTTAAAACAGAGCCTTGAAAGAGCGGACACAAATGTTTTTATTTCATTTTATAAACATTACCCGTTACACAAAATTCATGGAGGGAGAAGCATATTTGACTATGCGACAGTTTTTTGTATTTTTGTGTCCCGAAAAATCTTCAAGTGAATTTTGTTATAAATGAAGTACCATCTTTATATCTTCAAAGGTTTACGAGTAATTGAGTGGTAATAATACAGGTTAGTCAATTAGAAAGTGCAAATAACTGAACCGTTATGCGTAGAAAATATTCCTCATTCTAGAGATTATGTTAGTATAATTTGATGAAAATTTGTTAAAGAATGTGTATTTATATAGAAATTACACCTTATAATAAGGGTAGAAAACAACTAAGGGATATTTTTATATATTAATATTAACATGTACAGTACTAATATTAATATACATTGTGTAGACTATTGTATAGTATTAATTTATATTAATATTATACTCATAGCAATACATTTATATTAATAATAATTTTCTCCTGGTTATATGAGGTAAGTTATGTAGGTAATGATTGGTAAAACACGGCCAGAAGTGTAAATCTGTATAGTCTACAAGTTATGTGACAGAGATAATATAATAAACTAAGGAATGGTTTGTGATTTGCAGGGCAGGGAAACTGTCATGAGCAGCACTACGAAAAGAGGGCGAAGGATCTTTTGAAATCAGCATCTCAACATCAGAAAAGGACACACATATGCACAAATTGCTTTGCAATGCATTCTACATAAATATCACAATATTTCAAAGGATTTTTCCATGATTTTTTCATTAAAAAGTACCATTGTCTTGCCTTAACTATAACCTGATAGTATGCTCTTAAAGCCTCGGCAATTCACTGCCCGTTTTAACTGTTGTACATTTTCATGTTGTTAAATTATATTAAAATATGAAAATGGAGTAACAAGGTATTAAACTAATAAGGCATTTGCTAAGCTAATTAGTAGACTTCGGATTTACGGTAAAAACCTATTTTAATCTTTAAGTGATATATGGACGAAAACTTGTATATGCATGTTTCATTTGTGACTATGCCTAAAACTGATACTTTTATAGGACCTAAAACAGCCTATTTTTACGTTAGAGCCTAATATTGCCTTTTTGCTTGTTTTTCCCCTAAAGTTCAAAATAAGTTACTTTTTGTTAGAATTTCTAGCATTTATTTCAGTTCGTACTAAATTTTTAGCTCGGAATGTGGTACATGACACATTTGTGACGTGGTAAAAAAGTAAGAAATGTTCCATCTTCAGTAGAAAAATCCCTTGGAATTCCGAAGAAAAAGAAAATATAGCGTTTTTCTGCCGACTCCCACATCCAGTGAAAAAAAGTTCTCTGAATCACTGAGGGATACAAGGGGTTGAATATGCTAGCGTGCGTAGCTTCTGGGCGCAGGAATTAGGTTTTCACTGTTATGGTAGTAATACAGGCCCTAGTAATAGGTATATATAATTCTGTGTACCATAGTCTTATATCTGTGTTTTATCATGATTGCTGATTAATGGTGACTTCAATAAATATAATATTCTGCATTGCAATTGAGATATTTCAGAAAATTGGCAACTTAACTATTTTATAAGAGACTATTTTACGATTTTTAGGACCTATTTCCCAATTTTTAGAGCCTATTTTAGGTACCAAAAACAGCATTTTTAGCGACCTAAAAGTCCGAAGTCTACAAATTAGACATAAAAATTACTTACATAAATGAATGGAAAATAAAATAAATAAAAGTAGTGCAGATTTACGAGATTAGAAAAAGTTGGATTCATTCCTTTTCCCCAGCGGATCAATCTTTCAGTATGGGTACAAGTAGCCATTTAATATCCTTCATTATTGATTCCACAACTAAAGTATTAAAGGATTTTTACGTTATTGCTAGTAGGCCTATTTTATAGAAAAAAAGACCTCGTTAGCGCCTGGAGTAATTACCACTCTTATTACTCGTAAACCATTCACGATATAAACATGGTACTTGATGTATAATAAAATTAAAATATTTCTCTAAAACTTACATGCTTGAATCTTTTTCTGGTTACAAAAATAAAAAATGCCGCATAGTCAAATATGCTTTTTCCTCAACATTTCACGATCATCACAAATCATTCAGACAGCTACATCGCCCGGAATAATTACCACTAAATTACTCGTAAACCATTCGACATATAGAGCTGGAACTTCATTTGCACTAAAATTCAGTTATTTCACTAAAACTTTCTCACTTGAAGTTTTTCGAGACACAAAAATAAAAAAAATTGTCACAAAGTGAAATTCACTTCTCCCTCCATGAATTTTGTGTAATGAGTGATGTTTATAAAATGAAATAAAAACATTTGTGTCCGCTTTTTTAACATCAGTACATTATTAATGCACAAATTTCACAGGAATCCGACCAAGGGTTAATTAAAGTTTACAAGTTTAATCACGCAGTGTAAGGATTGTCTAGACTGAGTACAAGCTGGGAATTGCAAGAGTTGGAAACTGGTGACATCACGCACTCAAGTGCTGCGATTGGCCTATCCCGGAATACACAACCCGTATAGTTTACTGATCTTGTGTTTATTTTACTTACATATAAAGAAGGTCAGGTTCCTCCTACCCATACAATAAAGGAATAAAAGCACAGCAAGTTAACATGTCATCTTATTCCCTTCTTTTAAATTTATTTTTATTTATTGATATATTGAAGATACCATAAAATTTGTTTACCTGGTTGTGCATGTATGTAAAGATGAATAATTGGGCTAGAGATTGATTCATTCTTCCTCTCCATGTTGACAAAACTGCTCTGTTAGGATAATTTCTGTCCATAAAAGACTTGTAGCTATTAAAGTACTTTTGTCTTGATTTATGTAACAATTTCTTAACAATGAACGTCTGATAGCTTGCTCTCAAGTGACCAATAATGAAACAAATTTATTCTTTATGCAGGTTCCTTTATTTTTTATACACTATTGCAACTGTACTTACATTTATTTACGTCAGAACAAACACTTTAATATTAATCTCTATATGTTCATTTTGAAATTGAAATCTCGACTTGGTAAGAGTTTAATTTCGCTTTGGAATATGCCTTTAGGGAGGAAAACAAGGTAGGCCTAGAATTAAATGGCAGTCATCCAACTTCAGCTTATGCAGATGACGTTTGTCTGTTGGGGCAATGACATAAATGCAATCGAGAGAAGTGAAGAAAGTCTGTTCGATGCCTCCAGGAATGTTGGATTGGAAATAATTGTATAAAAAACTAAGGTAGTGCTTGTTTTTATGCAGTTCAGAAACTCATCATCTTGTCTTCTGTCCAGAAACATAAAAACATATTTTTTATACAACTATTATCCTGCCGGTTGTACTATATGGATGTGAGACATGTTCACTCACTCTTTGGGAAGAACATAATCTGAGTGTGTTCGGAAACAGGGTGCTTATGAAAATATTTAGGCCTAAAAGAGTTGAAAATGGAGACTCAAAAAAACTGCATAACAATGAGCTTCATAACCTGTATTCTTCATCGGACATAGTAAAGGTAATTAAATCACTGAGGATGAAATGGGCAGGACATGTTGCATGCATGGGGGAGGAAAGATATCTAAAAAATATTGAATGGGAGACCCAAAGGGAAATGACCACTTGGAAGACCTAGATGTAGGTGGGAGGACAGTATTAAGATAGGTTTGAGGGAAGTCAGATTTGTGAAGGATGTTGGATGGAGTTCATGCAGAATAGGGTTTGAATGGTGGGCTCAGGTAAGCATGGCAATGAACCTTAGGGTTCCATAAAATAGATGTATTCCTTTAGCTTGCTGAGGAATTATTGAGTAAGTAAGTAATATGTTCATATTAAGAATAAAATGTATTGCATAAGCATTTGAAATTAGGCCTACGGTCAATGCAAGGAAGGTTTGCCAAATGCAGGGTTCCCACTTGTCCTATATTTCCTATTTTTTCAACATCTATTTCCTATGTTCTTGGAGCACGTCCTGTATATTTTTAAATTATGAAATTTTGAAATTAAATGTTAAAAGTGGGAGGTTGGTGGGAACTTTACCTCTTATAGGGACGGTTAGAGAGGTATCCTGCTGTGTAGGCCTACTGTGTTTATAATTTTCCTTTTACTATACCATTCCATTCTTATTGTCTGTGTCGATCATTTAACCTTTTTCAGTCCTTTTTCTTTTAATTGTTATTTTTTGTGAAAGTAAGGGAAAACTAATTATAATTGATTAATAAAAGTATGCTGCTTACCTAAAATAATTTAAAAAAAAAACTTCAAAAAATACAACTTCAATGGATATTAATATTTGTTAAATTCCAAACAGATTTTCTAGATCGGACATCTCCTACCCATTGCCTTTCGGTGCAAGCATTTGTGCTCTTGGCTCAGAAAACAGGTTCACAACAACGAAAATTGTGCATAATGTTCAACTGATTAATATTTTGCAATAACATGAGTCAAGTCGCAACGATTTACTTTCTATTGAATGGTTGCGTTTGTATGGCTGTTGAAAATAGATGTGGCATGTGTATTTCGTGCAATTGGATAAATTGTGCAGTCATAACATTCTTTGTTGTGGACGAATTATCACCAACAGAAACCCTCCAGTAACATTGACTTGAAGAAAATTGAAAATTTTTTCCATCAGAAGAAATTGACAGAATTCCCACAAGAAAGGAGGTTGGGAAGACAATGAAAGACTAATTCTCTTTCATGAAGCTAAACATTTCATTGCTTGTAATATAGAGCACTTGATAAAGTTCCTTTTAATATACAGTGAAACCTCTATATAACGACCATAACTGGTTCAACAAAAAAGTGGTCTTTAAGAGGGGTGGTCTCTTAATAGGGGGAATGCATTTTTATGTCTTGAAAGTGAAAATACAATAGAATAAATACGGTACAATACAGTAGGTGTCTTATGTAACTCACAGTTGATTATTACTTACTTTTAATGTATTTAAAATTTGCAGCACAACAATAAGACACTTTAATCTACGCAGGTCCAGAACACCGAGCCTCTATTTACAGTATACCTGGGTAATGTTTTCCAGGAAAAGAAAGACACGTCTATTTTCCCTACATTACATTTTGCTTGGTGGACAATGAAAGGGACTCGTCCAGCACGTTTCTTAGAAACGAGAATTCCAGAACCCCCTCATGTCCACTGAATAAACATTTTTCATAAGAAATAGAATTACCCCCCCCCCCCCCCCCGAGTCACTGCGATCATGTAGATAATAAAGGCATGAATTCTTAAATGTATTGAAACAAGCAGGTCAGAAGTAGGAGATTGGAATGTGTTCTTTTCACGCCGTGCGCTGTACAGTACTTGTACGCTGTCTACTGTAAGGATTTTCCCAGAACGCGAAAAGAAAACAACCCAAAGCATTGTATTGAAAATTGCAGTGCCCACATCAGTATTTCTCTTCAAATGCTGATTAATGCCTATCATTTGAGTAAATTTTTTTACGATTTTGGTCGTTATAGAGGAGTTTAACGAAAATTAAACTCTGGTCATTGGTCGGGGAGAGGGGTGGTCGTTTAATAGGGGTACAAATAACATCGGCCTTATGGGTTTTACTGTCCGTTCCTAGAAAAATTGGTCTTTAAAGGAGGTGGTCGCTAAAGAGGGGTGGTCTTTAAGACAGGTTTTACTGTATGTACCTTTGCTTAACATTCACTGCTTGCATCCATTGCTGCAAGGTGAGTCTTCCTCAAAGTGTTTAGAAACAGTAGCAGAACATTTTATGTCCATGGTTATTAAAGGTTGTGACTTAGATACGCTATGTGAGAAATGGAGAGTGTACACGAGTGAAAAAATAGATGAAGACAGTATTTCTGTGGAATCAGCCTAAGGCTCATGAGCCACAATGAACTTATACTGGTGAGTTAAAGTACTCTTTTTCTTTCGTGTTTAGTTAAAGCAGCTCTAACACTTTCACATGGGCAAGCAGATGTTGAACATGACTTTTCTGTTATTTTGTTACTTCATCCCGTTCATTATTGACAGAGGAAATAATCAATGGTCTCCTTACAGTATAGTCTACAATAAAGGCAAGAGGTAACGTTTGTCAAATGCCTCTATTGTCAATGTGCTTCAAGTTTTACAGAGAAGCTAACAGCAAGTACAGTCGGTCAAATAAAAAACGTCGGTACTCGTATGCAGTTAAAATTAAAGTTTTAACGAATTAGTTCACAAGTTTCCTATAAAAAACATAAAATACAGGTCATTTTAGGAACATATGAGGCCATGCGACAGGAGGGAAAAAATAAACAACACGGAAAGCGCAACACACGATATTCAACTTAATGTATTGTCATAATTCATTTTGCTTTGTGTCATCGCCACATACAAATGCTAAAGTGAGAGAAAGTGTAGTTAGGGCTGTAATTGACCTGCATTTTTCGGCCTCTGAAGCAGCAAGAAGGTTCCATATTTATGAAAGAGCGGCTCAGAAGTAGGAACGTCACTATAATGCGACTGGAAGTTTTCATAGGAAACGTGGATCTGCGGAAGGCCGCGTATTTCGATGCTAGATTGGTTGAGCGTAAGTTATTGATTTTGCACTACAAGTACCGGTATTATAAAATAAAATCTTTAAAAAAATGCTCCTTGAATAAACATATTCCTCACGAATCTATTAATTATTAATATTATAAAAATTAGCAACCAAGAATATGGCGGATTTGAGGCATATAGCCACAGCCTTCAATACATGTTTGTTTTGGAACAAAACTGACTAAATAATCAAGAAAATACATGGATAGACAAGAGGCATGTGTGAACCTAACCTTAAGTCTTCCTGTACATGCGCATATGCTCGTTCATGATACTTTATAAAATAACGCCCGACGTTTTTTATTTGACCGACTGTACAAGGCTTACTTACAAGCTTGCAAGAAGAATGAGGATGAAGAGCGTCACTGTGCATCAAAATGGAAAAAAGGAAGAGTGTGCTGAAGATTTGGAGAAAGAAAGAAAGGAGAAAAAAAAAACATTGCATCCATTCTATCATTGAGGAGGCAAATAGGTTTTCATGTGCGTGTAAGAACAGAGATATTAGGAAATATTAGCAGCTCACGCTCTTCTGGAATCAGGTCATTAACAATTAACTGTTAATACAGAAGCACTTCAAAAAGTTGATAAACAGTTGTGCTTAATCTCCAAGAAATTAAGGAAGTGAAGTACAAGAACTTGTTTCTCAATACATAATTTATTTCTAGCGTATCTTTATTTCAGTATGTTTTGTGACTAAACCTGTATTTTGTTGCTACTGTACCTCATGCTTTGTATTTTTAAATTTTGTAAAATTGTATACTCTATATTAATAAAAATGAATTTCCAAAATGTATGACGGAGCATCACTTGAGAACAGCTCGACCGATTTGATTTTTTTTTGTGTGTTCGTAATTGTCAGGACAATGTTTGTATGAATTTTTGTTTGTTTGGAAAATCCACGGGAAAAGGCAGAAATGTGAAATGAGGCACAGTTGGAGAGTTCTGCTGTCAATTGTTTACATAACAAAATAGAAATGTGACAAAAGAAGTGACATAGGTTGAGAGTTTTGTTTCATAACAAACAAAAAAGTGTGAGTCTTGAAAACAAAGCATTAAAATGTGTAAAGTGAAATAGAAATGTAATGTTAACGGTGGTGTGTTGACAAGATTATTTTGGTGTCGAAATATCGGTCGGCGTACGCGCAACGCAAGAGAAATACAGTGGGCGCCTGGTAACTGAAAGCTTCGAGTCCGTTAAGATTTGAACATGTCGTTGGCAGTGCGCATGCGTGAAGTGTTGAAGTCCAGCATGAAAATATTGTCCATTGTTCCACGTGCTACCTGCTGTCTGCTGGAAATTTAAATCCCCTAGCCCAGCATGATTCAAGGGATAAGAGTAAACAAACTAGAATGTATTTAAGCTTCAATAACTCCTGTACTATACAAAATGAACAATTAAAATTATTAACATACCTTGTTAAGATACCCTAGTAGAATTTAACAGTCTGCACCATCTTGTTGGGGTATTGTCTTTATTTGTAAGGGGGAAATGCAATAACACATGGTCCTTCCTTCTTACATCTAGTCTGTATGGAAGGTCCTTTGAATGGGGTGTAAGTTCTTTTGTTTTGAACAACACAGAAGACGATGGTGAGGAGGAGGAGGACAATGAAACTGTAGGTGATGTTGGAATAAAACTACCATTTTCTGGATTTTCAGTCTGCTGCATTGTTCTCGCTGCAAATATAGTGTCATCTGTCCAGTACATTTTAAGGCTGTTTTTCCTTTATTATTCCTGTTACAAGCTGCAAACCTAAAAATTTCCTCAATAGTAACAGGAGTCCACGTCTGATACATACAATGTTGTTTTATAAAGGGGCGTGGTGCCTCTGTGATGACCTGACTAGCGTAAAGATTTGTTTGACCACAAACATAACTTTAGGAAATCATTTGTTAGAAAGAGTTCCACTAAGGAAAACATTTTCTCCAAAATTTACACCACAATTCAAGGCTACAGTTTCATTAAACTCTATAGAAGAGGGCCGATAGTATGGCGATTCTCTGGCATTACTTACTTCAACTGTGGAATTATTACAAGGAATTTCGTTTATTATTCCTACGGCAACATCAACATCGCTATCACTGTCGCTCGGTAAGAAATCATCTTCCAAATAATATATATATGTATATACAGTGAAGAAAGTGGGGAAATACCAGAGACGGTATGCTATCCCAAGATTTTTCCCTATCATACCTCAATTTAAAAAAAGGCCACTCCCTTACAACATATTTATTAGGTACTAGCTGAAAAGGCCCGGCGTCGCCCGGGCTTTGTATTTTGTAATTTGAAATTAACTTTTGGAGGACTTTCGATTTTGAAACTCTAGGTGCTTATATAATACGTATGTAAAACTTGAAATGAAGAAAAAGATTTATCACACTCAAACTATTCCATATGAAAACGCTAGATATAGCTTTTTATGGCTTGTGCTGGTTAATTTGTTTACCCATAATATAACCCAGAGAAGGAATAGCATAATGTAACAAAAACTATGACTCAGAGCATTAACAATTTATTTATAACTGTGAGGTACAAAAGTTAGATATCTGTTTATAATTATAAGCTGGACCATTTAGTTAGAGTTAATTTGCTGTACATAATTAATTAGAAAAGGGGGCGTATCCGGATCGTTCCGTCTCCGAGAAAGAAAATTAATAACGGAAATAAACTAAACGACAGAAGAGCAATAAACGAAAGAAAAACATCTTGGCGAGTAAGAAACAGAACCGAATCGAAAAGTAGAATTTAATTAAAAAATTAAATAACTCGCCAAGAAAAGAAAACTTTAAGTCATAACCAAAATTAAAGCATACCTGTATAGAAGGACGGGCAAAACCTGGACAGCGGTTTCGATGACGGAGAAAGAAGAGGAGATGTAGTCACTAAGAACCCCAGCTGCAGACTGAAGGCCTGAGCTTAGAGCACGCGAGGAAGTAAAGAAAGCGCAAAACTAAACATTAGAACGCGCCCCGAAACACGTATAGTTGTAAGAGAGCAAAGATAAAAATACGTATAGTTGTAAGAGAGCAAAGATAATAATAAAACAAAAGAGCAGTAAACGCGAACAGAAACAGGAGACGGAAAGATACGGACAAAAACAAGAGCGTGAGTACCTGAAAACCAAAATTAATTAAATAGAAAAACGTATGTGGAAAACAATTGGTACATAATCCTCCCCGCCGACCAACAAAAAAAATCTTGAAGAGATTTTTTGAAAAAGCACTGCATATATAGTACATAACGGGCTTGCAATTACTCCAGGTCCATCGCAAAACAGGAGTTGTCCAAAACTCAACAATAATAGTCACTGGCCAAACACAATGTCTATATCATGTAGAATTATAACTTGTAATCATAACTTGCTGTAATAATCTGAATAATTGAAACATGGCAAGCATGCATCAAACAGTAGTTGCATAGTTCTTGAGATGTTGATGTGACGGTGAGTAACGCATGACAGGTGCATGCATTCCATAGTTGTTTTGACAACAGCAGAACTGGGTCATGTTGTGATAGTCGCTTTATCTTGCACAGGAGACCTTGACAGCAGCGCCCGGGCGTCCCCGGACACAGGAGCCAGGAAGCCAGTAGAAGCCAGACGAAGAGGATGGCCAAAACAGAGTAGCAAGCCACAAAATCAGTGCAAAACATATTCTGAAGAAATGGCCATGGGGGAGGAAAGCGCCACAGCACAACATACTGAAAATACAAAAGGAATATTAATATTCAGGTACTCACAACATTTTACATTTCGAATACTGCTTTAAAAGCCTTTCAATATTTAATTTCTTTTGCCCCCTTAATAGTAGAAAAATTTAAACGGCCCTGAAGGGACCTTATTTTTAATTACAACTCACAATTTTGAAGGAATTACAGTTTTATAAAAGATTATATGCTGCTAATAAGAATTTAGAATATTGCAAGTAAAAAAAGTAATATACATCAAGCAATATTATTTACAGAAGGTTAAACTAGGGTATAAGCCCCATTCTTTTTATATACAATTAATTTTCAAATAATTATTTATACAAAATCTCAGCACAAATAAATAAGAATTTAAAATATAATATTTACATCAGGGTGAAGCCCCACAAATGATATTTACATAATTTTAACAATTATATCAGCATATAGCTGGAAATATATTAATATATTAAATTTTTTTTTATTTAATAAATAATAATAAATTAAGTGACAAGATGAAACATATGAGATGAAAAGCTAAATGAGATAACAATAGGATGATGCAAAGAAAATATTGAAGCAAAAGATGGCAAAAATGAAATGAAATGAATAGATGAATGACATAAATGGATGGAAGGTTAGTTTAGTTGGATAGTCCGGACTAAAAGACATGACAAATGAATTGATGGAGATTGGAATTGGAGTGACGAAACGCGGAATGGGTTGGAATGGTAAGTTCTTTTTTTTTCTAAAAGGAAATTTCTTCGTCGCTCGCTGCACTCATCCACTGTCCTGGATAGGAGGGCGACACATCGCTAGTAGGGCGCGCCTTTACCTAGCGAAAATTTTCCTTCAGAAAACAGATTGTCGAGTTGGGAGTCTGAAACAAAAAGCAAATAAAACCTCGCCCACAAGGGGCGGAAACGGAACACAATGCTGACGCCCCGCTCTGTGAGACCCGAAGTAACAAAGCCGTCCGCCAGCAAGGAGCAAAAATGACACCTCCTCCACGAAATTAGCAGACACCCCCGCGAGCTGCGAACGGAAAGCTGAGGTGCCCTCTCGTGGAGGAGTCAGAGACGACCAACAAAACACGCGACAAAACAAACCGCGTAACGAACACAACAAGCCAAACGAATGAAAATGATAGAGAGCAATTGAATACGTGCGAATCAATAAATATGACACATAAATATAAATACCCGCCTTTTAATGAATAAAATGGGCAGAATTTTACTTTAGACTTATATTTCCAGGTTAGTCATATCCGATATTCATCTTAATTTAAGCAAATATATTTATATATATTTTAGACAATACTTGGTTGAATAATATTTTAGATAATGTTTTGAAAGTCAAAACCAGGAGAAAACATAGCCCAAGTATCAATAACTTCTGTAAAGTAAATGTTTTACCGAGGAAACAGAGCACTCAGGACATAAGCATAGTAACCATTGTAAAGGTTTTAGACACAAATGGTAATTAGTTTCAAATTTTGTGTAATAAATTACTCTTCTTACAATTATTAGGTAAGTTTGGGAAAATCCTTTAAGAAATGTCGTAGATTACCGCGAAAAATGATTTAATATTTGGAAAGACAATCCTTCGCAGAATTATTAAAAGGAAAGATGAATCTTTCTAATTCCTCCTTTTTTATAGTAAGAAACATTCCAAGTTTCTGAGACTAAATCCGGGCGAAAGTCCAATATCATGGGACTTAGTATATATATATATACATATTTTTGACGTCTTAGTTTCTTATGTAATATCATGAATTGTTTTTTTTTTCTCCTTTCATTTTGTAAGCTCATCAGAGAAATGCTCAACTGAGAAGCATAATCCAGTAAGGATAATAAATTATTATATTTTGATGCCTTATAGAATGATTATTTGTACAATAGAAAACAATGGAATGTCTCAGATTTTTTTTTTATATATTATATTAGACACTTCCAGAACTTATATTTGAAATAAGAAGAAATCCCTTTATGCGCTGTATAAAGTGGAAGATATAACAGAAGCTAATAACTTATAGCAATATTCCAAGCTAGAGGATTTTGTGATATTTTTTTTTCAGAAAAATTTTGATTTGTGGAAATGATTTTAAATCTTATATAATGCCAAAGAATAATAATATTTATGCTAACTATGCAACTTCGGTAGAGAAAAATATAATGACTTATAGTTTAGATTATTGTTCAGAGAGACTGTTTATATGGAATTTATGATTTTGATTAGCAATTTACACAGCTAAGGCGAGTAATTAGGAGTCTGCAGTCTAGGGGAAAATAGTCTGGAAATCTTAGTTTGATAGTTTAATCAAATAAATACAGATTGAAAAAAAAACAGTTATATTGAAAATTACTATTTTCTTTTCAGGACATGGATGAAAACAAAAGGAGATACAGGTATGCAGAAAGAAGAAAAAAAAACTCAACAAAATCTAAACCAAAACAAAACAAGAACAAAATAATAACAGAACATCAGAGAGGAACGACCGGCAACCTAGAGACGTAACATGTAAACAACAGCAAGTGGCAGCAAAGCAATACGGAATAATAATAGCACCGGATTGAAAATGGCAACAGGAACCAGAGAAAAATAAACCGATATTAATGAAAATTGCATAGTGATATCATATAACCCTCCCCAAAACAAAAATGCCGAATAAGTATGAATATGCTAAGTCTAAAGCCAAAATTACTAGCAAATATTACAAAATACAAGATTAATAGGCCTAAAGAATTCCACAAACTGGACAAATACTAAATTTTGAAAAACAATTGAAAACTCGCATATTCAAACTTAGAACGGCTTGGGCCTAAAATTTTGAATAAATAGAAAATCCCAGAAACACCCCAAAAAACCCCCGAAAACTTCAAAATTTGAATATTACCTTTTAGAATTTAAATTTTAACGCCAAAACAAAACTTTGCCAGAAAAATACTTTGATGTATTGAATTTTAATATTCTTTTTATCAAAATAAAGCAAAGCTGCAAGCGAAAATACATATATACTGAAAATTTAGACCAAAATATGTTACTATAAAGTAAAGAAAATAGAGAAAAGCCGAAAAGAAGACCTAAGACTCGGGAAGCCGGGAACGTCAGATCCCAAATCACCATGCCCAAATCATGGAGACCCCTGGCACGAGCAAAATCCTTAAGCCATTTTCAACTGAGAAACACGCGCCCTATAAAACTTTCCTTTTTCATCCCGTAGGAAAACAGAAACCGGTGTAGTAAACTTTTCAATGAGATACGGGCCGCAAAAACGGGGAGCCAATTTTGCAGAAAATTTATTTATGGCTTTACTGATAGGGTGGTTCTTAAGAAAGATTTTATCACCGGGTTTAAAAGGGATGGGAGCTTTATCCTTGTTATATCTTTCTTGGGTTTTGGCGTGACTCCTTTTTAGGTTGCGAAGCGCCCTACTCCATCTATCTTTTAAATCCTGCGGGTTCGGTTGATCAGGAAGTAATTCATTGAGAGCCCAGAGGTTAGACAGAGGACAATTTGGCTGAAAACCCATCATAAGTGCAAAAGGGGTAGACTTATGAGCCTCGTGGATAGCCGTGTTGAATGCATAGGCTAACCACTCCAAATTCACATCCCAACGTCCGTGATTGTCAGAATGGAAAGCAATAAGGGCAGAACGAATGTTTCTATTTACCCTCTCAGCCAATGAAGGATTAGGATAGAAGGGCGTAGTAGTCACATGAGCTATACCCCTGTCCAAGCAAAATTTACGGAAGGAATTAGATGTGAACTGACTAGCATTATCTGAGACAATATTACTAGGAGGGCCAAAAGTAGAGCAAATCTGAGAAAGGCAAGCAATAGTAACAGCAGAAGTGGCTTCACGGACTGGAAAAAACCACACAAACTTTGAGAACGCGTCCACGCAAACCAATAGGAAAGTATTACCTTTGTTAGACCTTGGCAAACGTCCCACATAATCAATAAACAATTTTTCCATGGGGCGAGAGGCAATCTGAGACGCGAGGTAACCGTAATGTACTTTCTGAGCCGGTTTACTTTGCTTACAAATATTACAAGATTTAACTCTTATCTGTATGTCCTTATCTAAACCCTTCCAAATGAAATGCTCCCTTATTTTGCCTATGGTTTTATACAAACCCAAATGACCCCCTACTGGAGAAATATGAAAGTATTGAAAAAGCAACGGGACCAAGTTATCAGGTACTACCACTTTAAATTTGCCATCCCTATTAGCCTTGCATACAAGGACACCATCCTTAACAGAATATGGGGGAATTGGAGTACCTTTTTCCAAATCTTGTAAAATACTATTTAATTTTGGGTCTTGACTCTGGGCCTCCCTTATAGTAAGGAAAGAAGTAGGCAAATCCGAAAGAAGGGCACTAAGAAAAACCTCATTTTCGGGCTCACTGGCAGAATCATCGCCACCAAGTTGCTCGTCGGAGTAACCCTCGAACATACGAGACAATGTGTCCGCTACTACGTTCATCGAACTACGGATGTGACTGACTTTAAACTTAAATGCTGAAATACGCAACGCCCAGCGAGCAATTTTACCAGTTTTTCTCGGACGGCCTAGGACCCAACTAAGAGCTTGATTATCGGTCTCCAAAAGAAACTCAACGTGTTCTAGGTACATTTTGTATTTTTCCATGCCAAAAAGAACCGCTAAGGCTTCAAGTTCGTACATCGAAAGTTTCCTCTCCTGATCAGTCAAGGCACGTGAAGCGAAAGCTATAGGGCGTCTCCCATCAGGAAACTCTTGCAGTAAAACCGCCGCTAGGGCGCGCCCACAAGCATCCGTTTGTAATATGAAACCCCTGGAGAAGTCGGCCATCGCCAACACAGGAGGGTTAGTGACTTTTTGTTTAAGTAATTCAAAAGCTTTCTGCTGATCTTCCCCCCAATGAAACTTGGTGTTTTTTCTCCTTAAAGCATTCAGAGGCGCACAAATTTCTGCAAACTTAGGTATAAACTTGGAAAAGTAATTAACCATACCTACAAACCTTCCGACAGCTTTTTGATTGCGCGGGGGAGGAAAATTTCGAATTTTAACCGTGCGGTCAGGGTCAATAGAAACACCATTAGGACCTATCAGATGGCCTAAAAATGACAGATTTGAGCCAAAAAATTTACTTTAGCCGGTTTAACCGTAAGTTTGGCCTCGCGCAAACGATGCAAAACTTCTTGCAAATGCTCCAAGTGCTCTTCGTAAGAATTTGAATACACAATCAGATCATCCAAATAATGGAAAACAAACTGGAATTTAATATCAGAAAAAATGGAGTCTAATAACCTAGTTAACACTTGCGCCCCGACTGCTATTCCAAATGGCACGCGGGTATACTCGTACAAATTCCAGTCAGTCGCGAAAGCAGTGAGCGGCATAGACTTTTCTGAAAGCGGAATCTGATGATAGGCGCTATTCAAGTCAAGGCTAGTGAAAAATTTTGCCTTTTGAAACCAATGGAAATTATTGTGTACATCTGGTAATGGCACTGATTCTATAGAGATTTTACTATTGAGCACCCTGTAGTCGACTACTGGACGGAAGTCATTATTTGGTTTTGGTACCAGAAAGATCGGACTCGAGTATGAAGATTTGGATGGTCTGATAATGCCTTGCTGAAGCATAGAATCAATTTTGGCTTTAAGAATTTGCATACGAGGCGGAGATAGGCGATACGGTGGTAACCTAACAGCCTTTTGATCTTCCAGAACAATATCGTACTCTATGAGGTTAGTTAGCCCCAGGTCGTTAGTTAGAACATCCGGGTACAGTTCTACCAAACGAATAATGTCAGCAGCCTTCTCAGAGGAAAGATGAGACAATTTTAGATCCGCAGGAAAATTATTTTCAAACAACGGATCAATAGTGGCAGCTAAAACCTCATACTCGGCATTTCGAGAATCGAAATGTAACTGCGCAACGGTTCTCGGGTCGAACCCAAAACGCAGCACACCACAACTTAAGTCCAATATGGTTCTAGTTTTAGACAAAAAATCGGCCCCCAAAACAGCCTGAACAGGCAGCCCCTTAATTACAATGAAATTGAAATTCCAGGTAAACTTAGCTAGTTTTATTCTAAGTGAAGTTTTGCCTAAAATTCTCACTGGGGACTGGTCAATACTATAGCAAACCAATTCACACGGGGTAACAGTAAAGTTATTTTTAGCAGCAAATTCATGGGATACAATAGAGTAAGAACTGCCGGAATCTACTAAAGCTTGACACGAGATGTTATTTAAACAAGCAGTAACAATAGGGACATTACTAGACACTTTTGCTATAATAGGAAATTTCACATCCTTCCTTAAGCAATGATTTTTCTTGCCTAGTCAGCTCTGCCTATTACCAGTGCTCGATGCAAAATTCCTACCACGATAATTGGTAGCGCCTGTTCTACCCCAACACCTATCGCGAGTATGTCCAGCTCGATTACAGACATCACAAAAAATAACAGATCTGCCGCCCCGAGTGGCCAGGTTAGATCTAGCTTGACCCGACCAGCTATTCCTGTAGAAGGTGGGTCTATTAGAAAAATTATCTTGCCCTTCAGGGCGCGGTGAAGCATAAGATTGCCCCAAAGCCGCCGCATTATTCAATTTAGGAGCAAGTTCTTTTAACTGTTCCCAAGTAACAGGTGGAGATAAGCTGAGAAACAGGCCACGGACTTCGGGCAATCTAGCACCCGCACCAACCATCGCAACTGATTCTTTCTCAGAATGGGGCAACAGTAAAGCACTAGCTACGATTTCAATGTCTTCGAGGTAATTAAGAAAACTCTCCTCAGGGCGTTGATTACGAAAATAGTACTTCCCAGTAAGTTGGTGCAAGATAATATCCGGAATATAATATTTAATTACCGAAAGTTGAAACTGCTTTATTGTTACTCTAGTATTAATAGCTTTCATGATTAAATCTAGTAGTTGTCCTGTAGCATGAGAGCACATAATTTGTAATATCTGAATTTCACTTAATCGGAATGATGACACTTGTTTTTGGAAAATAACTAGTTGTTTCAAAAAAAGAAAAGCTTGATCAGCATTACAAATATCAAAAACCGGAAATTTCTGAATCAACTGTTCTACAGGATTTGGTAATTCAAGAATTTTAAATTTTAAATTTGGAAGAGAAATGCTTTGACTAGAAATGTCTTGGTCATTTTCAAGAGGCCGAGCAATATTTTCATTGGTAGCAGAAATAAAACCAAGTAAGTTTACAGAATCATCGGTTTGTCTAGCACCTTGAAATTGCAGGTTAGGTTGAGAATCCAATAAGTACGGCGAAACAAAAGTTTCACTTTTCTGAGCTGTAACAGTAGGTCGAGTACAAACATTATCCGGCACCATCAATGTGTCAGTACTACCGGCCCGCAATAATCTTAACTTCTCGAACAACTCCAAGAAAACTAACTCTCTTCTCTGTTGGTTGGTAATAATATCCTGCTCTTCAGTGATACGGTTTAAAAATGAATTCCTTTCTCTCCAATGTACCAATCTATGCAACATTCTACGGTACTGTCTATCAGTAATCCCAGTATTTTCGAATTCCTCAACATTTTTCTCAAATTCCTTCAATGCATTCTGTATCCTAACGCTTTCATCGATAGCTAAATCTTCATTATATTTATCTACGCCAGGCATACTAAACAATTTCATTTCTTTACATTTAGACAATAGAGCCTGCAACTCGACATCTATTCCTTTATAGACACCGCGATGCAAAAATTCAGCCCTAAGCTCATCTTTACGTAAAGCGTCAGGGGAAATCACAATGTCTTCCATATTGAAATAGAAATCGGAAAGAAAAAGGAAGTTTTAAATGGCAAGTAAACACGCCGGCAAAATATTTAGAAAACTTGAGTAGACTGATCACAGTTTAGTTAAATTAGAAAGCCCAAGATGTAGAAAAATTTAGAAAAAGGAAGCCCAAAAACACGACCGAGTATGCTTGCTACCACAATATGTGCTGGTTAATTTGTTTACCCATAATATAACCCAGAGAAGGAATAGCATAATGTAACAAAAACTATGACTCAGAGCATTAACAATTTATTTATAACTGTGAGGTACAAAAGTTAGATATCTGTTTATAATTATAAGCTGGACCATTTAGTTAGAGTTAATTTGCTGTACATAATTAATTAGAAAAGGGGGCGTATCCGGATCGTTCCGTCTCCGAGAAAGAAAATTAATAACGGAAATAAACTAAACGACAGAAGAGCAATAAACGAAAGAAAAACATCTTGGCGAGTAAGAAACAGAACCGAATCGAAAAGTAGAATTTAATTAAAAAATTAAATAACTCGCCAAGAAAAGAAAACTTTAAGTCATAACCAAAATTAAAGCATACCTGTATAGAAGGACGGGCAAAACCTGGACAGCGGTTTCGATGACGGAGAAAGAAGAGGAGATGTAGTCACTAAGAACCCCAGCTGCAGACTGAAGGCCTGAGCTTAGAGCACGCGAGGAAGTAAAGAAAGCGCAAAACTAAACATTAGAACGCGCCCCGAAACACGTATAGTTGTAAGAGAGCAAAGATAAAAATACGTATAGTTGTAAGAGAGCAAAGATAATAATAAAACAAAAGAGCAGTAAACGCGAACAGAAACAGGAGACGGAAAGATACGGACAAAAACAAGAGCGTGAGTACCTGAAAACCAAAATTAATTAAATAGAAAAACGTATGTGGAAAACAATTGGTACAGGCTCATAGAGGATGTCGAAAGCTGCATTCCGTTGCTTCTACACATCATGCTTGGGAGGATTTGAAATAAGAAGAAACATAAATTAAATAAGATTGTATTGACTTGACGGAAAATTTTATTTCTCATTCTCATGTTACCATACAACCGTTTCGGTTCTGAAATAAGAGAAATGCAGTATCACTTTCATACTTTCCTCCCCTAAAACCCGGGACATAAAATACTGCGAGCATAGGACTCAAAATGTTCCATCCCATGCTTAGGGCCTTATTTCTCAACTAATACAAAGCATACAGCTATGGATAACGTATAAGCGGAAAGGATTGTTTACCTACTTCTGATATAGCATACTCACACACTTAAGTTATCCCTGCATTACGACCTCTTATTCTACATCAAAATGTGAATTGAGAAAATATTTCTTGTGTCGAGGGTAGAGAAAGTTATGTGACTGCATTACAATGTGCTTTATTCTCGTGGATTTTATTCTTCAAGAATTATTTTTACAAAACGTTAGCATCAGAATTCGTTAAAGTCCAATGTTATGTAATGTCCAGAGCCCTATATGAACTGTGTAAACAATACACTGTTGTCTTGACAACTGAATGGGATTTCATTTTGTTTGCATAATATTCTCAGAAATTATATAATTTTCAAGGGAAGGACTGATTTGTTTCAATTTTAATGTTGACAGCTATACTTCCCGGGCTTAACTGGGTATGTGTGCAAAATGTTGTGTAAATTGGTAAAGAAATGTAGATTTGTATAAGGAACAAACATACATACATACACACTTTCGATTTTATATATTAGATTTTATGTGATACGTAGGAGTTTGATTTACATAGTCGGCGGTGTTTTTAATTAACTTCCTCCACAAGTAACCAACCCTGATTTATAGATTATCGCCACGGACATCTTGTACTGTTGATTGACAGACCTTTATTTCAATGGATTATATTTTTAAAGTTTAAATACCTATTTAAACAATGCAACAGTAACAATATTTTGTTACCGAGAAATTTTTTCTAACATCGGATCTAGCAGTATTGTCATAAAAATGCCAACATAGACCATCACAAATTACTGGTCACAGTCTTCTATACTGGCGATGGTTACTGGTGAAAGCATAACCTACCAGTGGATGGATGATCATGAAAAGTAATTATATTATGTGTCAAACAGCCAATGGGGCCTACTCTTTGCTGCAAAGGAACATTTTTTTATTGACGGTATGCTATTTGATCACTGAAACCAGTGCCGGTATCTTATTGGACCTTCAAAACCAGTGCTGGTATTCCATACCGGCGCATACCGCCTCACTTCCCTCACTGTGTATATATATACACCAAATAGCTCATTGGATTCATACTTGAGATTTTTTTCTTTAGTACATGACATTCCAGATATTCATTATAGTCAATTGCTCATTGTTGGAGATTTCAATTTTTCTGTTGTCACTGGTAACGATTATGATTTTCTTCATGGAGGGCCGTGCTTAAGGGCATTATCTAATTTCCTTTCTCTGTATAATATGAAATCTGAAAATAACATTTTGAATTGTAATAATTGCACTCTTGACCTAATTTTAACAAATATTCTTTACGTTGAAGTCTTTAAGGACGTTGATCCTATTCTTACTGAAGATCGATACCATCCTGCACTCAATATAAAAATTCGAGGACTTAAACAGAAATATTGTAGTGGATCTCATATTACATTATACAACTTCCAACATGCAAATTTTGATAAGTTTTATTCATTACTTCGGGAAGTAGATTGGAGTTATCTTGATTCTTTCAATAATCCGAATGTAATGCTCTCTAGTTTTTATGATCGATTAAACACTATTATTGAAGCGTCGGTGCCTCAAAAAGTTATAAATAACAATTCAAAATATCCTATTTGGTTTACCAAGGAGATAATTCGAACTCTGAAACAAAAGGAATATTTTAGGAAAAGAAAAAACTATTCCTCATATTATATGGAGAAATTTAAAGAACTTCGGAAACTAGCTAAAACGCTTGTAAAAAAAGACGTACAATGAATACATGTTTACTTGTGAACAAAATATTAAACTTAATCCGAAATATTTTTGGAATTTTGTGAAAAATAAAAGAACTGAAAATAATAGTTCTAGCATCTTTCTGTCTTCAGATGGTGCAATAATGAATAATTCAAAGTCCATATCTGATGAGTTTGCTACTTATTTTCAAAGTGTATATCTTCAAACGCAGTCATCTTACAGGGTGCGGCAAAACATCCTCCCTATTGTAAAGTTCAAATAAAAAACACATGGATCAAAATAAAGAAGCTGTACTAACATGAATGACTCTACACAGTGGGAAGTTTCATGTTTTGAACAATGAGTCACTCAAGTGGTGTCCTTCACTATCAATGCATTGTTGAATGCGACTTCGGAAATTCTCCATCGTTCTAACCAACATTTCTTGAGGAATAAGACCAATCTCTTCCAGTATTGCATTTCTTATTGTTAGGGTTGGAAAAGTCCTCGGCCGATGTTTAAACACCTCACCCTTAAGATATCCTCACAGAAAATAATCGCAGGGTGTAAGGTCTGGTGATCGGGCTGGCCAGGATATGTCGCCATGTAAATAAATTAAGCGCCCGGGAAACATCTGTCTCAGCACTTGGAGAGAAATCCGAGCTGTGTGAGCGGTGGCTCCATCCTTCTGAAACCATACCTGTTCAGTCAGCAGTGCATTGAGTCTTGGTTTAAAAAAAGTGTAGATCATGTGAGTGTATCTTTCAGAGATTACTGTCACAGTAGCACCATCCTCTTCAAAAAAGTAAAGACCAATTATCCCGACTCATCCAACTGCGCGCCATACAGTAACGCGGTCGCTATGCAGAGGGTTTTCATGAAGTTCACGAGGGTTCTGTCCCTTCCAATAACGGAAATTTTGTTTATTAACACATCCAGATAAGTGAAAATGTGATCATTGCTAAAAAGGACCACAGCATCTTCTGGTACAGCTTCAAGGATGTTTGCACATGACCTCACACGATTTTCATAATCACGTTGACACAACTGATATGGTGAATCTGGCTATAAGAGCACGGAGACAGGATTAAGGTCTATTGACACTTCGTAGTGAGGTGAACTAATGTATTATACTGAAAACACTAAACTCCCACTGTGTAGATATCATTAATATTAAAACAGTTTCTTTATTTCGATCCATGTGTTTTTTATTTGAAATTTAAAATAGGGAGGATGTTTTGCCGCACCCTTTATAAAATAGTAGATACGGTTAATATGCGCACATCACATTCCTTATCTCTATACCCAGTAGACAGTGTGGAATATCGGAATGCTATTAACAAGCTTAAGCCAAAGAAATCAGCAGGTTATGATGGAATTCCTCCTTACGTATTAAAAGGTTGCGCAACGATATTAGAATCCCCTTTTCTATTAATCTTTAACCGAATACTTAGTTCTCAAATATTTCCAGATGTATGGAAAATCACTCAAATAACTCCTGTATTCAAAAGTGGTGAGAAAATAAAAGTAACGAATTACAGACCTATTGCTCTAATAAGTGCGCCAGCAAAAATTTTAGAACGGATTCTGTATGATAGAATATTTTATCATGTCAAACAATATATATCTGTTTTTCAACATGGTTTTTTTCCTCAAAGGTCGACTTTGACAAACTTAATGAACTTTATTCAAGACATATCAGAATCTCTAGATAAGAAGTGTAGGGTTGATGTTATCTACACTGATTTTGCAAAGGCATTTGACAAGTTAGATCATGATATTCTGTTGGCTAAAATGTCTATGTTAGGTATTAATACGATGTTTTTGAAGCTGATAGCTTCTTACTTAAAAGACCGTAAACAATATGTTGTTTTTAATCATTGTCCTTCCTTTGTTTATGATGTAAATTCTGGTGTACCACAGGGCTCTAATTTAGGGCCACTTCTTTTCCTAATCTTTATAAATGATTTACCAGATATTGTTAAAAATTCTAAATGCTTATTGTTTGCAGATGACTTAAAAATATATAAAGAGATACGTTTATTATCAGATGAATTGGAATTACAATTAACAATAGACAAGCTTTTTGAATGGAGTATCCAAAACAATTCGGCGTTTAATGTTAGAAAATGCTATTTCATGAGTTTTCACAGATTTTCACTTCACCCGATTATTCAATACAGTATGAATTCGGAAACGTTAACAAGAATATTTACCATTAAAGATTTAGGATTAATTATTACGCATAATTTAAATTTTAGAAAGCATATTGATAAAATAATAGATGAAGCTTATGGACAGTTAGGATTTATTTTTCGTAATTCCAAAAATATTAAAGACGAACGTGTCTTACAATTACTTTATAATAGTTTTGTACGCAGTAAGTTAGAATATGCATCAGTTATATGGCCACCATTGTATAAAACTTATATTAATGACATAGAAAAAATTCAGAAGAGTTTTCTTCGATATATGTATTTTAAAAAATATGATAGATCTGCTTTAATTGATACAATTTCTTATAATACTTTATTAAATGAATTTAAATTTGTTACTTTAATTGGTAGAAGGTTGGTAGCGCAACAGTTATTCTTATATAAAATTATCAATGGTAAAATTGATAGTAATGAACTTTTAAAACGTATTAAATTTAATGTAGTGCAATTAAATTTAAGGAATAGGGAATTGTTATATATTCCTGTCATTAAATCAAAAATATTAGAATGTTCATCTTTCATCCAAATGTGTAAACGATATAATTCTCTATCACTTCAAAATGCTCTTCTGGATTTTGACTTGTCAGTGAATCAGTACATAGGACTTCTTCATAAACTGTTATATGTTCCATATGATTTGGCTTAATTTTTAGATTGTCTTGTTAAATTAATTGTAGTTATTGTAAATCATTTATGTATTTTTTTTCTTTATCCTCGCACATTCGTTCATTTATTGTATTGTATTTTTTTATAGTGTAAAACATGTATTGGCGAAACTACGCCAACTGTAATTGGGATTTATTCCTGTAGTTGGCAGAATAAAATAAATAAAATAAATAAATAAAAATATACTTAATACTTAATAATAAATATATACACATACATACATATTATATACAATATGTCCTGACCGGCCTAGCGAATGACTGACTGACGTAATGAATGACTGAAAGAGAATCAACGTAGAGCCTAAACTATAATAGGTAGGGACTTGAAATTTTGAAAGTATCTTTGTTCGCACTGAGAAAGGATTTTGAAAAATTTTGATTTTAAATGCCAAAAATCAGATGTTTTTAGGCTACTTATTAACTTTTCTCAGAAGTATCAAATCTAAATCATATTCCACGTACAGTTCTCATGACAACAGTGTATTGCTGGCAGTGTTCGGAGATAGCTTTGGAAGTGTTTGCTTCGGGTCTTTGAAAAATTAGAGAAGCTATCGATATAATTCATTGGTGTAAATAATAGGGATGTAGCTCGCCAAACTTCTCCGACAGATAGCGTGGGTGTACTAGCCGGTATGCGCTAGCCGTTCGTCATTTGTTTTTCCAGTTGTCGTCTGCAGGTACCATGCTTTTAAATGGCGTTCCATCTTCCCAGATCAAAAAATATGTTTGTAATTTTCCATTTTTATAGAGGACACGAGGCTATTAAACGAAAAATTAGAGCAGAAAAGCTCTAAATAACACAAAAAAGGAAGGATTAACTAACAAATATTGTGAGATATTTCCGATATAGACAGCATTACTTTGTACCTGACTTGCAGTAATATGTTATGAATGTATGAATATTTATATGCAGTGTGGCGATTGGATATTCTATAATTTTTAAATTAATATTAAATTTACCGTGAGCATTCAGAAGATGTTAAGGGCCATTTAAAAATAGAGTAAATTGCAAAAAATACAAATAAATTAAAATTACGTAGTAACGCAATGATGATTACAGTACATTCTGTTAGTTTTATACTTTAGTTAAATTCTATCTTTAGTGTACCTTTATATTTAAATATCACTTCCCTATTTAATTAATTTAGTTATTTTTGGCCTATTTATTTTACTTTGCTGTATAAATATGTGTATATTAGACCTACTGTTAGTGTAGCCTTCTATTGCATCTGAGATCAAAATATAAATTCTGTGATTTCTAAATAGCCAAGTTAGATTGACGGTCCCGAGTAAAAATTGTGACAATAGCGTTGTTAATTTAATAGGCTATTTTATCTTAACGTATGATAATTCTTAAATTTAAAATAAATTGCCTTTATATTCAGCTATGCAATGAAATATTCTTAACAATATTTTGTCTCATAACTAGAAATAAAAATCATGCAACGATGGTCTAGCATACCGATATACAAGGAATAAGAAGGAATGACAATAAAACAGAAAAAGGTCTAATCGACCTATCTATTTTTAACTATTCTGGACACGAAGTGGAAGTTTTCGTGATATAAACATATTTGAATATTTTGATTTTGAATATTTTTTAATATGACTGTATAGGCTAAATACGCATTTAATATAGAAAATAAGTAATATTTAAAATGTCTGCGAATACACACCATAAGATATCAGTGTTTATCACCTTATATCAATTAGTATTTTACTGTCTGAACCCTAAAGGTATATTCTTTTAGTTACTTTGAATTATACCCAATCGCCAAAATAGCAGCACTGTATACAAATATTCATATCTTCATGAGATTTTGTATGTCGGGAACAAAGTAATGTAGTTAATAGCGGGCATTTCTCACAGTATTTGTCAGCTTATTCTTCCTTCTTTTCGATTTATATAGCGTCTATCTTCTGCAATTTTTCTTTAAGCCTTTTCACGTAAATATATTCTGGAAGTCTCCAGTATACAAAGAAATGCGATTAGTAGCGCTTTACCCACTACAGAAATAGAAACGTATTTCTGCAACTGCTTGGCTTAAATTTTCTTCTTCTGCATCAATTAATCTTCTGCATGATGGACCTGGTCTTGACAAGTACTCAGGCAGATTAGGAAATATTGATGGTACTGCACCAAGTTTCAGTTTAGGGTAAGTTCTAGGAAATGTTTTTATTTCACCGTTAACTACAAATGTCTCTGTTCTTATCACACTCTCTTCAGGAAAATGCTTCACACAAATAACAGGCTTGCTTACCCCTGTAAAGTCTGTAGGAATGTTTCTAAGCCACTTCTTCTTAAGTTCTTCGTCTTTTGGTAAAGAAAATGTACTAACACTTTCATGTTGTGACTTGTAGTTACTTTTACAGCCAGCAACACTACATTACCTAGGCATTGTGAATTCCTGAAACAATTAAGAAATACTTTAGCAGCGTTAACATAAATTATTATGATCAGAACTAATTACCACAGCATCTGTATTATAAATCAGTTTGCAAGTCGTTGAGGTTATGACAGGCCTATTTATGTATGTGAAACAAATCTTGCACAGGGACTTACCAGTAGGCCTACTGTTTTCTGTGTAAATGTTTTTCTTCTGCCTCATTTAATATTCTACATGAAGGACCAGGTCTTCACAAACATTCAGGTAGGCCTAAATTAGGAAATGTATTCTAGGGTATTACACATAATTTGGTATATTAACTTATATAAATGATCAATTTTGATATTTACAGGTTAAGTCAGGGCTAAGTTAGTTCAAGTGATTTTCCGCAGTAATAAATAAATAAAACAAAAACAAATACAATTAACAAAACCCTATCTTTAGGCCTATGAGTTATGAATCAGTCCTGTCCTAGAAAGACAAATTGTAATAATAAAATTATGTATCACAAGTATATTGTTCATTGTCTGTAGAGGTGTGATGTTTCAATCAAACAAATATTTTCATTGTCCCAAACTTATTAATGTCTAGCGGTGAAGTACTGACAATAGCTGATGTATACATTTTTAAATAATATTTGAAGTTTATATTAATAATCCTTTTCTAAAAAGAAATATATAATTTATATTGAAAACAGTAAACGAAAAAAATGTATGGAATATTGCAATTACATCAGTACTTACATTTTGTTGATCACAGCCTATGTAGCCTATGTAGCCTAAAAAAAAGGAACTGGTCAACCGTCGGTTTTTGCGATGAAAACTACTGCTAAATCTGTTTTTGCCACTCATTAATGTGCTCCCAACGATGTTTTTTTTTCGAATGAAGGCAAAGTTAACTACTCAGAATTCTAGGTTAAAGCTTTAGGTTAGGAACCAACATTGAAGTTAATTATTCTGAATTCTACGTTATAGTTTTAGGTTAGGAACCAAAATTGATAGAACATTTTAAGGCAAAAGATAAATGTAAGTCGCAATATCTACACAAATATTAAAAAACACTTACCTCCTTTCCAAATTATATTTATTCTTCCGCATTGGGCATGAAATATCAAACGAAACGTATAATATCTGCACTGGTCATCACAGAACACAAACATTCATTCAACACCGTCACACGCGTCACTTCTAGTTTTCTTCCGACGCAGCGCAAGATTACCAATAAGTCAGAAAAATAGTCCTACTGAATGTACGGATGTAATCATTTTAAACCATTTTTTTTTATTAATTTCTGATTATCGTGAGTATTGCGAATTGCGTTCCCTTAATTTAACCAAATCGATTTACTAGAGTAAAACACAATAAACTGGTGTTTACAACGTCCAATTCTAGACGTAAAATTTTACGTTATTTTGATATTAGCAAATGAACAATTAATTCTATTTTGTTTTATATTTAGTCCTACTTATGTAACAGTAACTTTAATTTTGATATATTATGAATATAAAGCAGGATTAAATTACAACAATTTTTATACATGTATAAATTGGACATAAAATATACGTATAATTTACGTTTTGACTTTGACCAAACGTAAGATAAATATGTAGCTCTAAAATATACGTTTATTATACATATCGTGCTGCGTGGGATATTAGAAGTCTGTAAAAAGTTATCCAGTGATACGTTATTCATAGTTGTAGACTTTGTATTTTTAGTTGAGAAATATGGATGCTTATCATAGGCCCTAAGCACGTAAAAGGAGACAAAATAGGACGGAACATTTTTAATCTTATACGCGCAGTATATTATTATGTCTCAGGTTTTGGGCAGGAAAGTATGAAAGTGGTATTGATTTTCTTTTTGATTTCAGCCCCGAAACTATTGTATGAGTGGGAGAAATTAAATATTCTGTAAAGACAGTACAATGTTATGTTACAGGGTGGCCAGACGTCCGGATTTTGGCCGGACTGTAAGAGTAGTAATGGCACGATTATGTTCTGTGACGTCATCAGACCAACCACCCCAACAATAGAAAAAAAATATAAAAAAAATTAAAAAAAAAACATATAAAAAAATTGAGAGGTGCTATGACCGATAAATATAAAAAATAAAGTGTATTCCATATAGGCCTATCGATTATGGGCGTAGGCCAAAACCTGGTTAGCCTATCCTCATTAAATAAACTCAAAACCCAAAAAAATTGTTTTAAAAACATAGCGTAAGTGTATTCCAAATAGGCCTATCGATTATTCCATATTTATAATAGGCGAGGGCCTAGTCTAGCATAAGCCTATCATAATTCTTTGAATCTGAAATGAAGTTATATTGCAAGACCGTATTTTGTATATCCCTGTTTTAATTGAGGTCAAAGTTGATGATATAAAAACTCCACAAGCAGACATGAAATGCAACATAATGTTGTTTACTGAATGTTTCACAAGAGAAGTAATCTTCACGTGATATCAACGTGTACTTCAAGGAAAAAACACATCGCTTCTAAAGCACTCTCTATAAGTAATTAGTACACTACTATATAAGATGTATTACTTCAGCGCATTAGTTTCCACTGTGATCAACAAAATGTAAGTACTGGTGTAATTGCAATATTCCATACATTTTTTTCGTTTACTGTTTTCAATATAAATTATATATTTCTTTTTAGAAAAGGATTATTAATATAAACTTCAAATATTATTTAAAAATGTATACATCAGCTATTGTCAGTACTTCACCGCTAGACATTAATAAGTTTGGGACAATGAAAATATTTGTTTGATTGAAACATCACACCTCTACAGACAATGAACAATATACTTGTGATACATAATTTTATTATTACAATTTGTCTTTCTAGGACAGGACTGATTCATATTAGGAAAATAGGATATTTTACCTGTATAAAATTAATACAGTGCTATAGTTTCCACTGTGAACAACGAAAATGTAAGTAATAGTTTTTATTTGTTTTTATATTTATTGTTTTTTCAATATAACCAATATATTTCATTCAATTATGAATGTCAATTAAAATATAAATATTATCAGGAAGAGGAAATGAGGTACACTAGTGGCTTAAAATACTGTATTCTTCAGATGTCAGTAATTCAATGTTACATCACATTTAACATAATTTTATTCGATAACATGTACTGTACCGGGATTTAATTTACCCATGATAACCCAGAGGAATAAATAGCATCCAAACAAGAAAATTCAAATAACATTACAAATCTTTTATTACTGTATGCAGGTTTACAGGAAACTGAATATTATGAATAAAATAGTGAACTTGTACCTGATTAATGTTTGCTAAATCGTATTAACTGTTGCTGAAAAAGGGGCGTTGTCGGGTCGTTCCATCTCTAAAATTATATATGTAACTCAAAACGAACAAAACGATAGCATATTCAAAACGAAAGAAAAATCCTGGCGAGCGAGAATTAACAAACTAAAATTAGAAAAACAAATTTTAAATGAACTAACTACTCGCCAGGAAAAGAATGGTGAAGCCAAAAACTAAAGATGAAACATACCTGAACTTAGAGGCACATGGATCCCGGACAGAGGAAAGGCCTCAGGATAGAAGAAGAGATGTTACTCGTTAAGCTCCTAGCTGCAGACTGAGGGCCTGCAGAAGCGCACGCGAGGAGGTAGAGAAACAGCAAAACTAAACATTAGAACGCGCCCGGAAAACAATACTCATGTAAGCAAAGATGAGATAGAACAAGTGAGCAACGAAAAACGTAAACAAACAAAACGTAAACAAGATGGAAAGACCCGTAAAACGTAAGTACCTGAATAAAAGTAATATTAATATAAAAACATACTAATGTGCCAGGCATTCGGCACAGTACATTAATCGTTCTACAGTTTGAGATACCACCTTATAAAACAATACAAACAATCATTCCTTTCATGTTAATGAAGAAGATCACTATGTTTCTTGAAGACAGAATTATTTTTATAAGATAGAAAAACAGAAGTTTAGGTTAGTGACTACAAAATAATTCTAGTGACTAACCACTGACATAGGATCACGTAGGCTATCACTGTGGACTAACCTCCGTCACATATACCAGGAAAATAGTAAAGGCCTTAAAAAAACAAATTTAGAAACAGGTATATCAGGGGTCCTCGCTGTTAATAAACGCTAGTGGGACGGATGGTTGCCCCGATAGACCTGAAAGCTTGATTTCATTTGAATACTCAAATTTCATCACTCAGTGGACTTCGGCATATAATAGCCTACTTAGCCCTTTTACAACATATTTTTTTTTTGCCATTAATCTGACTTAATTTGTTGGTGTTGGTTTCATGAGAACTCCAACTACCTACAATAAAAAGAACATAACATTCATGAATATAGTTGTGCTGAGTTTATTCCCTAGGTTGGTCGGTTGGTTTGGGTGCTAGATTGCCCGAAGTCCGTGGCCTATTTCTCAGCTTATCTCCACCTGTTACTTGGGAACAGTTAAAAGAACTTGCTCCTAAACTAAATAATATGGCGGCTTTGGAGCAATCTGATGCTTCACCGCGCTCTGAAGGGCAAGATGATTTTTCGAATAGACCCACGTTCTACAGAAATAGTTGGTCCGGTCAAGCTAGATCTAACCTGGCAACTCGGGGCGGCAGATCTATTATATTTTGTGATATCTGTAAGCGAGTGGGACATACTCGTGACAGGTGTTGGGGTAGAGCAGGTGCTACCAATTATCGTGGTAGGAATGTTGCTTCTAACCTTAGTAATAGGCAGAGTTACCTAGACAGGAAAAGCCATCGCTCGAAGAGGGATGTGAAATTTCCCATCGTAGCGAAAGTGTCTAGTAACGTTCCTATTGTTACTGTAAGTTTAAATATCAACTTGTGTCAAGCCTTAGTAGATTCGGGTAGCTCTTATTCTATCGTGTCCCACGAATTTGCTGCTAAAAATAATTTTACGGTATGCCCGTGTGACTTAGTTTGCTATAGTATTGATCAGTCCCCAGTAAGAATTTTGGGCAAAACTCGACTTAGAATAAAACTAGCTAAATTTACCTGGAATTTTAATTTCATTGTAATTAAGGGGTTGCCTGTTCAGGCTGTTTTGGGAGCAGATTTTTTGTCTAAAACTAGAACCATATTGGACTTAAGTTGTGGTGTGCTGCGTTTTGGGTTCGACCCGAGAACCGTTGCGCAGTTACATTTCGATTCTCGAAATGCCGAGTATGAGGTTTTAGCTGCCACTATTGATCCGTTGTTTGAAAATAATTTTCCTGCGGATCTAAAATTGTCCCATCTTTCTTCTGAGAAGGCTGCTGACATTCGTCGTTTGGTAGAACTGTACCCGGATGTTCTAACTAACGACCTGGGGCTAACTAACCTCATAGAGTACGATATTGTTCTGGAAGATCAAAAGGCTGTTAGGTTACCACCGTATCGCCTCTCTCCGCCTCGTATGCAAATTCTTAAAGCCAAAATTGATTCTATGCTTCAGCAAGGCATTATCAGACCATCCAAATCTTCATACTCTAGCCCGATCTTTCTGGTACCAAAACAAAATAATGACTTCCGTCCAGTAGTCGACTACAGGGTACTCAATAGTAAAATCTCTATAGAATCAGTGCCATTACCAGATGTACACAATAATTTCCATTGGTTTCAAAAGGCAAAATTTTTCTCTAGCCTCGACTTGAATAGCGCTTATCATCAGATTCCGCTTTCAGAAAAGTCTATGCCGCTCACAGCATTCGCCACTGACTGGAATTTGTACGAGTATACCCGCGTGCCATTTGGAATAGCAGTCGGGGCGCAAGTGTTAACTCGGTTATTAGACTCCATTTTCTCTGATATTAAATTCCAGTTTGTTTTCCATTATTTGGATGATCTGTTGTGTACTCAAATTCTTATGAAGAGCATTTGGAGCATTTGCAAGAAGTTTTGCATCGTTTGCGGGAGGCCAAACTTACGATTAAACCGGCTAAAGTAAATTTTTTGGCTCAGAATCTGTCATTTTTAGGCCATCTGATAGGTCCTAATGGAGTTTCTATTGACCCTGACCGCACAGTTAAGATTCGAAATTTCCCTTCTCCGCGCAATCAAAAAGCTGTCGGAAGGTTTGTAGGTATGGTCAATTACTTTTCCAAGTTTATACCTAAGTTTGCGGAGATTTGTGCTCCTCTGAATGCTTTAAGGAGGAAAAACACCAAGTTTCATTGGGGGGAAGATCAGCAGAAAGCTTTTGAATTACTTAAACAAAAAGTCACTAACCCTCCTGTGTTAGCGATGGCCGATTTCTCCAGGAGTTTCATTTTACAAACAGATGCTTGTGGGCGTGCCCTTGCGGCGGTTTTGCTACAAGAGTTTCCTGATGGGAGACGCCCCATCTCTTTCGCTTCACGTGCTTTGACCGATCAGGAGAGGAAACTTTCGATGTACGAATTGGAAGCCTTAGCGGTCCTTTTTGGGATGGAAAAATACAGAATGTATCTAGAACACGTTGAGTTCCTTTTGGAGACCGATAATCAAGCTCTTAGTTGGGTCCTAGGCCGTCCGAGGAAAACTGGTAAAATTGCTCGCTGGGCATTGCGTATTTCCGCATTCAAGTTTAAAGTCAGTCACATCCGTAGCTCGATGAACGTAGTAGCGGACACATTGTCTCGTATGTTCGAGGGTTACCCAGACGAGCAACATGATTGTGCTGATTCCGCCAGTGAGTCGGAAAATGAGGTTTTTCTAAGTACCCTTCTTTCGGATTTGCCTACTTCCTTCCTTACTATAAGGGAGGCCCAGAGTCAAGATCCCAAATTAAATAGTATTTTGCGAGAATTGGAAAAAGGTACTCTAATTCCACCATATTCTGTTAAGGATGGTGTCCTTGTATGCAGGGCTAATAGAGATGGCAAATTTAAGGTGATAGTGCCTGATACTTTAGTCCCGTTACTTTTTCAATATTTTCATGTATCTCCAGTTGGGGGTCATTTAGGTTTGTATAAAACTATAGGTAAAATAAGGGAGCACTTTATTTGGAAAGGTTTAGATAAGGACATTCAGATCAGAGTTAAATCTTGTGTTATTTGTAAGCAAAGTAAACCGGCTCAGAAAGTACACTACGGTTACCTTGCGTCTCAAATCTCGTCTCGTCCTATGGAAAAATTGTTTGTTGATTACGTGGGACGTTTGCCAAGGTCTAACAAGGGTAATACCTTCCTGTTAGTTTGCGCCGACGCGTTTACAAAATTTGTGTGGTTCTTTCCAGTCCGCGAAGCCACTTCTGCAGTTACTATTGCTTGCCTTTCTCAGATTTGCTCTACTTTTGGCCCCCCTAGTAATATTGTATCAGACAATGCTACACAGTTCACGTCTAATTCCTTCCGTAAATTTTGTTTTGACAGGGGTATAGCTCATGTGACTACTACGCCTTTCTATCCTAACCCTTCATTGGCTGAGAGAGTAAATAGGAACATTCGGTCGGCCCTCATTGCATTTCACTCTGACAATCACGGCCGTTGGGATGCAAATTTAGAGTGGTTAGCTTATACATTCAACACAGCTATCCACGAGGCTCATAAGTCTACCCCTATTGCACTTATGATGGGATTTCAGCCAAATTGTCCCCTGTCTAACCTATGGGCTCTCAATGATTTACTCCCTGATCAGCCGAATCCACAGGATTTAAAAGACAGATGGAGTAGGGCGCTTCGCAATCTAAAAAGGAGTCACACCAAAACCCAAGAAAGGTATAACAAGGATAAGGCTCCCATCCCTTTCAAACCTGGTGATAAAGTCTTTCTTAAGAACCACCCTAAAGCCATAAATAAATTTTCTGCAAAATTAGCTCCCCGTTTTTGCGGCCCCTAGCTCATTGAAAAGTTTACTACACCGGTTTCTGTTTCCCTACGGGATGAAAAAGGAAAGTTTTATAGGGCGCATATTTCTCAACTGAAAATGGCTTAAGGATTTTCGTGCCAGGGGTCTCCATGATTTGGAGAAATTTTTCTGGAATCCATCACGATCGCTTCGGCTTGTAACAAAATTTTCAGGAAGAAATTTCTAGAGCCCAACACCATTGGACTTATTCCCAAGGGTGGCTACAGGATGTCCGACAATTGCTCGAAAAAAGCTCTCATGTGGCTTATTTACGAGCAAATGAACAGGGGCGTTTCCATCCAACATGCTGGTAACGGTAGAGAGGTTCGACTCCCCGAACTACCCCAGTACAAAGTGGACGGTTATTGTAGCGAGACGCGAGAAGTTTTCGAATTTCTCGGCTGCTACTATCACGGCTGTCTCTGCATGCCCAACAGAGACTTTCCATATACGGAATCAAGGAAACGTTGGCCGAGAGGTACGAGGCTACGATGGTTAGGATCGAGACCATCGTTGTCTTACGGTTACACCGTCCACGTCATGTGGGAATGCGATTTCGAGGGCATTCTGAAAAAAATCCCCGCTCTGCAAAACGATCCTATAGTATGCAATGCTCCCCTGGTCCTTCGGGACTGCCTCTACGGGGGTCGAACGGAGGCCATGAGGCTGAACCACAAGGCACAGGAGGGAGAAGAGATCCGCTATGTAGACGTCATGAGTCTATATCCGTGGGTCTGCAAGTATTATAAATTTCCTATAGGCCATCCAACTATTTACGTAGGAGATGACTGTTCAAATCACGAGGAGATATTGAAAAAGGATGGAGTGATCAAGTGTACGGTGCTTCCTCCTCAAAACCTGTACCATCCCATGCTTCCCTATTGTTGTAACCAAAAGTTAATGTTTTGCCTCTGTCGCACCTGTGCAGAGTCGGAGACCGGGAAACATGTCATCACAACGATAAAAGTGAGAGGGTCCTCACCGGTACATGGGTTGTCGACGAAGTCAGGGAAGCCGTTCACATGGGCTACAAAATTGTAAAAATCTACGAATTTTACGAATATCACACAACCCAATACAATAAAGACACAAAGGAGGGTAGGTTATTTGCCAATTATATCAATATGTTTTTGCAAATCAAAGCCGAATCGAGCGGCTATCCTGCTGGGGTTTCCTCCGAAGCTGATAAAGAAGAGTATATTCGGTCTTTTTTCAAGTCCGAAGGGGTTCTGATGGATCGCGACAAGATTGTTTTGAATCCAGGTAAATGGGCCATCAGTAAACTTTGCCTGAATTCCCTGTGGGGGAAAATGTGTGAACGGGAAAATCGGTGTCGCACCGTGCTGATTTCTGAGCCACAAGAACTCTACTCTATTCTAGGATCCCCCGGGGTCGAGGTGAGCAAACTAATTTTCTCCAACGACCAAGTCGTTTGGTTATCGTGGCGGTATACAGACGAGGAAACGCCTTCCCTACCGCACACCAACCTTCTCCTCGGTCCATACGTGACCACAGGTGCAAGACTCAAACTCTACACCCATTTGAAAAAGGTAGACAAGAGAGCGTTGTACTGTGATACAGACAGCGTTTTCTATACTCAGCAAGGGGAAGAGGATCCTATCGTCACAGGTCAAAATTTAGGAGATATGGTAAGTGAATTGACCCCGGGGACGTACATTCCAGAATTTGTTTCCGGTGGTCCTAAAAACTATGCCTACAAATTAGAGATTCCGAGCACGAGTACGACGAAAACTGTCTGTAAAGTGCGCGGAATCACTTTAAATTACTCGTCTTCAAAATTGGTTAATTTCGATACCATCAAACGTATGGTGCTCGATAGAGAGTCGGAACCCATCAACGTGAGGACGGAAAAGAAAATTAAGAGAAAGCCCGGACCATGTTTAGTGTCGGAACGAGAAGATAAAATGTATAGAATTTGTTTTGCCAAGAGACGTAGGTTAGAAAATAACGATTCGTTCCCTTTTGGGTATAAATAGAGGGGGAGGGAAACGACACCCCTTAGTGATGGTCCAACAGGCATGGAGATCGGTTATAAAGTTCTTTCGTGAAAGGCATCTGATGAGACATACAGACGGTGAACTAGCATTGCTTACTCCCGAGTTCCTAGCAGAATGTGCAGCTGAAAGTATTTACAGAGTCTACGACAGGCTTCCCGAACATGTCAGACATCTAGAAATCATTAGAGAGTGTTTAAGGTGTGAGGAACATTACGTCAACTCTTGTTTTGATGGTCCTAACCCCATGAGAAAAAACTGTTATGCTTGTAAAATTTGAAAATCCTTTCACCTTAATTTGATCAGGTCCATCTTCTTCAGGTAAGACTACTTTTTGCATAAAGTTGATTAATCACTTGAAAGAACTGTGTTCTGTGGAAAATTTTGATCATGTGTTGTGGTGTTATTCAGAGATAAACTCTGTACCCTCCCAAGATAAATTTAACAGAAGGGTCACATTGCACGAAGGCTTGCCCGTGTTTGACGAGGACAAACTATCACCGAGGCCATCGCTAATTGTACTAGATGACCTTCTAGAAAAAGCTTACAGTAAACAAGTTAGCTCTCTCTTTACACGTGGATCGCATCATAGGAACGTAAGCATTATATTAATCACTCAAAATTTGTTTCACCAATCCTCGCATAGCAGAGATATTTCCCTAAACGCAAAATATTTGGTGCTTTTTAGAATTGTGAGGGATAAAAATCAAGTTGCTTATCTGGCGAGACAAGTCTATCCTGAAGACTGGAAAGCTTTTTACGAGGCCTACAGAGATGCTATACGCGAGCCCTACTCGTATTTGCTCGTAGACTTTTGTCAAAACACAAACGATCTGCTTAGATTTAGAACAAAGATATTTCCTCCCGAACTCACTCAAGTGTACACGCCTGTGCAGCATGAAACGGATCAAATCCAACTTTCATATATTACACGTACTGAGAAAAGCAAGTCCGAGGCTTAGGAAAGTCATATTGCAGTCTTCAGACAAACAACTCGTATTAGCTATTATAGAGTGTGCTTTGAATGTTTTGAAAGGACGTTGTAAGATTACAGACTGTTCGAAACGTAAATTGAAAAAGCATAGGAAGTTGCTTAGGAAGTTGATCGATAAAAAGGTTTCGTTGTCTAGGAAACGAAAACTGGTGGTTCAGAAGGGAGGATTCCTATTACCTCTCCTATCTGCTGTGTTGACAGGTCTGACTAGTTTAATTAGACGGTAATGTTACAAAAAATGCTATTGGTGTCTTCCGAGTACTTGGAAGGCTTGAAACGAGGTAGTTGTGTTAGAAAAAAAAGGGAAAACTGTAGATCCGTACAAAGAGTGGGTTAAAATACGAGAAAAGCAGGATCCTATTCTTAAAAGGGCTGAACTAGCGAGAGAGATACGTTCGAAACCAGTGGAATCGAAACGTCACAAGCATCGTCACGTACATCGAAAAAGAAAAAGAAATCTGTTCGCAAGACCTTGATTTTTTCACCCGATTATTCAACACGTAGACGTGGGGCACCGCCTTTCCTCTTCTCAGGTCCCGAAGAAGTGTACGAAAAAGAGAGATCTAGCTCACCGGAGAGGACCCCACGTCCCGAAAGTGATGACAATAGCAGTAGTAGCGAGGAAGAAGTACAGTTACGTACTCCTAGGGAAGAAATCGAACATATAGAGACACGTTCGCGTAGCGTTTTAGGAGATGTAGCAGGAAGGTATCTAGCCAACTATTTACACTCTCCTAGGGCCACAGACACTATTTTTGGCATCTACAAGGATAGAAAGACCAACTCTTTTAAGATTGGTAATTCGAAAATCGAAATCGATAACGATAAGCTCTTGTTGCACGATAGGTGGTATAAACCTAGCGTAGGTCTATGGGAATTGTTAACTAGAAAAAACGTGGATAAAAATCTAGTGACGAAAAAAGATTTAGAGACTTACAAGGAAATCCTTAAACTCACCAACGGACATTTGCAAAATAACGAGTCGTTTGGTAAAATTAAGTCTAGCAAGGGTAAAAAGTATAAAGAGATCATAGCTCCTTTGTTTCCCTCCAAAGCTAACGAAGAACCTGCCGGTTGGATGACTTACAGTCAAAAAAGATAGAAAAAATGCAAAAATTGTTTTACGATCCAGGAAAAGCTACGGCTTTTCCAACTCTGCCCAAATTAAAACAAGCTTTCACCAAGTCTACTAAAAACATAACAGATTGGCTTTTGCAACAAGATGCCTACACTTTGCATAAACCTGTACGAAAACGTTATGTTAGGAATCCCTACACTGTCAACAACATTTTCGACGTGTTTGAAATCGATTTGGTCGATGTGCAGAATCTTGCCAAGCAAAACGAGGGGATAAAGTATCTGTTGATCGTCATAGATGTTTTCTCAAAATTCGCATGGGTGGTCCCTATGAAGTCAAAGAGCGGTACGGATGTGACGCTCCTCTTTCAAATCCATCCTGAAAAGAATTCCACTGATTGTGCGATCGGATAGGGGAAAAGAGTTTCTAAACAAATCCTTTCAGAATCTGCTCGAAAAGAACGGCATAGAGTTTCAGGTGTGTCGAAATCCCGACGTCAAGTGTTCCGTTGTGGAAAGGTTTAACCGCACCCTGAAAACTAAAATGTACAAGTATTTTACCTATAAAAACACTCATAGGTACATTGATGTCTTACATTTGTTTGTTTCCGCTTATAACAACACCGTTCACTCTACTACGGGTATGTCTCCTGGTAAAGTCACGGATCGTGACGTTTTGAAAATATGGAAGAGAATGAAGGAGAAACATAGTAGGGTCAGGCCACGCCCTGTTAAATTCAAAGCCGGACAGACTGTTAGAATAGGAAAGGAGAAAATGAAGTTTGCCAAGGGTTTCGAACAAAATTATTCCACCGAAGTGTTTAAAATCTCTAAAGTCATAAAACGTGCTCCACAACCCGTCTACGAATTGGTGGACATGAAAAACACTCCTATCGAGGGTCAGTTTTACAGTTACGAAATAACTCCTGTCAAAATTACCAAACGCACCGTCTATAAAATAGATAAAATCCTCAAAACTCGTGTCGTCAGAGGCATTAAGCAACATCTCGTCAGGTGGAGAGGTTATTCTTCGGATTTCGATTCTTGGATCAGCGCCAAGGACATACAAAAACAATGAGCGATGAATTTTACATCACGCTGTTGAACGATTCCTCTTCCGATATTTTTACCTCAAACAGGCTTTCTAGCTTTCAGGTGCAGTTGGCACAAAATGTCTGTCTGGAGAGGGGGGAATGGTTATGTGGGCTGTGTGAATTGTCTTATCCTAAAGGTTATGAAAACGTAACGCTCAATGGCGATGAAGTCAGTGGGGGTCAAGATGTCGTATCACAAACATTTTAATCACTAGATTTGGTAGAATAGTGTTTCCTAAACGAAATTACAGAACGTTCCAAGAACTCTACGTAGACATCCGGGATAGGATAAAAGACGATTCCCTCAAAGAGTTGTTGGTGGGCGAAGTTCATGCAAATCTAATTAATCATTAGTCGGAAATTACAATGATTAAGAAACTGGGGAGGGAACATGCCTGGAGCAAACGACGTTTCCGAAAATTCAAACAGCATACTGATGTCTTTAACGCTCCGCGACGAGAGCGGTGCAATAGCCAGGAATTACGTCATATATTTTCCCGTCCGAATTTACTACGGTATAGGCGATCTCCTGGATACCATTAAAGATTCCCTGCCCACTTTTGAAGCTCATTCCTTATAGCCCAGTCAAATGTTACATCGGAACTTGCATTACATGGAGTATTAATGATTTTTGGAGGGGAGTTACATACCATTACTGGGATCACAAATCCAGATTTGCAACCCTCAGAAACCTGTGCTCGCTGAATGGCGGTCGAAATAAACCGGTTTTTTCGGACTATTTTCGGTTTTTCGGCAATATCTTCTAAACTATGCGTTTGTTGAAAAGAATCTTTATTAGCTTTTTTAAGGTACATTAATTTTTCTAAAATATTAGATCAAAATCGTTTTTGTAAGTTATATAGTTACCGAGATACGGCTTTTCAAAGATTGGCCTATTTTTCCAAAAAGTTAAAATTTTAAGTTTTCTTCGTGTTTCGAATTGAATATCGGCAAAATGACACGTCCTACAGAAAAATCATGAGAACAAAAGTTGTAGGCACTTTAATAAGCTTTAATTTGAGCTATACCTGGTCCTTATAGCTCAGATAGTCTCGTCATAAAGAACAAAAACCGAAAAGATTTTAAAAAAAATTTGGGGTGAAAGTTGAGTATCATCGTTTCCTCCACCAACACCTTAATTTTTTTGGTAACATGTAGGCGGAAAAGTCTTATAACTGTGTTTAGAAACTATTTATGTGTATATGTGTCTATGGGAGATGAGATTTTACCAGAAAAAAATATTTAAGCAGAATATTTCATAAAAATGTATTTACTTTTAAACTAATATGCATATATAAACAATTTGTGAGGTTCCTGGTATGGGATGGTATGGGACCTGGGAAGTCTTCATCGCCATTTGAAGATATGTCATTCTAGGGTGTGGGCACATTGCGGCAGAATTTTCCCCTTGCAGAAAGTGCACAAAACTGAGCATTTCAGACCAGTTTTGCGACAGCTGCAGCCCCCAGCGCAGCCCATCTTGCACTTGCATGAGATCAGTTCCCCGTTACTCACAAAATAGTTTCCATTAGCAGTGGGATTGTTGGAGGCTAAGAAGTCAAGGTACAGGGAACAGAAGGAGTGGTTAACATAGAAAACCAGACATTTGGGAAAGTTGGATTCAAAGTAAAGACCAAGTTCTTACCATGGCAAGCGTCAATAATTCCATACAAGTCACTGATAAGAAGATTGAAGTTGACCCTTTCACAATATTCCAGCGAATTAGCATCACCATAAAAATCCGACGCAGAGTTAAAAGCCCACTTCAAGTAAGAATTGGCCCCTTACCCAATGTCTCTTTGCAACGAAGTTTGAGTGAGGAAGGGAACTAAAGCAGCTCTATATTCGTGTTTTGTGAAACTATCACTATCAACATCTCCCGAGACTCCAATATTCACATCGTGCTTGATGGTGGCTACTTGCTCCATAAATGTGTGTGGCATCAAAATGCATCAGTGAAGACCACCATTGACGGCTACATTCATTTTGTGAAAAACCATTTTGGGACAGATGTAACCATTGTCTTCAATGGATACCCGGAGGACGCCTCTCAAAATAGTACCAAAAGCGCCGAACGTCTCAGACGATACTCCGCCCTCAACAGCAGTGACATTGTCCTATCAGCTTCAATTGCCATCAACATCACGCAAGAGAAGTTCTTAACGAACGACACTAATAAGCATAGGCTGATTGAGATACTGAAAAGTGGATCTGAGCAGCACGGTGTTGAGGTGACAGTTTCAGAAGAGGACGCTGATGCTGACATTATTAGAGCTGCCATCATCAAAGCTGACTCTTCTAAGAAGGTTGTAATCATCGTGGAAGGTGTAGACCTTCTTGTGTTCTTAGTTGGTTTCAGTTCCAAAAAATACATCTTTCCAGAAGAGGGGAGCCAGACGTCCATTATTCATCTAATCGTTCACCACTGGAACCTCTCATTAGTCTCCTGGGCTAATTATGATTTTTCACGCATTTAGCGGGTGCGACACGACCTCTGCCCCTTTCTGGAAGGGGAAAACCAAATTTGTCAAACCTTCCTCAAGAACCCAGAACTATTCAGGCAAGCAGAAGTCTTCCTCCACCCAGATGTGAGTCATGATGAAATAGCTACAGCTGGAGAGAAGTGCCTCGACGCAGTTTATGAAGGAGCTACTGACACCACCCTCAACGACCTGACAGCCAAAGTCAACCTCGCCCGTTTGTCACCAACCACAGATGCTGCAAAACATCGTGAATATTGTGTGTATCACCAGGTATGTCTGTGTACATTTCCTATCATTATGTTCTTAAGTTTCGTTGTCCACCTAGGCCTATACACTCTCATTGTACAACATGTGTATGCTTTGAAATATTATACAATAACTAAGTTTCATTCTACTTTTTCGCAGATACAAAAGTGGTTGGGGTGGAAAAAACTCAAGGATTGAGGGTGGAAGTTGGACGAGTTTGGTATTACTCCAATTGCAATGAAAGTTTAACCAGTCCCTCAAACCAGCAACTGATCTCGTGCAAGTGCAAGATGGGCTGCACTGGGGGCTGCAGCTGCCGCAAAACTGGGCTGAAATGCAATGTGCCCACACCCCACGATGACAATTCTTCAAGTTAGGATTACGACATCACCCCACCCTGGATTTCCCAGGTCCCATACCATCCCATACCAGGAACCTCACAAATTGTTTAAATATGCATATTGTTTTAAAAGTAAATTCATTTTTATGAAATATTCTGCTTAAATATTTTTTCTGGCAAAATCTCATCTCCCATAGACACATATACACATAAATAGTTTCTAAACACAGTTATAAGACTTTTCCGCCAACATGTTACCAAAATAAATAAGGTGTTGGTGGAGGAAACGATGTTACTCAACTTTCACCCAAAAAAACATTTTTTCATCTTTTCGGTTTTTGTTCTTTATGACGAGACTATCTGAGCTACAAGGACCAGCTATAGCTCAAATTAAAGCTTAGTAAATTGCCTACAACTTTTGTTCTCTTGATTGTTTCTGTAGGACGTGTCATTTTGCCGGTATTCGATTCGAAACACGAAGAAAACTTAAAATTTTAACTTTTTGGAAAAATAGGCCAATCTTTGAATAGCCGTATCTCGGTAACTATATAACTTACAAAAACTATTTTGATCTCATATTTTAGAAAAATTAATGTACCTTAAGAAAGCTAATAGAAAGTATTTCCGAAAAACGCATAGTTTAGGAGATATTGCCGAAAAACCGAAAAAAGTCCGAAAAAACCGGTTTATTTCGACCTCCATTCAGCGAGCACAAGTTTCTGAGGGTTGCAAATCTGGATTTGTGATCCCAGTAATGGTATGTAACTCCCCTCCAAAAATCATTAATACTCCATTTAATGTAAGTTCACCCATTTTTTTTTGTAACATTTGAATGGGCTATTAGTCAATAAAGCAATGATAAAAATGATTACAACCGATATGAAAACGCTTTTCTTGCGTACAGATAAAAAACAGTTTGTTCCAACGGAAATGGAGAAGGAACCCATCTTTGTCTATTGTAGCCTCATAGAACCACAATTGATTGGTGATTCTTATGTAAGATGTCTAAGGATTATACAATTCCCTAAAATCAACGGGCATCACGTTTTCAACAAAATTTATTACGTTCCCGTAGAGAAAACTAGTTTTCAGACGATAGGTATCGAATTGACGGACAAATACGGTGAACTAGCACGTATTAGCAGTTCCGTAAAACCCACCATGCTCGTCTTACATTTTAAAAGGAGACGTTCCACCCTCTGACGTTTTAGTCGAGATGGATCCACTAACATCTTACTATGTCAATCAGACGGGAGGACGATTGGGCGATCTCGTCGGACCCTTGTACATGGGCTCCCCTTTCCTTCAGCACGGACAGGGGATAGGAAGTTTTCTCGGTGGTCTGTTTAGAATTATCAAACCTGTCCTCGTATCGGGAGCTAAAGCAGTGGGACGCGAAACTCTTTCAACAGGGGCAAATATCCTTTCTGACATTGCAAGTAAGAAAAGGGACGAAAAAGTAGGGAATATCGTTGCAAACAGGTTAACAGAGTCAAATCATCGTCTTGTCAACAAAATGCAGGGAAAAGGTAGGAAAAAGAGAAAATTTAGGGTAGAACCTGTGGTGGCCAGGGATATATTTAGCGAGAACAAACGACGAAAGCGTTCATAACGTTCAGGATGTTTGGCTGTACCAAGTCAGAGTTCGACATCTTTGCCAGGAAACCTCTCCAGTCTTCGGTGTTGGGCAACGTCACTACGATATGCAAACCCATCCCTCCCGTAGAACAGTCCGTTTTAGAATTTGTCATTTCCGCGAATAACGAACACTATACAGACTTGAATATTTTGTTAATGGTAAATGGGAAATTTGTAAAAGGGGACGGTTCTAGTTTAGGAGGCGACGACAAGGTTACAGGTATAAACAATACATTGCATTCGCTGTTTAGTCAGATAAGCATAAGTTTGAACGGTACTTCTGTAACACCTTCCGAGGACTTGTACAATTATAGGGCTTATTTTGAAACACTCTTAGCTTACGAGCAGGACGCTGCAAAAGTCATTTGACGACGGCTTCCTGGTATTTGGATAATGATTTATCCGGTCTCACGGGGGACGATGAGAAAAAGAACGGTACTTTGGGACCGGGAGACTCAAACAACGGATGGGTCGAGAGATTCGAAAAAGGAAAAACCTCCAAGGAAATGGTTATGATAGGTAAATTGCACGGGCATTTATTTAACGTTTCGCAACTCTTGTTACCAGGGGTGAAAATCGCCATTAAATTAACCAAGTCTAAGAGGGAATTCTATATGATTGGTGAAAAGGACGATACCAAGGCTTACTTTAAATTCCACGATGCGGCTTTGTATGTGAAAAAAGTTAGAGCTTCTCCTAATATTTTAACGGCCCACGCTAAAACCTTGGCCCTCGGACATAATGCTCGCTACGATATCACAAGGGTGGATGTGAAAACTTTTACTTTCAGTCAGGGCAGTCAAGCAGTGTCTCTGGATAATGCCATATTGGGCACCATTCCTAAACGTATTCTCTTTGCCATGGTACAAAACAGCGCATTCACGGGGACGGTAACGTCCAATCCCTATGATTTACGACATTTCAATGTAAATTCTTTTGTCATGTTTGTGAACGGACAACAGATCCCCCCTGAGGGCCTCTCAATTTCCACAGATAACGAAAAATTGTCGACTTTGGCTTATCATACTCTATTTAGCGGTTCCGGGATACATCATTCCAACAACGGAATGCAAATCACTCACGATATGTATATAACAGGTTTTTTCATGTTGCTCTTTGATCTTACCCCTGATAGTGCCGCCTCGGAAGGACACAAAAGTCTAGCCAATAACGGAAATTTGAGAATCGAGGCAAAATTCGATAAAGCTCTGCCTACGGCAATCACCTGTATCCTTTACTCGGAATACGAAAACTGTATCGAAATCAATAACCATAGACATATCATAACAGATTTTTAATGAATTCCCTTCAAATCGAACACGCTTTGCGACATGTCGATGGTTTTGCAGGAGTTTATCCTAGCGATTGTTTGCCTACATTTATTCACAATAATCAAAATTTCTTTGTTATCAATTTCGATCCTAGCTCTCTTCCGGGTTCTCATTGGGTTGCTATCTGTTTAAAAAAGGGTTGTATTTCGATTCATACGGCCTTCCGCCACTAGTTCCCTCCATAAAACAGTTTATTAGTCGAAATTGCACCTTCTGGACATTTAATAAAACACAGCTACAAGACGAGTACTCATCAGTCTGTGGACAGTACGTCTGTATGTTTGTTCACTGTATGAACAAAGGACTGAACTTGAAGGAGTTTGTGAACCTCTTTGGAACAAAGCCAGACCTCCAGGTCGTTTCCATGTTTCGGGCGGTCTTTGGACCTCCGTGTGGAAAAAGACAAGGTGGCCAAGGTCCCTGTCCCTGTCCCTGTAATACAGTCCCTGTAATGGAGTCCCGTAAAAATTTTAGTACTGATTTGTCTAACCAACAAAATCGTGTGAAGTGCATATAGGAGAGTCAGAAAAAGTTGGGTAGACATCACCATATTCTGGACCGGGTGTTTTAGACGCCATTTTCCAAAATGGCCGACACAGATTTTATTTTGTATATATTTCTGCTCCTTTGACAGTCATACTCATCATTTAGGTGTCTAAATATATGTTTTCAAGGGCAAGGAATCGATTAAGATGGTTTGTGAAGTTCCCTGACTGCTATTTATTAAAGAAAATCAGTTGCTTTGGATTTGAAATAAAAATATGTACAGAAGTGAAATAATATTCTCATAGACACATAAGTAAACTCTGTTATGGAAAACTGAGTGTAAAACTATCATGTTTTTTTCTCAGTCTATCTGTAACATTGTTTACCACATTTGCAATACTCTGTGCATGTCAAATATTGCAATTTACATGTACACCTACTAGAAGTACATGCTGTACAACTGCACTGTTTTAATAGTTCAGAAGGAATTTTGTTAAGGCACAGATCAGGCTTTAGCACACCATTTGCATCTTTGCACCATCCATAATTTGTCAGCTGCAGGCTTGTATCAGGAAAATAGTTTTGTGATAGGTTTAAAAATTCCCGTAAACAAAAAAGCATCCTCGATTATGTCCATTTCTTATTGAAAAAGATGAGGGTAGCTCTGATATGTGTTTCTACTTGTGTAATGAATAACGAAGTACATATGTCTTAAACTTTGATGATGGATAACTTGAACAAGGTATTCCTTTGCTTTGTCAAGTGTTTCTTCAGACAGAGTATTATCTTCTGCAAATCGAAGTAGTCAACTTTCTGGCGATGCTTTTAGTGCAGATGGTTTTGTTCCAACCTTACTTGAGACATCACAACCTACGCCTATAATCGATAGGCCTATATGGAATACACTTTATTTTTTATATTTATCGGTCATAGCACCTCTCAATTTTTTTATATGATTTTTTTTTCTATTGTTGGGGTGGTTGGTCTGATGACGTCACAGAACATAATCGTGCCATTACTACTTGTAAGGCTTTTTGCTAAGCAGTCCTCCATCCGGCGCGGCTTTATGCCGGACGTTGATTTGTCACCCTTTTCGAGACTCTGATGGATCGGTAAAGCGTATTAATAAAATTTGTTCTCGGAAGAGTGTAATTCCATGTATAAGGAATTCCTGACCAACAAAAGCCTCCTGCGGATGGCAAAGCAATGAAAGGGCGAAAATATAAATAGAGATGAAAATCCCTTTTTGCATTTATATAAATGCAGTTATTAAGTCTGATATTAGTCAGGATTATACCATGTGATATCTGCTGTCCAGCCGTTCATGCCCGAAGTTTTATACTATGCTAGATTACCGAAGAAGTGTGTCCTCCTTTCTGACATTTTAGAAATGGCCACCCTATTATGTTATCGGAAATTCTCTTTCTTCTTACTTGAACCCCTGCCAGGCATGGTGTGCAGAAGCAATGGGGTGCAAAATTCTACATCCTCTATGAGCCATAAAAATCTATATCAAGCGTTTTCTGAGGGAATAGTTTGAGTGTGATAAGTCGTTCTTCATTTCAAATTCTAGATGTCTATTTAAGGACCTAGAGTTTGAAAATCGAAAGTCCTTCATAAGTTAATTTTGAAGTCAAAATACAAAACCCGAGCGACGCGGGGCCTTTTAAGCTAGTCATCACGTATAATTTCGAGAGATTCTTCAATTGTCAAATTTTTATCTCTCCGAACTTGCCACGATTTCACACCACTACAAAATACACGCCCAACTCCATTCACCATTTTTCAAAACCTGACGTTCAGACAAGAAATATAGCATATGTGTTTCTTGAAGTCAAAGAGAACAAAAAACTTTGTTCTACTTCAATGGAATAATAAACAAAACCATCCTAAAACCCTTCCTTTTACAAAATGGGAACAAAAGCTGCATTCCTGTCACCAGAGTGAACATTGTACTAGCGAGCGGGACAAATCGTCCATAGTCTAAGTTGCTAAGCAGAACTTGAAATAATCAGATCGACTATAGTCGTGCATGTGAACCAATGTGGATACTACCGTGAGCAGTGAAATAGTGTGTTTAAGTTTATTTTGTTTGTGCGTGTAATATGCCTCCTTTCCTGTCAAAATAAAAAGGTAAGAAACTGAGTAGTCAGTCCAGGGAGATCATACATAATGTATTAAAGTTTATGGAAGAAGAAGCCTCTGTAGGTGAATTGAGTGTTAGGTTAGAGAAAGCTTAGTTGAGAAGTGAAAGGGTTACAGGTGTATCTAGAAGCGCTATTCAGAAAATTAAAAGGGAAGGCTTATGATTGGAATCCGGCGAAGGTACCTTATTTCAAACCTCGGATAAGAAAAGAGAATGCAAGAAGATTATAGACATTGATGACTTTGATCAAAATGTTGTTAGAAGGATTGTTTATAATTTTTATTTGACGGAGAAACGTGTACCAACGGTGGAACTAATAAAACAGAAGTTGAAGGAAGCAATTAATTTTCAAGGTGGAAACACTAGTGTCAGGCGCCTATTAAAGAAGCTAGGATTCCGGTGGAAAGGTACAAAATCTAATAGGGTTATATTGGTAGAACGAAGCGACATTCGTGAGAAAAGAATTGCATATTTAAGGCAAATAAGACAATATAGGGAGGAAAACAGAGACATAATATACGTTGATGAGTCGTATATTTTGTCATCACACGTATCAGAGAAGTTGTGGAGTGATGAATCCGCACATGGTCTCCTTAAACCTGTGTCGAAGGGGCAACGCTTAATAAGTATTCATGCAGGCGGAGAAAATGGATTTGTCCCAAACGCACTTCTCATGTGGAAATCGCACCAAGTTACCGGTGATTACCACCATCAAATGAACCAGGCCAATTATGAGAAGTGGGTAAAAGAAAAACTGATTCCTAATTTAAGGCCTAACTCAGTTGTGGTACTTGATAATGCTCCCTATCACAATGTGAAAGTAAATAAAGCGCCAACATCAAATTCCACAAAACAAGATATGAAAAATTGACTCATAAAAGAAGGGATTCCATTCTCAGAAGATATGTTAAAACCTACTTTGTATAAATTAATTAAGAGAATGAACATAAAATAGTAGAAAGTCCTTTCTTCATTGTATGTATATTGAAACAAAACAGAATTAAATTCACAATGGATATCTTTTTATTATTAATACAACGTTTCGGCACAAACCATTAGGCCTTCATCAGGTAAAGCAAGAAGAAAAATTCAACTGATAAATAAACAAACTCAAAGAGTTTCCATGGATATGACTTGTTTACAAAGTCGAAACGTTGGATACACCGCCTTCTGGAATATCCGGAAAAACGACGTGAAAACTTGAAGTTCTTCCGAACCTTCTAATCCACTCATCCGGGATGTTATAAGGGGTGTCCAAATTACAGACGTCAGGAGGGGAGGGAAAAGATACCGTTTACATTTTTAAAAATTCTTAATCATATTCAACCAAACTTCTCCAAGGTCTCCTTCGTATCTATTGAAATTATCTTGGTTATCAATGATATTCACAGCTTCCAAGATTTTCCTTTTAATAGGGTCGGGTTCGATTTTCAGAATCTTGAGATTATTGATATGGTGTTTATTATCAATCATATGCTGGCTTAAACCGGTTGCCGGCCTCCCAAGCCGTACATCTCTATCATGCTCTTTCATTCTCACCTTGAAAGATCTCCCGGTTTCACCTATGTAAGAACCCCTGCACTCTTTGCAAGTTATTGAATATATCCCAGGTAGCTCCATTTTAGATCTTAATTTGCCAACCTGTTTAAATTGAGAAAATATATCGAGAATATATTTTCTCAATTTAAACAGGTTGGCACGGCCACCAGAGCCACTAGCATCATTGCTTTCTGGCCAAGAACCTTAATAGAAGCATTTTTTGCAGGATATACAAAAATACAATAGTAGCTTCCAAATGACATCCTTTGGAGCGAATATAACTGAAGAACAAGGTTTTAGCCCAACGTTTAAGGTAAATACATTTTCGACTGCAACACACATCACATACACAATAAAAGTTTGATGTGAAAGTCACATAACTTCCTCTGTCCAATTAAAAGTAGTATTCACATGTCCTGTACAGAATCGCAAGACACACTTTACGCTAATTGTGATATATAAATACCTGATAGCCCCTTCTTTGAATGTTGCGACTAAAAACGCAGGCTATGGGCAAAGAAAGAAAGAAGATAAAACAAATGGGAAAATTCATATATAAGTCCGACCTTGGGATGAATCGGTCCCGCCCAACCTACCCTCACCGATGCAGTTTCTTTTATACCACGATCTAGCGAATTCTTCTGTCCTCATATTATGAAGAAACTCGTGATTGGATGGAGGTGTGATGTCATATCGCTAGAGGCGCGGTGAAAGGCTGACAAACCTCGCGGGAGATATAATATGCCACATTTTCGAAACCTACAAACAGTGTATCGCACATTATTCGAAAATGCAAGGCCGCTTCGCTACGGCTCCTGCCTCCGCTTCGCGCATTTAACTATGTGGTTAGTGTTATGCATTATTTAGGTATATGTAGAGGTAGATACAAGGCACTTGCGACAACATACAAGGACAGTTGGTCATTCTGCTTCGCTCAGAAACAAAATACATCACACAGGCCGCGCAAATGTGAATATCGAATGAGCGGAGCTTAAGGTGAGACTTATATTTGAATTTTGCCAAACAAGTGACTGCAAATATTTATTGAACTTTCTGCCTTTAAGAATAATTTCCGAGATTTATCGAATATTCCCCTCAGATATTTCTTTACTTTAAGCATGGCCAACAATACATCTTTCTCACTTCACGTGGTTATCAGAGATTTTTTTAAAGTTTCAAATAAAAGTTTTTGCTCTTGGTATAAGCACTCCATGTACAAACTTTAAAGGAAATCGTTAGAACAAAATTTTCTTCATAGAAAGTCCCCTTAAATATAAGAGAAGGTTGTCACCAATCTTCAAGTCACAGCCTCAGAAGGTACCTAACCCAAATAAAAAATTGTGTTTTCATACGATTTTCTGTTACAAGAAGCGGTACGTTGCAAGGAGCGCGTTTTCACAGTGGGTAGCTTATAACTACCCTTCAGAGAATTTGTTCGAAAAAATGTTCCAAATAAAAGTTTTAGCTTTTAGTGTAGGCTGAGCAACACAAGTGCAAAATTTAAAGAAAATCGTTAGTGCCGTTTTCGAGAAAATCGCAAAAAACGAAAATTTCTCCATGTAAAGTCTCCTTCAAAATAATCTCCGAACTTTATCGAATATTTCCCTCAGATACTTATTTACTCTATGCGTGGCCAACAATACATCTTTCTCACTTCATTCTTATATAGAATAAGAGGCCGTGAAATAGCGCGTATTCAATTGTGGTATCCAGTGAGAGAGTGGACTAAGCCAAAAATTTTCAAATTTGAGTTTTTGTCATCTCTGTGTAGTACATGTAGTCATGTAACTGTAAACCTAATATTAAAGGTTTGTGTGGGTTCCTTCCTTATGGATTCTTGAGAGACAATTTTAATAAATTAAAGGGATGGCGTTTCTCCAGTCAGAGAGTAGGCTAAGCCAGCTCGGAAGCACTAGTAACGTGATATGCAGGGCGTGGTAATAGTCCAGTCACCAGGTACTTTTACCTGGAAAAAGGTCCGAAGTTAATAATTTTTTTAATATGTTGTATGTTGAACCCCTCTATGGGAATTGTGGAAGGACGTGCAGGTTCCCACCCAAGGAAAGCTAACCTAAATCAAAATAGGCCTACGGGCCCGCCCAGAGGATAATTGGTTTCCCAGGAGGAACAAAATTTAAATAACAGAGTCTAACATCAGAGTTTTCTTTTTCTGTTATTTAATTTGAGTAGGATTTTTTTTTTTAGCTTTTCAAAGTCCCCAAATAAAATTATAATACACTTGAAGTTCATGAGTTTCTACAGAGAAAAATATACAGAAGATTGTCAAAATAAAGATTTAGGATTAAAATTACATCTAAAATATGTACACAGATGGACGAGAAATAAAATTATATGGTTCGCCTGAAGGGCATTAAGTAATTTTATAAAACACCTGAAAGGAAAAGTTCATTAAAATTAGAGGTAAGCCAAAATTACTATGTTTGGAGTACCTCACTGCTCCAAGACATAGGACCTTCTCAATAGGCTAGCAAGAGGTTGGCAAGTTAATTATTAATTAGAAATTGCATGAAACAAACAACAGGAAATCACAAATTAAATCTATAAGTTACAAAATTGCAAAACCCGGCAGGTATGTTTGAGACCAAGCGTCGGCAATACGCGCGAAAAGGAATCAAGAAACACACGCCATGTTACTACAGCATGAGCATGGCGGGAAAAGACAAGAGGAAAAAGCTTTTTAACAAGAAAATCTACTTTAAGCCTCAAAGAGCAATATCAATACTACAACTACCCAAAAAACACTGAATGAAGAGAAAAATAAGGCCAAGAAAATAACTAATAGCCGCAATAAGCAATTTACAATAGCGGCGGGGAAGCGTCCCCCACGCTACATTGATTTTTCCATGCTGAAAAGAAACTACGCTAGGCCCGAGGTCACAAACATTTCTGCCTGAGTCTTAACGATTAATAAAAATGTTACTGCAAGAAATAATGCTCTCACGAGCAAGAAACACAAACTAAAGGCTTTGATATGACCTAGGCGAAAGCCCGCAACTGTAGCCATATTGGAAGATGAATGTAGATGTGTAGATGTAGATGTAGATGTCTCGTTCTGTAGATCCTGTGTTGAGCAGGGCTCAAGGATATAGAACACGTCAGATAAAAACATACATGCATGTTATAAAAAAAAACATGATACAAGAATTGTTATGTCACACTTACTCAAGCTGAAAAGAAATCATCCATATTGTAGAAGGTGTGAGTTACTAAATATTGCTTCAGAGCTCTTTTGAAAGATTTGCATTTGCTTTTAATACATAGTGATTTAATCTCTTTTGGAAGGTTATTGTATATTTGTATTGCGGAATAATAAGCACCTTTCTGAAAAAGTTTTAATGAGTTAGCTGGTCTATGTAAATCATTCATGTTTCTAGTAGTACGCCCGTGTATACTGTGATTACTTTGAAATTTATCAATATTATCTACCATGTAACACATAACAGAGTATATATACTCTCCGGTGAGAGTGAGGACTTTTAATTTTTCAAACAGCGGTTTACAAGATTCTCGTTTTTTCTTTCCACATATTATTCTTATTGCTCGCTTCTGTAATCTAAATATTTTTTCCCTATGTGCCGAGTTACCCCAAAAAATGATTCCGTACCTCATAACAGAGTGAAAATATGCAAAATATACCGTGAGTAATGCGTCCTGTTGTAATATATCATTCAAAGTTCGTAGCGCAAAACATGCTGAACTTAGCTTAGAACTTATCATTACAATGTGTTTCTTCCAGTCAAGATTTTGGTCAATTTGTAGTCCTAAGAATTTTATGTTGCTAATTTCCTCTATGATTTGTGTTTGATAATTGATTACAATGTTTGAGATATATCTATTTTTTGTTCTAAATTGAATAAAGTGGGTCTTATCAATATTAAGTGACATTTTATTAGCTTGAAACCAAGTATTTAATTCGTGAAAAGTCTTTGTAGCTAGTCTTGCTAAATCTTCTTGTGACTTTCCTGTTACGAGTACACTAGTATCATCTGCAAAAAGCAATGCCTTTGATTCGTCACTTAAGTTATCTGGTAAGTCATTGATGAAAATTAAAAAGAGCAAAGGTCCCAGTATCGATCCCTGAGGTACTCCATTTTTAACAGTCCCTAATTTTGATTCATTTCCATTTATGATTACCTTTTGAGTTCTATCAGACAGGTATGATTTGAACCACTTTAGTGTTATATTATCCAACCTATAGTGTTTCAGTTTTTGAAGTAGAATTTCATGATTTATACAGTCAAACGCCTTAGCTAGGTCACAAAAAATTCCTAGGGCATGTTTCTTTTTATCTAACGCTTCCAATATTTCTGTAGTGAGTTGGAATGTAGCATTATCAGTGGACATGCCACTTCTAAATCCAAACTGAGATGGTGTAAGAATGTTATTCAAATTAAGATAGTGTATTAAGCGGTTGTACATAACTTTTTCAAAAACTTTTGAAAATGAGGTTAGGAGTGATATAGGTCTATAATTTGATGGAACATTTTTGTCACCTTTCTTAAAGAGGGGCTTAACAATAGCATGCTTTAGTCTTATTGGAAATATTCCACTTTTTAACGAACAATTACAAATATGACTAAGAGGTTTACTAATTTCAGATGAGCAGCTTTTTAACAACTTATTACTTATCTCATCCCATCCAGAAGAGTTTTTGCTTTTGAGTGACTTGATTATATTTTCAATTTCTCTAGAGGAAGTTAATTTGATTTGAAATGTATGGTTCTGGACTATAGGTGTTTTAAGTAGGTCTGCTGCATTAATGCTAATATTAGTTGTAGGAATACATTTCTCTGCAATGTTTATAAAGTGATTATTAAAAGCATTTGTGATATCTGATACATTATCTAGCTTTTTGTTCTGGTATGTTAGTGACATGCAATCATTGTTTCCCTTTGATCTCCCTGTTTCGTTTTTAATTATATTCCATATACTTTTAATTTTATTGTCTGATTTATTAATTATTTGTGAGAAATGCCTACTCTTTGCCTCTTTAATTACTTTCTTCAGTGTATTGCAGTACATTTTATAGTGTTCTTTATGAGCTGGGTTGTTACTGGTTCTACATTTTAAATATAGCTCTCTTTTGTTTCTACATGATATTTTAATGCCAGTGGTTAACCATGTTTTATTCCTTACATTAGGTAAATTAGCAGTTTTCTTTTTTGGAAAGTTAGTTTCAAAATGCCGCAACACAATATTTAGGAATTCATTTAATTTACAGTCTACTTTGTCATAGGAAAATATAGATCCCCAGTTTTCATTCTTCAGATCTTGTTTGAAGTTTAAAATTGAAGCATCATTCATTACTCTAGTCATAAGGGTATGTTTTTTAGTTGCGTTTACCTTACTATCGTTTAGCACTAACATTTGTGCATCATGGTCCGATAATCCATTTAATATTGGTAATATTTTAAAGTTAGGGTGCTTTTCTATGTCTATGAATATATTATCTATTATTGTTTGAGAGTTGTTTTGGATTCTAGTTGGAAAGTTTACTACAGAGTCTAAATTATAACTACCTAGTAGGGATATCAGTCTGATCTTTTTTTCACTATCAATTGAGAAGTCTACATTAAAGTCGCCGCACAGTATAATATTTACATTATTACTATACAGATAGTTAAGAACCTTTTCTAACTGATTTGTAAAATAATTGAAATTACCTGTTGGTGCTCTGTAAATGGTCAGTATTACAAATGTACTGTTATCCGTTTCCACTCTGGCTGCGCAGCATTCAAAATCCTGTTCCTTACAGTAGGAACTGGTGTCTATATCACTAAAATTTAAGTTACTTTTGATGAATATACTCACACCTCCGCCTTTCATGGAACGTCTAAAGAAATTTGAGCACAATGAAAAATTATCAATTTTTAATTGTTCCAGCTCTGTTTCTGCACAGTGGTGTTCCGTTAAACAAATAACTTGAATTTCCTGCTTGTTAGAATTATTTGTATCCTGAAAAGCTAACTTAAATTCTTCAAATTTACATTCAAGCCCCCTTATATTTTGATGATATAATGCAAATGATTTACTAGTTCTAGTTGCAGGCTTGTATATATTACCAATGTTTACTCGAGGCAAGTATGTAAGTTGTTGTTCCCTTTCATCTAAAACCTCCCTAAAAAACGAGAGGAGCCACCAACTATGAAGATGCCGGAAATGACGCGGCCACATAGCCGGGAAACGGAATCTTAATAACTTACCGCCAGATAGCGGCTATGTACGGAGCACAGACAAAGGTAAGGAAACTGCCACCTTTCGTCACTAGGCAGCGCCATGTTACCCAATCATACAAAATGGCTGACTTATGCTGGACATTACGTAAAAAACAATTGAGTCGGCGAAACGCCGGCTCCATGTGGGTACTCTGTGGTGTAGAATCCAAATTTTCCAATTCGAGAACCCTGTGCGAACTTCAGGTCAGCAGAAAACCTCGACATTTTTGGGGTTTTGTAGTTTTTTCCTTACAACTCCTAAACAACGTGTTACAGCCTAAACCATTTCATTACAAAAGTTAAAGAGCTTTAAATTTCCTACCATTTGCATTGTTTAAACGTTTTTTAAAACGAAATACATACCGAGATATGGTGATCGAAAGTTTTGCAAAATTTTGAAAATACCGAAAAACTGCGAAAAACACCTTAAGAAGGTGATAAAGGGTTGGCACTGTGGGTTGAAGTAAATTTCTGTAAACACTTTGAAATATGTAAATTCTGATAAGATGAAATAAATCAAGTGTTATGATGAAATTTTTTCTCATTAGAAAGTCAAATGCAAATCTCAAAGTATCTCGATTCCGTTATTTTTGGCTTAGCCCAACTTTTAAAGTAAATTCATTTTCGACTGCAACACACATCACATACACAAAAATACAAACAAACATCAACAAATGTTTGTTTACAATTTTACAGATTCAAGGACAAATGCATCATCGTGCCGGAGTATTGTTGCTGTCAGTGAATGATGATCACAAATTTCTTCAGGTTTATTTCCTTGGAAATTCTGATGATGAAATCAATCAGCGTTGTGCCATCAGTCGTGCGGTAAAACGAGAGATTATTGTACAACTGCAACAACTCTTACATGAACACAATGAATTGGTTAAATTGTTCAAGACTACACTAGAAATGATGCCTTCGGATGATCACAAAATAGTGATCAAAGCAGACAAAAGACCAGCAGGCGTACATGAAAGACGCTTCAATGCACCGACATTGAATGAAGTTGCCAGTGTGGTTGATGGTGAGAATTTGGAGTCTCGTGATATTGTGATTCGACGGGGTGATGGTAATAACCTTCAGCGTGTCAGCGAAACTCATCGTTCGTATGATGCATTACAATACTCGCTGATAATTTGCTGAGGAGAGGATGGATATCATTTTTTGATTAAGATGATTAATCCATTAACCGGTACGTAGCATTGTTGTTAATAGTTTTTAACTGACTTCAAACAAGGAGGAGGTTTTCAATTCGAGTATGTTTTTATTTTTATTTTTTGTATTATCTTATTTCAAACAAGGAGGAGGTTTTCAATTCGAGTATTATGCTTTTTTAACATTTTTGGTAAGATTGTTAATCAACATCTCTGCCGTTTGTGAACCGACTAAAATTCTTTTTTAAATGGAAAGCCTGCATTTCACAGGTCGTCCCATTTAAATTTCGAGAAACAATTCTACCTCTATTGGTGGGAAAATGCATTGATTTTAGTTTAAAAAGTTCATTATTCATTTACAGGACAAGAAACAAACAAAAAGGTCAGCTCGATGAATGTTTATGCCTACCGTTTGATGATTCGTCGAAACGAGGACAATCGCATATTGAAATGCCGCAGAATGTTTCATCAGTTCGTCGTTGATATGTATGTCAAAATCGAGACGGAACGCCTACATTTATACGTTTAAATCAGCAAAAATTACGTTCAGAAGAATACATCTGCATGATGCCATGAATATAGATGGAAATGCACACAATGTCGGCTGGCTTACCATTTTGCCAGCGACATACGTATGTAGGTTAGCTAGATACTCTAGTCATAAGTCTCAAGCTGGCAACAGTGGTCGACACAGGTGGTCCTTTGACAGTCTCTGAAAATGAACGGGGCAGTGACCTCTCTTCCCCTCTTCTTTCTATGTCTGCCGGAGGAGATGGAATTCCTCCCCAGCTTACACCTCCTTTGACAAGTCTATGCAATAATCACCCCTACGCACTCTTGGCGGTGCATTTGAACGCTCAAAGCCTAGTTGCTCATTATGATGAAATTCACGCAATGTTTTCTGTTTTAAATGTACAAGTTATCTTGATTTCGGAATCGTGGCTCAAACCTACCTTACCTTCCTCCTTATTCCAGCTAGATGGATTTTCTTTAGTACGGAATGACCGTATCAATAAACGAGGTGGTGGCGTTGCGGCCTATGTCAGGTCTGATCTTAACCCGAAAATTATCCATGCTTCGTCCGGCGAGTACAACGCGAAGGCTGAAATTTTGTGTCTAGAAGTTAAAACTCGTTTTCAAAAATGTTTACTCTGCGTTTGCTATCAGCCTCCAAAAATTAACGACTTAATTGAAATTGAAAACGTACTGGTAAATGCACATGCAAATTATGAACACGTGATTATGATGGGTGACTTAAATATTAATTTACTTGATACTGACTGCAACAATACGAAACAGTTACTAACAATGCTCCGTGCTTGCGATATGACTGTCCTTCCTCTCAATCCAACTCATCACAGTCACAATACTGATGCTTTACTTGACATAATAATTAAATTCAAATTCAAATTCAAATTCTTTATTGGTCCTGAGAATCACTATGTACAACGTACAATTTGATATTGGACAAGTCAACATATAATTAAACTAGACTAAGCTAAAATAATAAGAAATATTATTGTTTATAATAATTGCAAGATGAATCTAAAGTACCTATGCATTTTTTGTAAGGTATTCCTCAACTGAATAAAAGCAATTGTCTATCAAATATGCCTTAAGGGATTTTTTGAATGAGGGTTTTTGGTGGATTAATTTGAGCTGCTTTGGAAGACTGTTATATAATTTAATTACAGAGTAAAAGGTTCCTTTATGAAATAGAGTGATTCTGTGGTGTTGTGAATAAAAATCAGAACGGTGTCTGGTGTAGTGCGAGTGTACTTCATTGTTTTTTACAAATGGAGAGTGGCCATCTATTGTAGTTTTACTAATTAACATTAAGCTTTGATATATGTACAAACATGGTAGTGGGAGGATGCCGAGGTTTTTGAATAGGGGTTTACATGAAGCTCTTGAATTTAGCCCTTCCATTATTCTAATTATTTTCTTTTGGGTTCTGAAACATTTAATAGCTGAAGATGATCTTCCCCAAAATGCTAACCCATATGCAAGGAGAGAGTGGATGTATGCAAAGTAAACTATTCTGAGAGTTTCCTTACTAGTACAGTTGGATAAAATTCTCATTAAGTAGGTGGCTTTACAGAGCTTTTTATTTACTTCATCAATGTGAATATCCCAATGTAAATTATTTTGAATCCATAGTCCTAAAAATTTTGTGCATTCAACTTTCTCAATTGTCTGATTGCAGAGTGTTATTTGAGTGGAGTGTTTATTGTTTCGAGTCGAGTGGAAGTCCATACAGACGGTTTTATTTAGATTAATAACAAGATGGTTAAATGAAAAGTAGTTAGTAATTTGGTGTGTAGTGATATCTATGGAGTTTAGAAAGGCGCTTTCATGAGGAGCTTTAATCAGGATATTTGTGTCATCTGCGAATAAAATTGAGCTTGAGTTGGGATCAATCAGACAGAAATCATTGACAAAAAGTATAAATAGGATAGGTCCTAATATTGAACCCTGTGGGACACCAAACTTCGTTTTTAATAGATTGGAGCGATAGCAACTAGTTACATTGTCTTGCGAATGCTTAATTTCTGTTAATTGAAGGCGGTTGCACAGGTATGTCTCAAGCCATTTATTTGGCAACCCCCTAATTCCAAAATTTTCAAGCTTTAGTAGGAGTTTCTTGTGGTCAACTAAGTCGAATGCTTTGGAGAGGTCTAAGAATATGGCAGAAGTAAATTCTTTCTCGTCAACAGCTTTAAGGGCATCATACAAAAATTTGAAGATGGCTGATTCTGTAGAACGATTTTTTCTGAAACCATGTTGGGACTCAGATAATAGTTGGTTCTTTTCAAGGAAACTTAGTAAGCGTGAGTTGAAAATTTTTTCTAATATTTTAGAGAATACTGATACTAATGCTATGGGCCTATAGTTTGAAATATTATCTTTTTTACCTTTTTTAAACAGGGGTTTTATTATAGATGTCTTTAGACATGTCGGAAAATTTCCATTTTTGAGGGATTCATTGCAGATATGAGTTAAGGGCTGGATAATCAGTTGTGAACATTTTTTGACAAGAGAGTCAGGTATGTCGTCGATTCCTGAAGTGTGTTTAGATTTCAAATTTTTTATGATATTGATGATTTCGCCTTCATTTGTTGGGGCAAGAAACATTGAAGACTGATTTATAGGAAAAGAGGATGGAATTGTGTGTGATGATCTGTTGTGAGTATTTTTTGATATGAGGTCTTCGGCTATATTTGCAAAGTAAGTGTTAAAGAAATTAGCAATATTTATGGGATCAGAGATACAGTGCGAATTGTTGTTAAGGGTGATGTTTGGTTCAACCCCTTTCCTGATGTTGGTAGTTTCTTTTTTGACTACGATCCATGACGCTTTCATTTTATTGTTAGAGTTTTTAATGTAATCATGATTAGTTCGTTTTTTTAGCTTCCCTTATCACACTAGCCAAAGTTAATTTAAATTTCTTGAAGAAGTTATTAAAATCTGTATCGTTAGTTCTGGTTTTAGACAATTCATATAGATGACGTTTTGTTTCGCATGACTTTTTGATGCCTGATGTGATCCATTTATTGTTACTGGTATTTGTAATGACTTTTACAAGCTTTTTTGGAAAGGCAATGTCAATATAGTAGCGAAGGGTGCTAAGAAAGATATCAAATTTTTGAGAAGTGTCTTCATTTAGGTAGACTTCAACCCAAGTTTCTTTCTTTAGTAAGAATTTGAAATACTCGATTGCTTGTTCACTAAATATTCTTTTTTCAGTAACTTCTGTTCTTTTAGGATTGTTCAGTGAAATAGGAAGGGTTAGCAGTTGAGCATAGTGGTCACTGAAACCAGTGTTTAGAATTTCGATTTGACAGAGATTTATATCTGTATTTAATATGATCTGATCTATGGTTGATGAGGAGTGCGGTGTCGTGCGAGTTGGCGAATGAACGGCTGGTTTAAGATTGAAAGCTAATAGTAGGTCCAATAACTCTGATAAGGTTTTAGACTTTTTGCTAAAATCAATGTTGAGGTCTCCACATAATACAAGTGTTTTATAAAGAAGTTTAGTTTTATTGAGGGCAATTTCTAGAGTGGTAAGAAAATTTTTTAGGTCACCTGATGGTGATCTGTATATACATATAATGGCAATATTGTAGTCTGGTAATGTTAGGCCTGAAATTTCAAAGTCTTTTTCGATGTTTAGGTTGTTCAGAATGTCAAGATTAGCAAAAGAAAGAGAGTTCCTTATGAAAATGCAGTTACCCCCGTGAGTAAATGTTTTTCTGCTTGAATTAGCAGCAAGAGTGAAGTTAGGTATTATTGTGTGTTGCAGGGCATCCTCCCTAAGCCAATGTTCAGTAAAGCATAATACACTTGTATTTGAAAGTTTGGTTGACAGAAGGATTTCAATTTCATTGATTTTGTTATTAAGTGATTGGACATTCTGATGGTAAAGGAGTATATTAGTAGGGGGCATATTTGAAAGATCACTTACTTTTATTTCGGATACTTTCACATCATCCTGATGTGGAGTAACTTTAAAGTTTCCTGCTGAGCTATTGATTGAGTTAATGACAGGATGGTCAGTTACAGTAAAAAATCATTTGCAAGTTTAGTCGGAAGTTTTGAAAGTCTTTTTGATTTGGATTCTACTAAAACGCTTGAAGAGTCCATATGGCATTCTCCAACAGAATATGCTCTCCGCAAAGCTGGTGCTGGAAGCTCTACGCTGTGCTCAATAAACCTGACAGAATACTGACTCATGGACAATGTATGGCTTCTGGTATTTCAAACCATGACATTGTCTATCTTGCATACAATCTCAACTGTTCAAAACCCACACCCAGGAAAATAACTTATCGTGACTTAAAATTAATAAACGACAATGCATTAATTGAAGACGCAATATCAATACAATGGGAAACTATATGGACGTTAAAATCTGTCGACGATAAAATTGACCTACTGAATGAATACATAACCAAGTTATATGACAAGCATGCACCGATACGCTCAAAAAGGGTTAAGAAAGCCCCTTCCCCCTGGTTGAATAATACTATACGTGACATCATGACAAAAAGAAATGCAGCTCTGAAAAAGTACAGAAGTGACAAAACTGAAGAAAATTATGACTATTATAAGCACTTAAGCAACAAAACGACTCAAGCAATTAGAAACGCAAAACTTAGACATTTTTATGACCTTATTGGACCGAATTCAAACCCGTCTGACCTGTGGAGAAAACTTAGAACAATAGGTTTAGTACAAACAAATGCTCAGGTAGAAAACCTACCCTTCCCCATCGAAAATGTCAACGAACACTTTGTGTCAGTATAGACTTCGACTCTAAATGAAACCACAAAACTGCAGACAATGAATGAGTTACAAGAAGCTACTCTCTTGACAGAAGAAAGATTTAATTTCTCCTATATCACACCAGAAGACGTAACGAAAGCACTTAACCGTATAAGTACGAAAGCTGTAGGAGTAGATAGTATCAACATAACCCTACATAATTAACATAATTTTACCGACAGTGACTCACGTTTTTAATGCCTCACTCATGACTTCTACATACCCGACATTGTGGAAACAAGCTATTATCCGACCACTACCTAAAAACAATACTCCAACTACTAACAATGATTACAGACACTGCCTTCTATATCTTACAAGCCATGCTGCTTGAAATCTGGCAACACAGGAGGTAGTCCTATCTGTGGTGGTCTGTGGGAAGCATTTGAATACGTTTTTATTGCAGATAATTTTCTTCATCACAAATACTGACTTTATTTAGGCCAAATCAGTAGGCCTATATTACATAGCCTATACTTGTGATGTGCATAATAACGTAACGCGCGGTGACTCCACATATCTGAAGGAATTCGTAGTTTTCAGTGTCTCCTCATTATACGTTATGATGTCGCGTTTTTTCTTATTTTATTGGTAATAACCTCACTTATCCTGTTGGGCCTAAGAGCTCTGTTATTAGACCCACAACAGAGTCATATTTTATTAAGCTGCTACACTTCTCTGGGTCATTTTGTACCACCACTGAGCTAGTTGTCCCAGGTTTAATATAACCTAGAACACTGATATATCTTTTCTTGTCACATGCACTTTGTGAAAAACTACGCCCATGACTGTCACTGAAAAGAATAACTTTGCCTAATTCCTTGTGAACACTCAGCTTTCCGTTATTTGCTGTCAAGTCATTCATTCGTTCATCCTCCGGTGGTGAACTATGTTGATTCGCCAGCACTTTTGAGGTTAAGGTTTGAATCCCGTTCATTACGTTCACAAAACTGTAGGAAAACGCTGGTAGTAATATTGGGAGGATAGGAGATTGCATATGCTACGATTTGGCGTCTGCCACATTGAGATGAATTAGGCCTACTGCGAGCAGCTTGATAAAAGTTCATACCAGTAAAAGTGGCTCTATTTCTCTTCAATTATTCTTTAATACCAGCCAATTCTTCCTTAAGGACACTAATATCATACCGTACCTCACTCTGGTATTCGTTTGTAGCTGATGAACACGAAATTCTTCCGTGAAAAACTGTTCTCTGGTGTACTCAATTAGAGGTGACGGTGTATATAAATATCTGATTATGTACACGGTTTTTGCCTTCTCTATGCTCTCCAGTTGCTCTTCAGGTGTGTCCAGACGTTCTCTAAACCATAGGCGTTGACTGGGATTACTTTAAGCTGAAATATGCGATGATTCTGATGGAGTTCATTGCTTTATTTACGGCATGTTGATAGCTGATAGGACTATGGACTATGGACTAGCTAGATCTAACAGCATGGCTTGTAAGAAATGAAGAAGGCAGTGTTACAGACCAATAAGTATCCTTCCTACTTTATCAAAAGCATTGGAACGCATTGTGCACAGACAATTTTCTGACTACTTACGTGAACATGATGACTATCAATCAGGATTTAGGACTGGCCATAGCACGACATCGGCTCTGTTAAAAATCAATGAAGACATACGTGAAGCTACTGACCAACGTAAATTAACCATACTAACATTACTAGATTTCAGTAAGGCTTTCGACACTGTAGACATTGATATTCCAATATGTAAGCTTAAAAGATTGAACTGTTCTGGAAGTGTCATATCCTGGTTCGACTCCTACCTTCGCGAACGCCAACAATGTGTTTTAGTAGGTGTTCGTTTTTCTTCTTGGCGTTTCGGGAGGGCTGGTGTCCCCCAGGGCTCAATCCTAGGACCCTTACTTTTTAGCATATACTGTATATTAATGATGTAACCAAAACAATAAAGCATTGTAGATATCACCTGTATGCTGATGATTTACAGCTATACATTCATTTCACTACTGACTTTATCAACGACGCACTGACGAAACTCAACGAAGACTTGGCTTCAGTTTGCAAATGGACAGACAATTTTGGACTTACCTTAAACACAGGAAAATCGCAAGCAATTGTAATGGGACATCAGCGTTTGATAAGTAGAGTAAATATCAATACCATACCGCGCGTGCAAATTAATGGCTCTCCTATAAACTATAGCCTATCGGTAAAAAATCTTGGCGTCTTTATGGATTCAGATCTAAACTGGAACACTCAAGTATCACACGTCTGTAAAAAGGTATATTCATTACTCCATTCTCTAAAAACTGTGAACGACTTCCTCCCTAGTGAACTAAAGAAACGTCTAGTCCAAGCGCTAGTGATGCCTCATTTCGATTACTGCGATATTCTGTTGACCAACTTAAACACCAGCCTTACTGACAGACTTCAGCGTGCTCATAACGCCTGTGTTAGATTTATCTGTAATATCAGACGATTTGACCACGTGACGCCATCTTTTCACACCTTGTCATGGATGCGCCTCAAACAAGGAAGAATGATCCATTCTCTTATCTTTCTTTATAACATATTATTATCTTCCTCTCCTTCTTACTTACACTCTCGTTTTAATCTCCTTTCGACCTCACGAACGCATAACCAAAATCTACTGCTTATTCCCCGACATACAACACCATTCTATTTCATTCTATTTCTATATCAATTCTTTTAGTGTATCAATTCCTCGCTTTTGGAATTCGTTGCCTTGTCATATCAGAGATTGTCGAAATGTACCACAATTTAGAAATAAGTTGAATATCGATTTTATTAGTCATTAATTTTATTTTAGTTTATCAAACTTGTAATTAAATCCTTGTAATTTTATTGTCTGTAGCATGTTTATTTTTAATTTATAATTTATCAATTCTTGTATTGTCTGTAGTATGTATTATTTATGATATGTATTATTTTACTGGTGCAGTGGAAGAAAAGGCCTTATGGCCTTAACTGCGCCAGTATAAATAAATAAATTAATATGTTGGAAGTCCGAGGCACATGAACGAATATGCGCAAGATGCAATGACCTACGTGCGCCAATACCACCGCCGTCTCGAGAATTACACTGCATGTCCTATGCTTTATTTTAACATGGAGTTCAGAGTATTGTTAAGTTGCCTAATTTATCCCGTAGAGGCGACACAGTTCACACCCAGATTGCAGCAATCACTAATCAAAATAAGCATTAAACAGACACAGATACTTGTGTTATTTGTTTAGAACGTAATATTATTCCAGTATATGACACTTACCTTGAAATGGAATTTTGGAGCAATAATTAAAATAAATGTAAATTAATTAGACGCATTGATAGACTATATTATGAGCACCGCCGTCTCGAGGAGTAATACAGTTTAGAAGGCAGTGATTATGAGACGGCGGTGACAGCACTACATAATCAACAATGTCGTAGCAAAAAACAAGAAGCAGTCTGGGTGTGAAAGGTGCTGCCATCTGTAATGTCGCCGAGTACGCAAAATTAGCCGTATAGGACAGGCAGTGTATACATGATTAATACAGTTTAGAAGGCAGTGGCCAATACGGTAGACCGGACACCACTTTCACTTGCAACTGCTCTAGCTCTGTCCTTCGACATATGCCAAAGTAACTTCTAGGAGACAGGAGACCAGAGCGTGTATAATTATGTAGAAGTAAATTCTAAAAACAATTTTATTGAACAACATCATGAACAAGAAATACCTATCTCTTAACAAGAACTTGCACATATACAAATATAAAATCTGTTTGTTAGCCAGAAAAGCCAGCTCAAAGGTTAAGTATTACGTACTGAAGTTAGCAAACTTCTAATAATTAATGAATAAGTTAAGTATTGGAAGAAAGGCTCAATATGGTGCATTTAGAATCATTATACTGTCGCAGCAATTACTATGGCTTATGCTTCTTTCGTCATATGAGGAATCTGGTATAACTCTCCTGACTTCGGAACATGAATTCATAGTAGGCCTACTGACCATAAATATTACGTATTTTATTATTACAAATACTATACTGCTCAACTATCTGAAGCTAGTATTGAATATATACTTTACATATCTGAGCATTTGTAAGGATATTACGTACAGTAATTAACAAGTTTGTTGGTCAGCAGTTCGGTAAATTTTATTATTACTACGTGGCAGTCTAAAATTCAAACATACGTCGCATTCACTCACAGAAACACACCATGGGCCAGAGAAGCCTAGGTATAATATATGAATTTTGAACTTACATGGTGGAGGAATGCCAAAAATATATTTATTTAAAACAACGGCTCGCTAGGTGAGTACTTGGAAAGAAAGTTACGCCTCAATGTGCAGTATCATAGCAAATTGGAATTAATTTACAATTACTAAGAAGCAAAATTCAAGTACTCACCCAGGATACAGAAGTATGCAGAAAATACTATACACCTAGACTCCTCCGTCCAATATATATTCAGCCAAACACCATTCAGACTGAAAGACGACTGCCTAATGACAACAGCTCGTAATAACCTGGCCGTAGTTGCTCAAGCAACTAGGTAAGGTAAGGGGGAGGAAACGGTTACATCACATAAGCCATACCAACCGCTGGCACAGGGTGTTTGGAAATAGAGGAACCGCAGGTGTACCAATATAAACTTTCTTTGCGTGCGGAATCCAAATTGTGCTGTACTTAATTTTATAAATGGAGGTTGATATGGATACAGCACACAACCTAAAATGAATCGAAATCACACAGCTGTTACTACCCGGTCAATCATCCACCGATCGTCACGACATTACAGCACGAGTATTTAAGCAGAAAATCAATGCGCTCAGGTACTTCATTGTGAAATATCATGTCTTCGGAGACGTGCGATGTTGGATGTACTCTGTGGAGCGGCAGAAAAGAGGACTGCCTCATGCAGATATTCTCGTGTGGATGATCGAGAAAATAAGACCGCATGAAATTGACGCCATCATTTGCCCAGAAAACCCATATCAGGATCCAGAGTTGTATGAAGTTGTGACGAATATGATGCATGGACCATGTGGGAATCACAACCGGGAATCACCGTGTATGATCGAAAACAAATGCTCCAAACGTTATCCACGTGCTTTGTTGGCTGACACAATCACAGGTAATGACGGTTACCCCCTGTATCGTCGTCGCTCTGCAGAGGATAACGGCAGAACGATAACGTTGAAAGTCAAGAATAAGGATGTTGTAGGCGACAACAGCTGGATAGTTCCGTATTCGTCGCTGCTTTCCAAAACATTCAAAGCGCATTGCAATGTTGAGTACTGCAATTCTATCAAATCCATAAAATATGTTTGCAAGTACGTCACGAAAGGAAACGATATGGCTGTATTTGGTATTGCATCTCCTGATGCCAACGATGAAGTTTCGCAATATCAAATAGGAAATATGTCAGCAGCAGAGAGGCGATTTGGAGATCTTTTCATTCGCCATACACGAACGTCATCCCACTGTGGTCCATTTAGCTGTGCACCTGGAGAATGGACGAGTTTATTTTACGGCAGCAAACGCAGCGCAGAGAGCTGAATGACCACCAGCGACAACTCTGACAAGTTTCTTCGCAACATGCGCAAGTGACCCATTTGCAAGAACACTGCTTTACTCGGAGATGCCGAGATATTTTACATGGAACGCATCTTCAAAAAAAATCGAACGTCGGAAACAGGCAAAGCCAGTTCCTGGATACGTGAATGTATATTCAAATGATGCATTGGGGCGCATTTACACAGTTCATCCGAGCAATGCCGTATGTTTTTACCTGCGTTTGTTATTGGTTAATGTTCGTGGACCGACTTCATTTGAATTTCTACGAAATGTCAACGGTGAGTTGTGCGCAACATATCGAGAAACATGTCAGCGTTTAGATTTGCTCGAGGATGACGTCCATTGGGATCTTACGCTTGCTGATGCTGTTATTTCGTCTACTGCGCATCAAATTAGATCACTTTTTCCCATCATCATTTCAACGTGTTTTCAATCTAACCCACTTCATTTATGGAACAAATACAAAGACTATTCGTAGCATTAATAACATATGCGGCCCATAGCTGGGCACCATATCTGCTAGTCCGACACAAAAACAAGCTGCTCTCCGCTCAACGGAAAGCCTTACTAAAAGTAGCGAGAGCATATTCAACAATTTCAAGTGACGCGCTCGCCGTGATCGCGGGAGAAATCCCAATAGATAGGTCACTTCCTACAAGTTAAGAAAACAATATCTTACGAGGATAGGAGAAGTTGAAATAACAGAAGAAATTTACGAAACCAGAAACAAGGCGGAGCTTAACTCCCAATTAAAGCAACACACGCTTACAGTGTGGGAAAGACGATGGAAAGACACGCCACGAGGACTAATAACGAAAGACTACTTTCCAAGCGTCAGAGTTAGACTCAAACAGAAACACATAAAAACAGATTATGCAACAACACAATTTTATTCCGGCCATGGGTACTTCACAGCAAACCTCTATAGGTTCAATCTAGCAGAGGATTTCCCCTGCTACTGTGATGATAGCGAAAAGACACGATGTATCACGCGTTGTACACATACCCGCAATACAGGGAAGTACGCCGAGAACTCATTCACACAGCTACACAAGCAGGAGAAAGATGGCCACTCTGGACAACAAAACAAGCAAATGAAGCATTTAAGGAATTTACAGCACACGTAATAGGTATACGTAAACAGCAAGAACTTGACGATGTCTAGACGCACTAATATCGAGATAATTCAAAATTGAAAAAATCCAAAAATTTAAACAAGTTTCACTTCTGTCGCGTGGCGTTCCAGGCACAGTTTTTTTTTATGTTAGAACTGTTCATCCTTTTCATTGCAAAAAATAAATCAATAAATAACCGAGCAAATTATTTAAATGTTTAATTTCCCCCTATACATATTCCCTGTTGCAACATAGCAGCTTACTGCTTTCAAAATTAGGCCTATTGTATTCTTTGTAAGCTGATAGAAGTTCATCCAATGAATTACGTGTTTCTCATATCAATATACATGAAAAATAAATTAACTTATTTATTTGTGTATTTTTATAAGTGGTAGCTGTTTGGATATTTGCGGGGATACTGTGGTAATTCTTTTCAACCAATTCTTTTCTCGGCTATTTATTGATTTATTTTTTGCATTGAAACGGATGAAAAGCTCTTAACATTGTTTTAAAATCTCAATGAAATCGAGAAGGTCCTACAAACTTAATGGTGCAGGTGCAGGTGCTTGGTTTCTTCCATGCAAGACCAGACGCAACTAGTCGCACAGACAGGACACACATTTGGCAGAGACTTTACAATGGTAGCAGTCATTCCAGTTAGTATACAGTTCAATGGGTTTCCCTCACTCTTAAGGTGAATGCCGGATCGGAGATACTACCCCCGACAGACAGATAGAACAACACAAACAAGGAAACACAGTTCTATAGCGCTGAAACAAACAGCCAGCTCTAACAAGCCATTTCCCCAAAGTTCAGTAACTACCAGAAGGAAAACAGCAATAGAACGCATTGCCGAACAGTTGTTGGGAGTGGAGTATGGCCTATGGTCGTGGATCTCCGTGGGTGGTGGTGGGCATTGAAATGAATACTATAAGTTACTAACTGGAATGCCTTTTGAATGAGAGGAAAGTGAGGCTTCTTGTGCGACTAGTCATGTCTGGTCTCGCATGGAAGAAACCAAGTGCCTGCACGCGAAAGACCATTAAGTTAGTAGGATCTTCTCGATTTCATTGACTTTTTTAAAGTGAAACTTCTTTAGCCGCGGTAGGAGTAAATCGAGAGCTTGCGTTACGCTCAAAATTGTCACGCAATTAGTGTTACGCTCAAAATCGTCACGAAATTAGTAGGGTGTAACGGAACGGACTGCACAGAAAACAATCAACTCAATGATTAGGCTTATCCAAAATTTAAAGAATAAAAAAATTAAAACATTGAAAATCTAAAAATCCAAAATTTAAAATTAAAAAATCCAAAAATTTAAAATTTAAAGATCCAAAATTAAAAGATCCAAAATAAAAAAGTCAAAGATCCAAAATTAAAAAAATACAGAATTTAAAAAATAATAAATCCAAAATTTAAAATTCCAAAATTTAAAAAATAAAAAATCCAAAATTTAAAAAATAAAAAATTAAAAATTTAAAAATCCAAACATTCAAAATTTAAAAAACCAAAATTTAAAAAATAAATATCCAAAATTTAAAAATCCAAACATTCAAAATTTAAAAAACCAAAATTTAAAAAATAAATAACCAAAATTTAAAAATCCAAACATCAAAAATTTAAAAAAATCGAAGATCCAAAATTTAAAAAAATCGAAGATCCAAAATTTAAAAAATTCAAAATTAAAAAATTTTAATATCCAAAATTTAAAAAATAAAAAAATCCAAGATTTAAAAAATCAATAATTTAAACATTCAAAATTTAAAAATCTAAAAATCCAAAATTTAAAAATCCAAAATTAAAAAACCGAAATTAAAAATTCAAAAAAATAAAAAAAATAAAGATCTAAAATTTAAAAATCCAATATTAAAAAATCCAAAGTTCCAAAATTAAAAAAAATTAAAATTAAAAGAATCCAAATACCAAAATTTTAAAAGTCCAAAAACCCCACATTAAAAAGTCCAACAATCCATAATTGAAAAAATCCAATTATTCGAAATTGAAAAAATAAAAAAATAAAAATAAGTTTCACTTCTGTCGCGTGACGTTCCATGCACACTTTTTTTAAATGTTAGAACTGTTCATCCTTTTCATTGCAAAAAATAAATAAAGAAATAACCGAGAAAATTATTTAAATGTTTAATTTCCCCCCTATACATATTCCCTGTTGCACATAGCAGCTTACTGCTTTCAAAATTAGGCCTATTGTATTCTTTGTAGGCTGTTAGAAGTTTATGCAATTAATTACAATGTGTTTCTCATATCAATACACATGAAAAATAAATTAACGTATTTATTTGTGTATCTTTATAAGTGGTAGATATTTGGATATTTGCGGGGATACTGTGGTAATTCTTTTCAACCAGTAGATAAATATAAAATGAAAAGGGGGAAATTAAACATTTTAATAATTTTCTTGGCTATTTATTGGCTTATTTTTTTGCAATAAAATGGATGAAAAGGTCTAACATTGTTTTAAAATGTCAATGAAATCGAGAAGGTCCTACTAACTTAATGGTCTTTAGCGTGCAGGTGCTTGGTTTCTTCCATGCAAGACCAGACGCAACTAGTCGCACAGACAGGACATACACTTGGAAGAGACTTTACAATGGTAGCAGTCATTCCAGTTAGTATACGGTTCAATGGTGGTGGGTCTTTAGCGTGCAGGTGCTTGGTTTCTTCCATGCAAGACCAGACGCAACTAGTCGCACAGACAGGACATACACTTGGAAGAGACTTTACAATGGTAGCAGTCATTCCAGTTAGTATACGGTTCAATGGTGGTGGGCCAACAACAAAAAAAAAGGCTGAAGACTTTTTGTATAGAGTGCGTACAACAACAGGGAATCCTGAACTTGAATTTAACGCGGACATTCACAACAAGGCGTTGATTTCTATAGAGGATTTGTGCCTGATAATGTCCGGCAAGATGTTGCAAGATCCCAGCGCCGAATCGCCCCATGCACGATGCATTCAATCGAGAATTTGAATTAGAACGGCAATACGATCGAGATGCTTTGAGTCAATCAGACGAACAAAGGGCCCACTTTTGAATCAGCAGCAGAAAACAGTATATGATACATTGATGATAGCAGTCAATGACGGCAAAGTAGGAATACTTTTCCTTGATCTACCTGGCGGGACTGGGAAAACGTTCCTAATTTCATTGATTTTAGCTGATTCGCGCACAAGGTCAAATAGCGCTAGCCGTAGCATCATCAGAAATCGCTGCCACATTGTTAGAAGGAGGACAAACCCCCCATTCAGCGCTCGAACTGTAAACGATTGATGAACCAACGTGCAACAATGCCAAAAAATCAGCAATGGCGAAAGTACTACAGAATTGCAAAATAATCATCTGGGATGAGTGTACGATGGCTCACAAATGAGCATTGGAGGCACTCGATCGAACGCTGAAAGATTTGCGCAATAATCAGGACCTCTTTGGAGGTACAATGATTCTGCTGGCCGGCGATTTTTGACAAACGCTGCCAGTCATTCCAAGATCAACAGCTGCTGATGAAATAAACGCTTGCTTAAAGTCATCAAATTTGTGGACATACGTGAAAACTCTAAAAGTTAATAACGAATATGCGAGTCACGTTGCAAAATGACGTATCGGCAGAAGTGTTTTCCACACAATTATTATACATTGGCAATGGAAAAATTCCGGTTGACGCTTCCACTGGCTTCAGTTTGTTTCCCCCTAATTTTTGTCAATTCACAAAGTCGGAAGAAGAATTGCTCACAAAAGTATTCCTGAACATTGGTGCAAATTACAAAAACTATGTTTGGTTGAGCGTACGATCTATTTTGGCAGCGAAGAATAAGGACGTAGACGAATTGAACATAAAAATTCAAAGTCAGATCGCTGGACAACTGCATTCATTTAAGTCAATTGATTTAATTACTGAGCCAGATGAAGTCGTCAATTATCCAGTTGAATTTCTGAATTCATTGGATTTGCCTGGAATTCCGCCGCACAATTTGCAGCTCAAGGTCGACTCGGTGATAATCATGTTACGCAATCTGAACCAGCCGAAACTGTGTAATGGAACAAGACTCGCTATTAAGAAGCTGATGAACAGCGTGATTGAAGGAACGATAATCATAGGAAAGTTCAAAGGCGAGGATGTTCTGATTCCAAGAATACCACTGATTCCAACCGATTTGCCGTTTCGATGTAAGCATATCCAGTTTCCTGTTCGCCTTGCATTTGCAATGTCAATTAATAAATCGCAAGGAAGTGTGTGGAATAACCCTTGAATTGCCATGTTTTTCCTATGGGCAGTTGTACGTGGCATGCTCGAGAGTAGGTAAACCATCGGCGCTATTCATTTTCTCTCCGAATGGAAAGACAAAAAATATTGCTCATTACCAAGTGTTGCGATGAACACATTACTTAATTTTGTTAAATGTCTGGCCCTAGCCAGACTTTCTGGACAGCAGTAGGGATACAAATTCACTAACTATTGTATACTTTACTCTGCTATTTTTGAGGCTATTGTCTCTCGTATGCTGCAAACGCTTGGGCCACTAAACTTAACACACATCACATCCATAAACTCAAATCTGCCCAGCGACATTCTCTCTTGCGAATAACTAAAGCCTACTCCACTGTTTCGAATGAAGCTCTACCAGTCATAACTGGTGTTCTTCCTGTTGATCTCCTGCTAGAGGAAAGGATAGCCAGGTACAAAGTGCGGAAGCAAATTCATTTTCATTTAGGTACCCTTCAAATCGGACCAAGGGAATTTGAGAGCTTAGATCGATCACATCTTTATGAATTCATACACTCACAGTTAATAGATATTTGGCAGCAAAAATGGGTAGTTGCCCGAAACGGTAGAATCACTCGTGACTTTTTCCCAAATATCAGAAATAGACTTAAAATGCCATGGATTAAATTGGACCACTTCGTCACACACTTATTAACTGGCCACGGCAACTTTGCCGCTAACTTAATCCGCTTCAATCTCACAGACGACGATCTATGCGCTTGTGAGGACAGCAAACCAGACACCATGTATCATATGCTGTATACTTGTCCTCGATATCGAGAAGCTCGACTACTCCACGAAGCCGCTAGGGCAGAAGAGGAAGCCTGGGCACCGGACCTCACGTTCTGGACATGTAAAAACACCTTCCCAGCACTTAAAACCTTTGCAAAAACAGCACTTTTCGAAAAGTCTATAGTAAATTAACACACCAAAGTAGACAGTCATTTGGCCACTACTCCAGTCCGAACGAGGTTTTTGAGGGGTTTCCCTCCTTCTTAGGCGAATGCCGGACCGGTCAATAATCCCCTCAAACAGATACACGCACTACAAATCTCTAGAATACATAACTACAAGTCACTAAAAAACACACACTCAGGGAAATATTGCACTTAAGACCTATCTGCACTTAGGTCTATCCTGCGCCAAAATACAATGACACAAGTACACAGCCCAAACACGTCACACCATCAACATCCCCTAT